>JACRUU010000020.1:15069565-15084565 GCA_030449085.1 Kryptopterus vitreolus
AAACGAACAGGGACATGACGACGAGATAACGAGACCGTAGCTAATGTTTACTTGCTTTATCAACATAGCCACACCCTTTTTTCTTCCTTTCTTTTTTATTATTATTGTGTTATATTAAGTTTGTGACCTGCAGCCACCTGGATTACAAGGAATTGGTACAAACATAAAGCGTGAGGGGAAAAAAAAGAGAGAGAGAGAGAGAGAGAGAGAGAGAGATGAGAGAGAGAGAGAGAGAGATGTGCTCAATGTTAAGGTCAATAACCTACAGCAGAATCTGTTCATGTATCCCGCTGAGAATTGTTGCCAGGGTTACCTAGGAGACAGGCCAACCCAGCCCTCCCGAACCAAGACAAATAACTCTAGGTGAATAAATAACAACAATAATAATAATAAAAAAAAATAAATGTTTACTGTAACAATATAAATGTCCTAGAAACTATGGCAGTTTTACATATTATACATAATACCCGTCGATAAACACGGTCTAATATCATGATTTTCTCTCGGGTGCGAGTGTAAATACGTTCGCGTTCGGGCCTCGGAGCGTTCCCCGCGGAAACAGATGGTTTTTTGGCATGTTGCTCGCCTGCGTTAAACCGGGGGTCCGACATCAGACACGGAACGCCATTGAACTCCGAAACGTGTCGGATTTAATAGATTATTGCGCGTCCCTTCGGAGCGTGTCTGTCTAATGGGACACAGCTGTGCCGAATTTCCCCACAATAACCAGGTTTTTGGGGGGGCGAAGAGTGTGTTGTTGAGTACGAAATAATAAAAATAAAAATACGTACAGATTTATAATGAAAGGTACAAAAACAACGGAGAGGTCAAAATAATCTTCCTCTGTGTGTGTGTGGGGGGGGGGAGGGGGTGAGGTGTGAGGCAATCAGAGAGACAGAGAGACAGTATGTCAAGAACAGGGGGTAGATTGTATGTAAAGGTGAGACCGTTGAGTATATAGAGAATGAGAGAGAGAGAGAGTGACAAGGGCAGTGGACTGGACAGATCCCCGGTGAGAGGACGAGCTCAGCTGGGAGTGTTTGGCCAGCGGTGAGGAGCCTCATCAAACTGCTCATAAAATATTAATCCCACTCACAGAGCGTCTCCATCACACACACACACACACACTCCAGACAGACAAGGAAGAGGAAGAGGAGGAAGAACGATAGATAGTTAGGAATTATAAGTGTGGGGGGAGAAAAGATGCATCGGGACGTGGATGAAATG
The DNA here is from genome assembly GCA_030449085.1 of Kryptopterus vitreolus. Lineage (NCBI taxonomy): Eukaryota > Metazoa > Chordata > Actinopteri > Siluriformes > Siluridae > Kryptopterus > Kryptopterus vitreolus. The sequence goes on from JACRUU010000020.1 coordinate 15,070,793, forward strand.
TAGTAAAAAAAAAAAGGGACGGAAGGAAAGAAAGTGACTCGGGGTAAAGAGAAGAACAGGGGCGGCGTGATGAAAAGCGATTTGAATGATAAGAGGTTATTATGGGAAATAAATAGGAGGAAAGGTGGCGAGAAAGAAAGTGTGAGAGAGAGAGAGAGAGAGATGTGGAAAGTAGAAAAAGTGATTGAAAACGATGCAATGGAGGGAGGGGGAGGGAGGGAGGGAGAGAGGGGGGGAGAGCGAAGATTACGGAAACAATGGAGTGAGGAGGGAAGAGAGGGAAGTTGGAGAACGAGTGGAAGAGGTGGGAAGAGAGAGATGGGGGGGAAACAAACAAAGAGGTCAATTAAGTGATGAGAGAGAGAGAGAGAGAGAGATGGAGAGTAGTGGGGAAGGAGTGCGGCGAAAGAAAAAGGGATCGAAAGTAGAAAAAAGAGAAAGGAAAAAAACGAGAGGGGCGGGAGAGAAAGAAGGGAGTGGAAAATGTGGAGAGAAAGAGATGGAGAAGAGGAAACAGAGGAGGTGTGCTGGAGACAGATTGAATGCAAGGAGGAGAGGTAATGAATGGCCGGACGGGTGGAGGACTGGAGGACTGGAGGAGGGGTGTGTGTGTGTGCATGCGTGTGTGTGTGTGTGTGTGTGTGTGTGTGTGTGTGTGTGTGAGTTGGGGGGTGTGTGTGTTGGGTGTAAGGGGTCACATGCTGTAATTGGGGGGAAATGTGTGTGATGCAGGGAAGAAACCATTATTGGCAGGTGGAACAAAAAAATGTATGCATCCCTGAAATAATGAAGAGGGAGAGAGGGAGAGAGGGAGAGAGAGAGAGAGAGAGAGAGAGAGAGAGAGAGAGAGAGAGAGAGAGAATAGGGAGACAGAAGCCACTGAGCTGCAGGAAATAACATCGGCTTGTTCTCAATTAATAGCAATTGCCTTTCACTAAAATTGTGTCTTTTTTTAAAATACAGCAATTAGGAGTCAGGAATAGTAGCAGTGTGTGTGTGTGTGTGTGTGTGTGTAACCACTTGCAGAATTGGCAGAGAGACCCATGGACCAGTAGTGGGCATGTGTGTGTGTTTATGTGTGTGTGTGTGTGTGTGTGTGTGTGTATGTGTGTGTGTGTGTGTGTGTGTGTGTGTGTGGGGAACCAGTGCAAAATGGAACAATGGAGGATTTGTTAGGATGTTCCTATGCTCCCTTACACACACACACACACACACACACACACACACACACACACACACACACACACACACGCCAAGGACACACTGACGAATGCACACACATGCACCACAAAGCACACATATATGCAGACACACACACACACACACACACACACACACACACACAGAAGAACATTCATTTTCAATCCATTCATTCATCCATCCATCCATCCATCTGCGCAGCCATTCATTCCTGCTTTCTATTGATCCGACCAACCGTCCCTCCGTCCCTCCGTCCCGCAGCACATCCATCTACCCGGCCGTGTATACATCCGCCCTTCTGTCCATCCACCTCTACGTCCATCCAACATTTCCCCCTATCAACATATCTATCCATCTACTGTATCAATCCAGCCACACATCTGCTTATCCAGATCAACATCCGTCCATATATCTGTTCATCCATCACAACACTTGTACACGCATCCACCCATTCATCCATCCGTCCATATATCTGTTCATCCATCACAACACTTGTACATGCATCCACATTCTTCCATCCGTCCATATATCTGTTCATCCATCACAACACTTGTACATGCATCCACACTTCCATCCATCCATCCATTCCATCCGTCCATATATCTGTTCATCCATCACAACACTTGTACATGCATCCACACTTCCATCCGTCCATATATCTGTTCATCCATCACAACACTTGTACATGCATCCACCCATTCATCCACCCGTCCATATATCTGTTCATCCATCACAACACTTGTACACGCATCCACCCATTCATCCATCCGTCATATATCTGTTATATCATCCATCACAACACTTGTACATGCATCCACACTTCCATCCGTCCATATATCTGTTCATCCATCACAACACTTGTACATGCATCCACACTTCCATCCGTCCATATATCTGTTCATCCATCACAACACTTGTACATGCATCCACACTTCCATCCGTCCATATATCTGTTCATCCATCACAACACTTGTACATCCACACATCCACCCGTCCATATATCTGTTCATCCATCACAACACTTGTACACGCATCCATCCATTTATCCACCCATCCATATATCTGTTCATCCATCACAACACTTGTACATGCATCCACTTCACTCTCATATATCTGTTCATCCATCAAAACACTTGTACATGCATCCACACTTCATCCATACTCCATTCCATATCTGTTCATCCATCACAACACTTGTACATGCATCCACACTTCCATCCGTCCATATATCTGTTCATCCATCACAACACTTGTACATGCATCCACACTTCCATCCGTCCATATATCTGTTCATCCATCACAACACTTGTACATGCATCCACCCATTCATCCATCATCGTCCATATATCTGTTCATCCATCACAACACTTGTACACGCATCCATTCATTTATCCATTTATCCACCCGTCCATATATCTGTTCATCCATCACAACACTTGTACACGCATCCACCCATTCATCAGTCCATATATCTGTTCATCCATCCCAACACTTGTACATGCATCCACACTTCCATCCATTTATCCATCCATCCATCAAATACTTGTACATGCATCCACACATCCATCCGTCCATATATCTGTCCACCCATCCAAAAACTTGTACATGCATCCACTCATTCATCCATCCATCCATATATCTGTCCATCCATTCATCCATCCATCCATCCAAACGCTTGTACATGCATCCACCCATTTATCTATCCGTCCATATATCTATCCATCCATCCAAACACTTGTACATGCATCCACCCATTCATCCATCCATCCATATATTTGTCCATCCATCCCAACACTTGTACATGCATCCACACATCCATCCATCCATCCCAACACTTGTACATGCATCCACCCATTTATCTATCCGTCCATATATCCATCCATCCAAACATTTGTACATGCATCCACACATCCATCCATCCATATATCCATCCATCCAAACACTTGTACATGCATCCACCCATTAATCCACTCATTCATATATCTGTCCATATATCTGTCCATTCATCCATCCATCCATCCATCCAAACACTTGCACATGCATCCACACATCCATTCGTCCATATATCTATCCATCCATCCAAAAACTTGCACATGCATCCACCCATTCATCCACCCATTTATATTACTGTCTATATATCTGTCCATCCATCCAAACACTTGTACATGCATCCACACATCCATCCATCCATATATCTATCTATCCATCCATCCAAAAACCTGCACATGCATCCACCCATTCATCCATCCGTCCATATATCTGTCCATCAATCCAAAAGCGAATCGTTCACGAATTTCCCATCACTACATGGCGGGCCGCATATTGTTGATTTTATGACTGCGGGCCGCATTTGGCCCCCCGGGGCCGGACTTTGGACATGCCCATCTTAATCCGACCACCATGAACTTGCATCCGTTCATACATCCATCTATCCATCCATCCACCCACATATTTAACTATCCATACCAACAACTCGTTCCATCAATCCATCAAGTCACCTATAGATCCGTCCCTCCGTCCAGTCAACCCTACATGAATCATCCCATACATCAATCTAACCACCCACGCATCCATGTCTCAACCACCTGAACATGCACCCATCTGTCCATCCATCCATCCTTCTACCTATGCAGCACTCATATGCTGCATTCTCTCGTTCATCTCCCCATTCACACGCTGAGATCTGAATGCAGCATATGTTTATTCTTCACGACTCGGTAACCTTGAATTGTGCAGAGTGTCACATATGATGCGCTTTAATAGAGAGATAATTTCTCAGATGCAGGACGGAGCAAAAGAAAAAAGAAATGATCTAACACACACACAGCATGCAGATATAAACATGTGTGTGTGTGTGTGTGTGTGTGTGTGTGTGTGATAGAACCAGCGTTTGATTCAATGTTTATTATTAAACAGCATTCAAATCCACTACGAGTCAACGAAGGGTCTGCGATCGTCGTGTAAGGTACAATACGACATCATTTTGTCTGTTCATAGTTACATAATCGTCTGGAAGCTTTTTTTTTTTGCCTATAGAAATATTCGTTCCCTCTTCGGCCGGAATAAAAAAAAAAAAAAAACCTGTTTTGTGTAAATAATAAGCCAAAAAAAACATGATATATGAGATAAAGGCAGGTTGAAAACGAATGGAAAGACGGGAGGAGAAAAGATTCTGAATAATTATTCTGTTTTTCAATAAAATGAATAAAAAAACAACAAAAAAAATACAAAATTTGGCGACTTTGACAAGCGGGCAGATCTTTGTTCAAGGCTTTCGACAGCTTGGTGGTGTTGGGACTTTCACAATTAGGAAAACTCTCAGCCTGTTCTAAAAAAAAAACAAAACAAAAACAAAAAAAAAACAACAACGGATTATTCAGGTATATTCAGGTTTAATATACTGCAGAAATATCAAGCTGGGGCACGGTGGTTTAGTGGTTAGCACGTTCGCCTCACACCGCCAGGGTCCGGATTCGATTCCCGTCTCGGTCATGTGTGTGTGGAGTTTGTGCATGTTCTCCCCGTGCCTCAGGGGGTTTTTCTCCGGGTTCTCCGGTTTCCTCCCGGTCCAAAAACATGCACGGTAGGCTGATTGGCACCTTGGAAAATTGTCCCTAGTGTATGTGTGTATGAATGTGTGTGTGTGTGTGCCCTGCGATGGGTTGGCATTCAATCCAGGGTGTATCCTGCCTTAATACCCATAGACGCCTGAGATAGACACAGACTCCCCGTGACCCGAGGGAAGATCGGATAAAGCGCTAGAAGATGAATGAATGAATTAATATCAAGCTAATTAATACAAACCATAAAGCTTAAAGAACTCCAAAAAATGGTACAAATTGCAGTTGAGTTCCGTAACACGCCAGCAGGTGGCAGCACCAGGCTGCACGCACAGTCACAGGGCGTTCTGTTACTTTCTGATACGTCGTATGAATTGAATCGGATTTTTTTTCCGACAAAATTCGATGTTGATACGGAGAGGAAAACGTGTACGCTTTTTTTTTTTCTCGTGTGTATTTGTTTGTAGTGGGTGTTGTCATGTTTATCCCGCACGCACGCCACACACGCCTTCAACAACATGGTTGCGTTTGGAACAAATGAGTCGCCGCAAACTTTAGTTTGTCGAAACATTCCCGTACGCCTAATGAAACCCCGCCCCCTCTCGGAAACGAGCTCTTCGGATTGGTCAGAGCGCCGCCATGTGGTATTCGGTATCACACATCATGGTTTCCTGCAGGATCTGTGCAGCTTCCTTTTCAGTGCCCGTTTGGGTCTTCAAGTGGAAAACATGCATCGGATAAGATCTCACTTGTGTGTGTGTGTGTGTGTGTGTGTGTGTGTGTGTGTGTGTGTGTGCATTTTTCGTTCACTGTGTGTGTTTTATAGCCTGTAAATGAACGACTGAGTGTGTGTGAAACAGAAACTGAAAGACACCGATTGTGCCCGGTTCCGTGCCCTGGCAAAGAGCTTCGTCTACAGCTCAGACCCCCCCAACCTCCCCACCCCCCCTCCCACCACCACCAATACACTTCACATTCCATCTTCCGTCTCTCTCTTCATTCGTCTCGTGCTGTATTTCCACTCGTCCCTTTCTCTCGGACAGTGCGCTCCATTTAATGCGCAGGCCGAATCAAAGTGGGAGCCGATAAAAAAGATGACCAGTGTGTGTGTTAGCGGAAGCGCCGTGACCTTCCCCCGCGGTTTGAATGGCCGCTCGCCGGGGCTTTTCAATGGAGCCTCTGTGACTGCGTGCGACCTTTCGACCTTTCTTTGCAGCCGAGTTTCCTTTTTACACGCCGAGCCAAATATGCGAGCGACAGAACGCGGGCCTGCGCGGAATAATAATAATAATGCCATCGGGTTCGGCATGGCGTCGCGTGGAGTCGGGTCGGGCCGGGACACGGAGCTCCGATTGGGCCGGGATAAACGAAATACAGGGATATTTCTCGCTCTGTCAATAAACGACCCGACAAAAGAACAAAGGGTTCCGATCTGCTAACGGTGTGCACGAGCGGCGCGCTGCAGACTCGCCACGTTATTATATGATTAAATATTGCGCCTGTGATTGACAGATGGCGATACGGCGTATATTAAAAAACTGATTCGGATTTGGTAGATAACGCTGGAGCGCTGACGCCGCTGTGAGAGAGACTGTAGACGGAGGAGGGTGTGTGTTCAAATCCTAGCAGTAGAAAACTTCCATTGGCCTTCAAGGTCTTTCTGACTATCCTCAAAGTGAAATTGATCTGTTTGCATTAAATAATGCTGAATATTTTCAATCCTCCAATAACAGACACATTAATGTAAATAGATAGACACATTAATGTAGCATAAATCAACACTTTTCATCTTTCTAATACTGAGGATATAATTATATACAAAATAACTCTCCATTAAATAAAATTACAGCTTATTTTATATTGATTTTACTCTTGAAATGATTCTTTTAATATGAATTTCATATCAATGTTTACTGGTGGTTTGAAGTGTAAAATATGGTACGTGGCTCCTTTAAGAATTGTGTTCCGGTTGCTTTTCCATATAAACTGGTGATACGGTGTTTAGGTTATACGGAAGCGCTTTATTGCGTTCAGTAAAAATGCGCTTTATTGCAGTAATACGGATTTGGGAATGCGATGCGCTTGCGTAAGGTTCCGTACGGTAATATACGCTAATATAGTGAGGAGATCGTACCTGTTGTGAATGCGCAGCTAGGGGGCGTAATTCAGGGGGAAATTTAGGAAGTGTGAGTGGATGCACTGAACCTTTATTTATTTATTTCTTCTTTGTTGTTTCGTTCATTCGCTATATATATATATATATATATATATGTATATATATATAATATATATATATATATATATACAGTCAGGTCCTGAGGTGAGGTGAGGTGAAGGTGCAGTCAGTGTTTACTAGGCTTTATATAGGGGGTGCACAGGGCATTGTGTCAGACTGGAATATGTTTGGGGGTCCAACAAAAATGAAAATTTCAGGTCAGGTGTCCCAATACTTTTGTCCATACATAGTGTGTAAATAAATAAATAAATAAATAAATAAATAAACAAATATATATATATATATATATATATATATATATATATATATATATATAGAGAGAGAGAGGAGAGAGAGAGAGAGTCTACACACTCTACAGTCATATAAACATATATATATATATATATATATATATATATATATATATATATATATATATATATATATATAAATAGCATTGGATTTAGAATTTCTAATTAAATAAATAATAAGTGTGAAGGGAAAAAAAATGCACCGATTACATCTCCCGATCCATTCCCTATGTGTAGCTTAAGCAGGGTTGTCATGGCAACCGGTTTCTCAGGCACCACGCTGGAATTCTTCGTATCCCGCTCACATCTCGCCAACCTGAACCTAAAACATTTATGAGCTTCTTCGGATTGGACTCAGATCTCAGAACCGCTCATTCGGATCCCATCAGGCCGCAAGCAAACACCACCACCATCACCACCACCACCACCACCACCACCACCACCACCACCACCACCACGGGCCCGGGAAGACGGAGTGATGAGTAAATAATGTTCATTGATGAACTCATCAGAATTGTTTCTGAAACCGGCAAATGACTTTTTCCATGCATGTTTAAAAAAAAATCTTCCGCTGTCAAGGATTAACGCAGATTTCATCATCCCATCATCCGCTTCCTTTGTGTGCATGCGAGATAAACCTGCAGCGACCCGATGTTCGCAATTTGCACGTTATTAAAAAAAGAAAACACGCCCAGGGCTTCAATAATGACGATTAATTAATAACCAACTGTGTCTAAAAATGACTTTTTAACAAACGGATTACTAGTAATCCAAATTATTATAATAATAACAATAGCAATAACAATACGAACGTCCTCACTATCAGACGTCTTTTCACTGGTCATATCGGGGGCCGGGAGAGGGGGGGTGGTGGGTGGGTTGGTGGGGGGACTATTGCTTTGTTGACAGCAAAAGCCACACCTCCCTGGCTTCCGGGAGAACACACTGAATGTACCTGTGAAAAGTGTGGAAAGTGTTTTATAGATTTTTCCGACACGTCCCCAAACTCGCAAGAACTAGGAAGCAAATCACTGGAAGAAAGTTCAGCAGAATATAAATGTGTCTCTAAATGAAGATTAGACGGAGAAAAGGAGATGTTCGCCGGTATTCCTCATTCATTCCTCATGTAGAAGTGTAGATATTAGGGTTCAAAAAGACTTCACGTCACAAAACGGCGTATTAAATTAAGGGAGAAAAATGCCTGTAAGGACAAAAGCGTGGCGATCGCTAATGTATTGAAACGTCTCTCTACAGAACTCTCTTATTGTATCTTCATTTGGATGGAGAGAAAACACACGCTTGATAAACGAGTGGAGAAATATGGAGTAACGAGGGCTGTTTTTAAAATGTAAGGAGTAGAAAGTACAGATAAATTGCGTCAAAATGTAACAAGTAGAAGCCGGAAAAAAAATTAGGGAAGTAAGTTGACACCACTGCAGTCAAAGTAGAGACATGCAGGATATATATATATATATATATATATATATATATATATATATATATATATATATATATATATATATATATATATATATATATAAGCATATATATATTCATCTATATCATTCATTCATCTTCTAGCGCTTTATCCGATCTTCCCTCGGGTCACGGGGAGTCTGTGTCTATCTCAGGCGTCTATGGGCATTAAGGCAGGATACACCCTGGATGGATCGCACACACACACACACACACACATTCATAGACATAGACTTTATAATATATATATATATATATATATATATATATATATATATATATATGTATATACACACTAGGGACAATTTTTCCAAGGTGTCAATCAACCTACCGTGCATGTTTTTGGACCGGGGGAGGAAACCGGAGAACCCAGAGAAAAAACCCCTGAGGCACGGGGAGAACATGCACAAACTCCACACACACATGGCCGAGACGGGAATCGAACCCGGAGCCCTGGCGGTGTGAGGCGAACGTACTAACCACTAAGCCCCCTACATATATATATATATATATATATATATATATATATATATATATATATATATATATATATATATATATATATATATATATATATATATATATACTAACAAACTAAACAATCAACTGTTATGAATCTACTCTGCAATGTCAACTAAACTGAAAATAAACAATAATATAGAGGCACAAGTGCGGGGGAGCGACTTAAATATTGCCTGCCAGAGAAAATAACGTTTTATGCATGAACGGGTGAGCGACTAAAATCTTAAATATTGCAGGCGGGAGCGAGACGAGACAAAATAAAGGATATATTTGCGGGAAGGAAAAATCCGTCCTGTGCAGATCTCTACATGGAGCTTGGAAGCTTAATGGTTTGTTTTATATATATATATATATATATATATATATATATATATATATAATATATATATATTGCCGAAAATGCAAGGAATCTTGAACCAAATATGTATTATAATTACACACACTGTCTCGGATTATACATCATAATTACACCTTATGAACTGTAATAACCTCCCATTGTGTACAATGGCATGCAAATTCGTCTGGAGTGGAACGACCTTCCCAGTCACCGCCCCTAAATCCTATTGAACTGCTCTGGGATGAACATATACAGCATTCTTTCTTACATCCCAGCTTGTTTGGGGTCATGGTAAGCCATGATACAGCGCCCCCTAGAGCACAGCGGCTTGAGGGCTTTTCTCAAGGACCCAAGAGTGGCGACGACCGGGTCTCAACCCCGAACTTTTGCCAAGATGTTCCACTAGATTCAGCCACAAGGGTAACAGTAAAGAACGGGTACTGATGCAGGTAGAGGTTGAGGGAAAGATGAAGATGCCTGGGGGAAGCAGTGTGAAAAATTCATCCCAGTAATATTCACTAGGCCCGGAGAATATTCCACTCCAACTCCGGATCTTCTCAGAGCTAGCGCTGTGCTACTGTGAACAGGTTTAGGGTCTCCTGCTACCAGTGAATGTTAGAACGGTCATGACTGATTTTGGTTCATTAAGTTTTTATTGCCCTGACAGGAAGGTTTTTTTTTTTTATCCACTGGCTGTAAAGTGTTGTAAACATGATATTACCTCCCTTACCTAATGGTAATGAGCGTAATATATAATTACCTGAGAAAACATAATTCGATTATTTGTTGTACTAACGAATCGTTTGTGAATGATTCGTTCATTTTAAACGAATCTTTAATATGGATTAAATGAACGAGTCTTAGGGGCACGGTGGTTTAGTGGTTAGCACATTCACCTGACACCACCAGGGTCCGGGTTCGATTCCCGTCTCGGCCATGTGTGTGTGGAGTTTGTGCATGTTCTCCCCGTGTCTCAGGGGGTTTTTCTCCGGGTCCTCCGGTTTCCTCCCCCGGTCCAAAAACATGCACGGTAGGTTGATTGGCACCTTGGAAAATTGTCCCTAGTGTATGAATGTGTGTGTGTGTGTGTGTGTGTGTGTGTGTGTGTGTGTGTGTGTGTGTGTGTTGTGATGGGTTGGCATTCCATCCAGGGTGTATCCTGCCTTAATGCCCACAGATGCCTAAGATAGGCACAGGCTCCCCGTGACCCGAGGGAAGATCGGATAAAGCGCTAGAAGATGAATGAATGAATGAATGATGAACGAGTCTTAGGGGCACGGTGGTTTAGTGGTTAGCACGATCGCCTCACACCTCCAGGATCCGTGTTCGATTCCCGTCTCGGCCATGTGTGTGTGGAGTTTGTGCATGTTCTCCCCGTGCCTCAGGGGGTTTTTCTCCGGGTTCTCCGGTTTCCTCCCCCGGTCCAAAAACATGCACGGTAGGTTGATTGGTACCTTGGAAAATTGTCCCTAGTGTATGAATGTGTGTGTGTGTGTGTGTGTGTGTGTGTGTGTGTGTGTGTGTGTGTGATGGGTTGGCATTCCATCCAGGGTGTATCCTGCCTTAATGCCCATAGACGCCTGAGATAGACACAGACTCCCCGTGACCCGGATAGATCGGATAAGATCGGATAAAGCGCTAGAAGATGAATGAATGAATGAAGGAACGAGTCGTCTCAAACAGTGATTCGATTCATTTTCTCCCGGAGCGAAGCGTCGCAATCTCTCGATGGGTACTGAACCTGAAACGGAATTGAGTCGTTCGTGTCTTTCGACTCTTCTAGTCTGAGTCGTTGGTTCCTTTGTCACATGACTTCCGTATACGAAGGAATTAAATGACTCAGAAAATGATTCACTCATTCGGACGAATCATTCCGATTCAAAGAACCTCATTCATGGGGGAGGTGGATGATCAGTGGTTAAGGCCTCTGGACTGGAAGATTGCGCAGGTTCAAATCCCAACCACCAAGCTGCTCACTAGTGGGCCCTTGAGCAAGGCCCTTATTCTTCAGTTGTAAGTCACTGCGGATAAGGACAAAATTTATTATATTCCATTATTTATTTGGAAAATAAAATGTACTTTTACTCAAACAAATGGTTTGTGCATTTGACTTTCCATCTTTTTTTTTCTCTCCTTTCTTTTGCATGTTTTGACGTTCCCTTTCCGTGGTCACTCACTCCTGTTTACAAAACATTGTTGTTATATTGTTGTATATTTACTGTCAATAGATTCAAATATTTAATCTCGATTAATCACACGATTGGCATTAAATTGCACATTTTCTCAATGTGCCATAAACGAATGTTTCTAATAATTCTCATTATAAATATATAAATATATAAATCTCACTCAAAATCGCTCCCTTTTAATACAATTTTCTATTATTTCAAAGCTGAAAGTATTCGTTCAATGTTGTTCATTTCACTGTTAATTTTTTTTAGATTATTTATATATATTTATATTATATTATTTAATATCATATATATTTATATCATAATATTTAATATTATATATATTTATATTATATTATATATATAATATTTATAATATTTAATTATATTATTTTTAATATTCATTCATTCATTCATTCATTCATCTTCTAGCGCTTTATCCGATCTTCCCTCGGGTCACGGGGAGTCTGTGTCTATCTCAGGCGTCTATGGGCATTAAGGCAGGATACACACCCTGGATGGAATGCCAACCCATCGCAGGACACACACACACACACACACACACACATTCACACACACATTCACATTCACACACTAGGTACAATTTTCCAAGGTGCCAATCAACCTACCGTGCATGTTTTTGGACCGGGGGAGGAAACCGGAGAACCCGGAGAAAAACCCCCTGAGGCACGGGGAGAACATGCAAACTCCACACACACATGACCGAGACGGGAATCGAACCCGGACCCTGGCGGTGTGAGGCGAAACGTGCTAACCACTAAACCATCGTGCCCCTTTATTTATATTATATATTATATATATTATATATATATATATTTATATTATATTATATTATATATATTATATATATATATTATATTATATTATTTTTATATTCCAGTTTTATGTTTCCATTTAAACTGGTTTGGTTTATAATCAGTGTTGGGGAGTAACTAGTTACATGTAAATGGCCGTTATTTAATTTAATTACAAAATAAACGTAACAATAATTCGTTACAGTTATTGAGAATTTTTTTTTTAATTAATAATAATTATATTATTAAAAATGATTAATATTTTAATTATTATATTATTGTATATTTTAATAAATAATAATATTAATAATTATTATATAATGTTAAAGATTACAAATCCCAAAGACCAACCTCCCGGAAAAAATATGCCTCCGCGCCGTCAACAATTTGAACGTTAGAATGTTAATTTAAGTAAGCGCCACCTAGTGGACGAATCAAAGTAACCGGTACTAAGACGGTAATATAGTAAGCATCTCAACCCTGTTGTGAATACGCAGCTAGTGGGGATAATTTGCGGATATTTTTGTTACATTTCATTAATCATCAATAAAAATATCATTAAAAAATACAATTTATTGCTCCCTGTGATAGAAGGACATAAACCAAAACGAAAAGGAAAGAGTATAGGATTCTCTCCTTCAGCCGAGCCGACTCCTGATAGCATCCATCCCGACCCTGTCTGCTCTTGGGCCGCGTCGGATCCATCCTGACGCCCTACTTCTGGTTGGAATTCTCATCCCTCGGAAAACCATTTGTTCCTCCTAAAGGAAGGTCCCGCGCGGACATGGTAAAGATCCGTGAGATTACTGTAGATGGATGGTGCCATTTAGAAACCATGAAGAAGGAGTGGAATTGAATCGGGTTTGCTCGTCCCAGTCGACAACGGAGGAAAAAAAAAACCTTTTTTTTTTTTTGTTTGACCATCAAGTACACGCTTATAAAAAGGGAATGGTTTAGAATTCGTCTGGTGTCACAGAGATGACATTGGGTTCCCTTTATACAAATCCAGGTTCCTTTTAAAGTGACTTCCTCATATTGTCCTCACCAACGTCACCACTTCTCTATTTATACTATAATTAACACTCTATTTATAGATTTATTGAATCGGGTCGTAATAAACATCTTTCTTAAGAAATTGTACAAAAAAGAGGGATTAAAAAAGGATA
>JACRUU010000020.1:15092065-15102182 GCA_030449085.1 Kryptopterus vitreolus
CCTTCCTTCCTTTTTTCCTCCAGCCATGTCAATCACTCCATCCCTTCTTTCATTTCTTCCTCTATTCGTTTATTCATTCTTTCCGTCTTTTATGTATCACTTTTTCCTCCCTTTTTCCATAATTCATTCATTCATTTCTTTTGTTCTTTCTTTCTTCCTTGGAAGTGCATTGATTGATCCATCATTTCATTCATTCATTCATTCGTTCATTCACCCATTATTCCTTCCTTCATTCATAAATAATTCCTTTCATTTAAAAAATCGTTCTTTCATTCCTTCCATCTTTCATGTATCAATTTTCCCCCTTCATTCCATAATTCATTCACTCATTCATTCATTTATTCATTTCTTTACTTCTTTCTTCCTTGGAAGTGCATTGATTGATCCATCATTTCATTCATTCATTCATTCATTCATTCATTCGTTTGTTCACCCCTTATTCCTTCCTTCATTCTTCCATTCAGAAATAATTCCTTTCCCCTCCCACTCTTTAATTTCACCCTCTGTTCCTTTACCCGTTCCTTCATTCATTCATTCCTCCTTCCTGAATCACTTCATTTAAAAAATCCTTCGTTCATTTCTTCCTCTATTCGTTTATTCGTTCCTTCCATCTTTCATGTATCACTTTCCCCCCCCCTTCGTTCCATAATTCATTCATTCATTCATTTTTTTGTTTTCTTTCTTCCTTGGAAGTGCATTGATTGATCCATCATTTCATTCATTCATTCGTTCATTCACCCGTTATTGCTTCCTTAATTCTTTCATTCATAAATAGTTCCTTTTCTCCCACTCCTTTCATTTCTCCCTCTGTTCCTTTACCCGTTCCTTCATTCATTCATTCCTCCTTCCTGAATCACTTCATTTTAAAAATCCTTCTTTCATTTCTTCCTCTATTCGTTTATTCGTTCCTTCTGTCTTTTATGTATCACTTTTTCCCCCTTCATTCCATTATTCATTCATTCATTCATTTCTTTAGTTCTTTCTTCCTTGGAAGTGCATTAATTCATTCTTCCCTCCAATATCACTTCATTTTTAAATCCTTTCATTTCTTCCTTCATTTTGAATTCCTTGATTCCATCCCTGTTTTTCCTTTCCTTCTTTCATTCCTTCCTTTCTTCCTGTTTGTTTACTCATTCATTCCATCTTTCACCTATCACTTTCTTCCCTTCATTCTTTCATTCATTTCTTTAGTTCTTTCTTTCTTTTTTCATTTTTCTTCTTCCATTCCTTGGAAGGAAGTGCCTTTGATTGATTCCTCATTTCCTTTATTCGTTCACTCCTTATTCCTTCCCTCATTCTTTCATTTGTTCCATAATTCATTCTTTTTAAATTTCTCACTCTGTTTCTTTACTCGTTCCTTCGTTCATTTCTTCCTCTGCTCCTTTGCCTTTCTCGATTCCATCCTTCCTCCGCACATTGATTAATTTTTCCCTTCATTCATTCTTTTTTTCATGTCTTTATTCCATTATTCATTCCTTCTTTCGTTCCTTCCGTCTTTCACATGTTACCTTTTTGCCTTCAGTCATTTCTTAAGTTCTTTCTTTCCTTTTTTCCTTTTTTTCATTTCATTTTTCCATTCTTTCATTCGTGCCTTCTTTCCACAATTCATTCATTTTTCATTTCTTTTTATTTCATTTAATTTCTCTGTTTACTCATTCCTTCTTTCATTCTTCCTTCACCCATCCTTCTTTCATTTCTTCCTCTGCTCCTTAGCATTCCTTGATGCCATCCTCCCTTCAATTTTCTTTACCTTCTTTCACTCCTTTATCCTTTTAGTCACGCCCTTTATTGCATAATTACTTCAGTCACTCTTTCATTTCTTCCTTGATTCCATCCTTCCTTCGCACATTAAGGTTTTCCCTTCCTTCATTTATTCCACAACTCGTTCATTCCTAAATCCCTTCTTTCATGACCTCTTATACTCATTTATTCATCTTTCCTTCCTTTCATTCACACCTCCATCCATCTTTCTTCGGTTCTGACGTTCCTACACCCATCCCTTTCATCCCTTAATCATTCCGTCACTTCTGGAGGAAACCCGGAGAACCCTGAGGAAACCCTATTTACCTCCACATCACTCCGAACCCGTCTCTCCATCTCTTTTTCTTACTATTCCCTAACTTCTCCTCTTATTTGCTCTCTTCATCCTTATTCTCTCTCTCTCTCTTTATAATCACTTCCTGCTGTACTCTGTCTCTCTCCGGGTGTGTGTAAGAACGTAGTGAGACGGAGAGAGTAAAGATCGAGACTCCAGACGGAAGAAGGGAAAGAGACGGAAAAGTTGAAAATAAAGGGCCTTGGCACTCTTTCATCCTTTACCACTCTCATCTCTTTGTGGATTTTGTTCTCTCTCTCTCTCTCTCTCTCTCACACACCTCCCCCCCCTTTCTCTCTCTCTCTCTGTCTCTCTCTCTGCCTTTCTTTCCAAAGCCCTCTATCATATTTGCTCTTCATTTCACTCTCATTATATACTACTACATTTTCCCCCTTTTTCTTTCTCCCTCGTTCTTTCTCGGAATGATGGTGCTGGGATTTGAACTCATGACCTTCTGTTTCAAAGACCCACCACTGAGATCAGAGAATAGTCACATCCGCACCAAGCTGGTGTCTCTCCTGGAGAAGGACGATCAAAGCCACAACTTCCACCAGTCTCCTTTTCTTCTTTTTTTTTCTTCTTCTTTTTCTTTTTTTCATCTTCTTTTTTTCTTCGTCTTTTTCTTGTCCTTCTTCTTTCATTTCGGAGATTCGCTGCACTATGACGTATAACCTTTTCCTGTCTTCCACCTCCGTCTACACACAGGAGATACAACACTCAATACTAGTTTTGTCCTTTTTTCCCTATTCCCTCGTTCTTTCTCGGATGCTGGTGCTGGGATTTGAACTCATGACCTTCTGATTCAAAGACCCACGTCTGAGATCAGAGAATAGTCACATCCGCACCAAGCTGGTGTCTCTCCTGGATCTGCAGAAGGACGATCAAAACCACAACATCTACCACTCTCTTCTTCTTCTGTTTTTCTTCTTCTTTTTTTTCTTTTTTTGTTTCCTTCTTTCTATTTTGTCTTCTTCTATTTTTCTTCTTCTTTTTTCTTGTCCTTCTTTCATTTCGGAGAATCGCTGCACTATGATGTATAACCTTATCCTCTCTTCCACCTTCATCTACGCACAGGAGATACAACATTCAATACTAGTTTTGTCCTCTTTTTCCTTTTCCCTCGTTCTTTCTTGGATGATGGTGCTGGGACTTGATCCCATGACCTTCTGTTTCAAAGACACAAACCCACCACTGAGATTAGGGAGTAGTCAGATCCGCACCAAGCTGGTGTCTCTCCTGGACCTGGAGAAGGACGATCAAAAGCACAACTTCCACCACCAGTCTCTTCTTCTTTTTTTTTTTCTTTTTTTCTTTTTTCTTCGTCTTTTCTTCTTTTTTTCTTCTTCTTTTTCTTTTTTCGTCTTCTTTCATTTCGGAGATTCGCTGCACTATGACGTATAACCTTTTCCTGTCTTCCACCTCCGTCTACACACAGGAGATACAACACTCAATACTATTCCTCTTTTTCCTATTCCCTCGTTCTTTCTCGGATGCTGGTGCTGGGATTTGAAGTCATGACCTTCTGTTTCAAAGACACAAACCCACATTGAGATCGGAGAAGACACCAAGCTGGTGTCTCTCCTGGACCTGTCGACAGACGATCAAAACCTTCCACCCAGTCTCTTCTTCTTTTTTTCCTTTTTTTTTCCTTCCTTTTTTTTCTGTTGTTCTTCTTTCATTTCGGACATTCGGATCCGAGCAGCGAATCGGATCGGGATGCGAAAAATTCCGCCCTTCCGTTGCGGCTCTCCTGAAGTTCCTGTTCATGCTGTACTCTCATCCCTCCATCATTCTCTCTCTCTCTCTCTCTCACTCTCTCCTTTCTTTTTGTTCCTTCTCCTGAGATCAGTCAGTCTTTCTCAGCTGATTTGCTGCACTGCTTAATAAGAAAGCGAGCACAGATCACTGACTGCTGTATAACAGAGGCTGCAATTCCTGGGATAGAGTGTGTGTGTGTGTGTGTGGTGTGTGGGTGTGTGTGTGTGTGTGTGTGTGTGTGTGTGTGTGTTGTGTGTGTTGCGTGTGTGTGTGAGTGTTTGTGGTGTGTGTGGTGTGTGTAGGGCAATGCCTGCACCGAGTGCTTGTGTGATCTCTCTCTCTCTCCAGAACAGCACACTCACTGACAAACCACTATGTGTGTGTGTGTGTGTGTGTGTGTGTGTGTGTGTGTGTGTGTGTGTGTGTGTGTGTGTGTGTGTGCAGAATCGTGATTTTGATGTGTGCCGTGCCGGACAAGCTGACACACACACCCACACACACACACACACACACACACACACACACACACACACAAAAACACCACTCTCTTATTTTATTTCAGCCATATCCACACACGAGCTAGCTAATGGTATCTTCTTCCCCTCTTCTTCTTCTTTCTTTTGTGTTCTCCCCTCACTCACTCTCGCTCTCTCGCTCTCAACCTCCGTCTTCTGTTTCTCTCCATCTGTCTCTCCCCTCTCTCTCTCTCTCTCTCTCTCTCTCTTTTATTCCCTCGTTTTTTAGCTTTTTCATGTGACTTTCGGTAAACATGAACTCCAAACTGAATGAAAAGGGAAAAAAAAAACAAAGTTGTTTTTGAGGTGGAATTTATTCCCTCCATCATTTTCCTTTCATTCATTTCTCCGTCATTCTTTTATTCCACCCTAAATTCATGCATTCATTCGTTTACCTGTCACTTAATCCCCCCCCCTCCTCTCTTCCTTCGGTCCTCGATTCCGTCGATTCGTTCCTCGAGTTCATAATTCGTTTAAATATTCGTTCATTCGTCTTTCTTTTCTTTTCCTCCGCTCCTTTATGCATTCCTTCATTTGTGCCTTCATTAATTCCTTCCGCTCCGTATCCATCACTTTATTTCGTTCCTTCCTTTTCCATCGCTTCATTCATTCATCGGGTTTCTATTCATAATTCATTTAATCATTTATTCCTTCTTTCATTTCTTCCTCCGTTCCCTTATTCATTCTTTCATCCATGCCTTCATTCATTTATTCCTTCTTTTACACTTCACTTTTATTCTTTCCTTCCTGCTTTCTTTTTTCTTTCTTCCTTTACCCATCATTTATTTTTTTTCTTTCATTCTTTCTTTCCTTTCTTCCTTATTTTATTCCTTCATCAATTCATCCCTTCATTTCATCCACCATTATCGCTATGATTCATTCATTTCCTCTTTCACCCATCACTTCATTCGTTCATTTATTCATTCATTTAATCATTCATTCGTTCATGCCTGTATTCCATGATTCATGTAATCATTCATTCCTGCTTTCCTTTCTCCATCAGTTCCCTTGTTCATTCTTTCATTCACTCCTTCATTCATTTATTCCTTACTTTACACTCCACTTTTATTCTTTCCTTCCTTCATCAATTCATTGCTTTTTTTCTTTCATAATTAATTTGTTCCTTCCTTTTCATCCATTCATTCATTCTTTCATTTCTTCCTCTGTTCCTTCATTCATCCTTTCCTTTACCCATATTTTTCCTTTCTTTCCTTTCTTCCTTCCTTCCTTTACCATCACTTTGTTCATTCATTCATTCGTTCATTCGTTCATCAGGTTTTTGGCATGAATGAAAAAAACCTGATGAACGAACAAATGAATGAATTTCACATTTCATAATTCATTTCATTATTTATTCATTCTTTCATTTCTACCTCCGTTCCCTTATTCTTTCTTTCATCCATGCCTTCATTCATTTATTCCTTCCTTTACACTTCACTTTTATTCTTTCCTTCATTCCTTATTCTTCCTTCATTCATGCTTTTTTTCTTTCTTCCTTTACCCACTTAATTTTTTACATTATTCTTTCCTTCCTTCTTTATTTTATTCATTCATCAAGTCTTCCCTTCATTTCTTCTACCATTATTGTTGATTCATTCATGTCTTTCTTCACCCATCACTTTATTCATTCACTCATGCATCAATTCATTTAATCATTCATTCCTGCTTTCATTTCTTCCTCCATTCCTTTATTCATTATTTCATCCACACCTTCATTCATTTATTCCTCACGTTACCCTTCACTTTTATTCTTTCCTTCCTTCCATTCTACCTTCTTCATCCATTCATTCCTCCATTTCTTTCTTTGTTTCTGCAGTAATTAATTTGTTTCTTCCTTTAACCATCACTTCATTCATTCATTCTCTCATTTCTTCCTCTGTTCCTTCATCCCTTCCTTCCTTTACTAATATTTTCCTTTCCTTCCTTTATTCCATCAATAATGCCACAATTCCTTCCTTCCTTCCATCATTCATTCATTCATTCATTCATCAGGTTCCTTTATTCATGCTTTCTTTTTTCTTTCTTCCTTTACCCACTTAATTTTTTCCTTTGTTCTTTCCTCCTTATTTTATTCCTTCATCAATTCACCCCTTCATTTCATCCACCATTATTGCTATGATTCATTCATGTCTTCCTTCACCTATGACTTCATTCATTCATTCATTCATGCATTTATTCCTTACTTTACCCTTCACTTTTATTCTTTCCTTCCTTCCTTCCTTTCTACCTTCTTCATCCATTCATTCCTCCATTTCATTCTTTCTTTATGCAATAATTAATTTGTTTCTTCTTTTAACCATCCATTCATTCATTCCTTCTCTCATTTCTCCCTCTGTTCCTTCATCCCTTCCTTCCCCATCTTTTTCTTTCCTCCTTCCTTCTTTCATTCTTTAATTCCTTTCTTGTTTCATTCCTTACTCAATTCATCCCTTTATTTCTTCCGCCATTATTGCCATGAGTCATTCTTTTCTTCCTTCGCCCATTACTTCATTCATTCATTTGATCGTTGATTCCTTTATTCCCGCCTTCCTCCTTTCTATCCTTAATTTCTTCCACCATTCCTTTATTATCCTCCCATCACTTTTAATCCTGCCTTCCTTCTTTCCTTAATTCCTTCTTCAGCATCCCGGGCAGAAGCCTTACAGGCACCCTGCCTTTTGTTTTAGAACAGTCTCTCCCTCTCTCTTTCTCTCTCTCTGCCTTTCTTTTTATATCGCTCTAACATCTCTTCTCATTTTCTTTCTTTACCAAAAAAACTTCTGTCTCTTTCTCTTTATATCTCCACCTGTTTAACTCACACTCATTCACGCTCTCTCTCTCTCTCTCTCTCTCTCTCTCACTAAGAAAAAAAGATGGATAACACAAAAGCACCTGCCAGAACGGCTGTAGTGAGTATTCTTAACTCTCTTTCGTTCCTTAGCGCTACTTGTCTTTCTCAATTCCTTTCTTTCTCCGTCTTAATCTCTCACAAATCGCACTCTTTCCTTCGTTCTTCACCTTAATGCCTGTTTTCTTTACACCCCACTCTCTCTTTTCCTCTAAACCTCTGGCACACCTTTATTTATTATTTATCTTTCCATATTCTCCTATTTTCTCACGGCCCTTCTGTTCTTTTTTTTTCTATTATTATTATTATTATTATTATTATTCCAAGTCTGTTCTTCCATAAGGAGATAAGATGAGCAGAATAGAAAGAAAGAAAGGAAGGAAGGAAGAAAGGAATGAAGGTGGTGAAACAGAGGTGATGATATGAAGGTGTTGAGACGATGCCCGTGTCCACGTACGCGCGCCGCGGCGCTGTTAATAAGCCTCTCGTTAGCTTCACACGTGCCTGACGTCGTGTAAATTAGCTTAGTAACCCCATGACCCCCGTAACCCCACAACCTCGCGCTTTTCATCTAACCCCACAACCTCGCGCTTCCCTTCTTCTCTGCGGATAAAAAGACAAATTTCATTAAGTGACACGAATAAAGTGACGACGCAAAGTGACCGCTTTATACAAATCTGGCAGGAGAGCCTCGAGGACGGGGGAGAGGCCTTACATAGGAAAAGACAAGAGCCAGGAGACAATATATATATATATATATATATATATATATATATATATATGTGTGTATATATATATGTGTGTGTGTGTATATGATATATATATATATATATATAATATATATATATAATATATATATATATATACGGTGGTTTAGTGGTTAGCACGTTCGCCTCACACCGATATTATTTCCATCTCGGCCATGTGTGTGTGGAAGTTTGCATGTTCTCCCCGTGTCTCAGGGGGTTTTTTTCCGTTAATCTCCGTTCTCCGGTTTCCTCCCCCGGTCCAAAAACATGCACGGTAGGTTGATTGGCACCTTGGAAAATTGTCCCAATGTATGAATGTGTGTGTGTGTGTGAGTGTGTGGTGTGTGTGTGTGTGTGGTGGTGTGGTGTGTGTGTGTGTGTGATGGGTTGGCATTCCATCCAGGGTGTATCCTGCCTTAATGCCCATAGACGCCTGAGATAGACACAGACTCCCCGTGATTAGTGTCAGTGTTAAAGGGTGTTAAAGGTTCTGGGATTAAAGGGTTACATTGTTATGGGAGAGTGAGATTTGTTTAACGTCCAGCAAAACTGAGCACACCCTTATTATCAGATAGAGAGATAGAGATAGAGAGTGGTAGATAGAGAGGGAGAGAGAGAGAGAGAGAGAGGGAGGGAGAGAGGAGGGAGAGAGGGAGAGAGTGGAGATAGAGAGAGAGGGATAGGGAGAGCGAGTGGGAGAGGGAGAGATAGAGAGAGATGGGAGGGAGATAGAGAAAGAGTGGGGAGAGAGAGAGTGAGAGAGAGAGAGAGAGAGAGAGAGAGAGCAGAAATAGAGTAAATGAGACAGATGTGGAAGTATTACACTCACTGTGAGGATGAAAGGAGAAAGAACATCTCTAAGTTTAGAAAGTGTTAATGTTCGTGTTAACAGCAGTGTGTGTGTGTGTTGTGTGTGTATGTGTGTGTGTGTGTGTGTGTGTGTGTGTGTGTATGTATGTGTGTGTGTGTGTGTGTGTGTGTATGTGTGTGTGTGTGTATGTGTGTGTGTGTGTGTGTGTGTGTGTGTGTGGGTGGTGTATGTGTGTGTGTTTTGTGTATGTGTGTGGGTGTGTGTGTGGTGTTAGGTGGGTTGTTGGGTGTGGGGGATGTATGGTGTGGGGGTGTCTGTGTGTGTGTGTGTATAGTGTGTATGTGTCTGTGTGTGTGATATGTGTGTATGTGTGTGTGTGTGTGTATATGTGTGTTGTGTGTGTGTTGTTGTGTATGTTGTGTATGTGTGTGTGTGTGTGGTGTGTGTGTGTATGTGTATGTGTGTGTGAGTGTATGTGTGTGTGTGTGGTGTGTGTATGTTTGTGTGTGTGTGTGTGTGTGTTGTGTGTGTGTGTGAGTATGTGTGTAGTGTGTATATGTGTATGTGTATGTGTATGTGTGTATGGTGTGTGTGTATGTGTGTATGTGTGTGTGTGTGTGTGTGTATGTGTATGTGTCTGTGTGTGTGAGTATGTGTGTATGTGTATATGTTTGTGTATTGTGTGTGTATGTGTGTGTGTGAGTATGTGTGTATGTGTGTGTGTATGTGTATGTGTATTGTGTGTATGTGTGTGTGTGAGTATGTGTGTATGTGTATATGTGTATGTGTTTGTGTATTGTGTGAGTATGTGTGTATGTGTATATGTTTGTGTATTGTATGTGTGTGTGGGGGGGGCTACGTTGAGCAGGGAAATAGCAGCTCGAGGCTATTTATGAGCTGTTGGAGATGTGAACACACCACACACACACACACACACACACACACACACACAGCCCTGTTCTTGTTATCGACAATTTTCGCTCTTTCTTCTTTCTTTCTTCCCCTCTTCTCTCTTGTTATCCCGTCTCATACTCATATCCATCATGGGACCCTGAGGAAACCGCGCAGAGGGGTCTAGACGCCGAGAACAACAAACGTACGTGACAAAGATTTTAAAGTCCAACTGCCACACTTGTGTGTCACAAGGAGCGACCAATCAGATGGTCAGGAGGTAAATATCTATCTATCTATCTATCTGTCTGTCTGTCTATCTATCTATCTATCTATCTATCTATCTATCTATCTATCTATCACCTCAAAACATCTCACTTTCCCCCCTCTACCAGTTTTCTTTCCCTTTGTTTGTTTGTTTCTTTTATTCTTTCCTTTTTTCTTTTATTCTTTCCTTTTTTCTTTCTGTCT
>JACRUU010000020.1:15102682-15110182 GCA_030449085.1 Kryptopterus vitreolus
TTCTTTTTCCTCCTCTTCTTCTTTTTCTTTTCTTCTTCTTCTCTTCTTTCTTCTTTCTCCTCCTCTTCTTCTTCGTCGTCTCTTCTTCTTCTTCCGTTCGCTCTTTTTCTTCTCCATCTTTGTTTCCCTCTTCTTCTTTTTCCTCCTCTTCTTCTTCTTCTTCATTTCCCTCTTCTTCTTCAACCTCTTCTTTTTCCTCTTCTTCATCTCTTTTCTTCTTCTTCTTCCTTTCCTCCTCTTCATCATTTTCTTTTTCCTCCTCTTCTTTTCTTCTTCAACCTCTTCTTTTTTCCTCTTCTTCACGCTCTTCTTTTCCTCCCCTCTTCTTCCTCTCTCTTCTTCTTTCTTCCTCTTCTTCTTCAACCCTTCTTTTTTCCTCTTCACACTCTTCTTCTCCGGCTCTTCTTCTTCTTTTGTTTTTCTCTTCTTCCTCCTCTTTTTCCTCTTCAACCATTTTCTTTTTCCTCCTTCCTCTCTTCTTCAACCTCTTCTTTTTCCTCTTCTTCCTCTTCAACGTTTTCTTTTTCCTCCTCTTTTTCTTCTTCATCTTTGTTTCCCTCTTCTTCTTTTTCAAGCTCTTCTTTCTTCGTCCTCTTCTTTTTCCCTTCTTCCCCCCCCTTCTTTTTCTTCTTCTTTTTCCTCTTCTTTTTTCTTCCTCTTCTTCTTCCTCCTCTTTTTCCTCTTCAACGTCATTTTCTTTTTCCTCTTCTTCTTTTTCTTTTGTTGTTTGTTTTTATCCTCCTTTTCTTTTATGTCTTTTTCCTTCTTTTATTTTCCCTCCTTTTCTTCCACTTCTCCTTAGTTCTCTTCCTCTACTTCTTTCATATTCTGCCCCACCCTTTCCATTTGTACCTTTACCTCACCTCCCTCCTCCTCCTGTTTTCTTTTTTTCCCCTCATCTACCTCTTCTTTCACTACTTTTCCTCCTTCCTATATATATATATATATATATATATATATATATCTATATATTTTTTTTTTTTTTTTTACACACACACACACACACAACACGGCCATGACCAACAGCAGGAGGAGCCACGTCTCCAGCGACCGGTGGTGAATCAAAGTAACTCCTTTATTTATTATTTATCTTCCGTAAATAAACACCATAAATGTAACATCATGTTATAATTCTAGACATTTCTCTCCAAATCTCTCACATTAAAAACTTTATTATTGATTTAATATTGATTTCTTTTTCATGTTTGTTATTTTGTTTAGTGGTGCTTTTAAGTGTGAAATATGGGACGTGGCTCCTTTAAGAATTCTGTTCCACTTACTTTCTTCTTCCTCCTCTTATACTTATTATTCTTATTATTCTTCCCTCTTTTTCTTCCGATACTACTATTATTATTATTATTATTATTCCTCTTCTTCTTCCTATACTACTTTATTATTATTATTATTATTTCCTCTTCTTCTTCCTCTTATACTTTATTATTTCTTCTTCTTCTTCCTCTTCTTCTTCCTATACTACTTATTATTATTATTATTCTTATTCTTCTTCCTCTTCTTCTTCCTATACTACTTATTATTCTTATTATTGTTATTATTATTATTATTATTCCTCTTCTTCTTCCTCTACTACTTATTATTATTATTCCTCTTCTTCTTCCTATACTACTTATTATTCTTCTTATAATTATTATTCCTCTTTTTCTTCCTATACTACTTATTATTCTTATTATTCTTCCTCTTCTTCTTCCTATACTACTAATTATTCTTATTATTCTTCCTCTTCTTCTTCCTCTACTACTTATTATTCTTATTATTCTTCCTCTTCTTCATCCTCTTATACTTATTATTCTTATTATTCTTCCTCTTCTTCTCCTCTTATACTATACTATTCTTATCTTCTTATTATTATTATTCTTCCTCTTCTTCTTCCTATACTACTTATTATTATTATTATTATTATTCTTCCTCTTCTTCTTCCTATACTACTTATTATTCTTCTTCTTATTATAATTATTATTCCTCTTCTTCTTCCTCTACTACTTATTATTCTTATTCTTCTTCCTCTTCTTCTTCCTATACTACTTCTTCTTCTTCTTATTCCTCTTCTTCTTCCTCTGCTACTTATTATTCTTCTTATTATTATTCTTCTTCCTCTTCTTCCTCTACTACTTCTTCTTCTTATTATTATTATTCTTCCTCTTCTTCTTCCTCTACTACTTATTATTCTTCTTATTATTATTATTCCTCTTCTTCTTCCTCTACTACTTCTTATTCTTCTTATTCTTCTTATTATTCTTCCTCTTCTTCTTCCTCCTCTTATTATTATTATTATTCTTCCTCTTCTTCCTCCTCTACTTCTTATTCTTCTTATTATTATTCTTCCTCTTCTTCTTCCTCTACTACTTATGTAGTCTTATTATTATTATTATTATTATTATTATTATTCATCGTCCTCTACTTCTTATTCTTCTTCCTCCTCTTGTACGTCTTCCTCTTATTCTTCCTCTACTTCTTTTTTTCTTTCTTCATCCTCTTTCTTTCTTCATATTCGTCGTCTTCCTCCTTCTCTTCTTCCTCTTATTCGTCTTCCTCCTTCTCTTCTTCCTCTTATTCTTTGTCTTCTTCCTTCTTCTTTTTCTTCATCCTCTTATTTGTCTTCTTCCTCCTTCTCTTCCTCTTCTTCTTTTTCATCTTCTTTGTCTTCCTCCTTCTCTTCCTCCTCTTATTCTTCCTCCTCTTCTACGTCTTCTTCCTCTTATTCTTCCTCTACTTCTTTTTTTTTCTTTCTTCATCCTCTTAGTCGTCTTCCTCTTCTTCTTCCTCCTTCTTTTTCTTCATCCTCTTCTTTTTTGTCTTCTTCCTCTTTTTTTCTTCATCTTCTTATTCCTCCTCCTCTTCTTTTTCTTCATCCTCTTCTTCCTCCTTCTCTTCTTTGTCTTCTTCTTTTTCTTCATCCTCTTCTTTTTCCGCCTTCTCTTCTTCGTCTTCTTATTCTTCTTCCTCCTCTTCTTTTTCTTATTCCTCTTATTCTTCCTCTACTTCATTTTTGTCTTCTTCCTCCTCCTCTACTTCTTTTTCTTCATCCTCTTCTTCCTCTTCCTCCTTCTTCGTCTTCCTCCTTCTCTTATTGTTCTTCCTCCTCTTCTTTGTCTTCTTCCTCTTCTTCTGCTCTTCAAAATCTTTTATCCTCCTCTACTTCTTTTTCCTACTCTTCTACGTCTTTACCCTCCTCTTTTTCATTTTCTTCTTCTCCTTCCTCCTCCCCTTCTTCTGCTTCTTCTACTTCCTCTGCTTCCTCCTCTTCTACTTTTTCCTTGTCCCTTTCTTCCTGCTCTTTTTCCCTATCCTCTTTTTCTTTATCCTCTTCTTCTTCCTTGTCCTGTTCTTCCTCCTCTTTTTTTCCTTTTTCTCTTTCTCCTCCTTTATGAATTCTTGTTAATGTTATTTTGTTTAGTGTTGGTTTGAAGTGTAAAATATGTGACGTGGCTCCTTTAAGAATTGTGTTCCGGTTGCTTTTCCATATAAACTGGTGATACGGTGTTTAGGTTATACGGAAGCGCTTTATTGCGTTCAGTAAAAATGCGCTTTATTGCAGTAATACGGATTTGGGAATGCGATGCGCTTGCGTAAGGTTCCGTACGGTAATATACGCTAATATAGTGAGGAGATCGTACCTGTTGTGAATGCGCAGCTAGGGGGCGTCATTGGGGGAAATTTAGGAAGTGTGAGTGGATGCACTGAACCTTTATTTATTTGTTCGTTCGGGATTCGTTCATTCACAAAACACGACGCAGAGTGAAGGATCAGATCACTCATATAGTAACATACACTGCGTTATAACGTGTTAATAACATTAGTGCCGTTAAAGTCAATTTAACTCGTTAATAACAGTCATATATATATATATATATATATATATATATATATATATATATATATATATATATACACACACACACACACACATAAATAAATAAATAAATACATTTATTGTCCTCCCTGTCCGTCTGGTCTCAGTACCTGCACAGGTTCCAGTGGTGCCACCTGAGCGAGCGTCTGGCGTACGAACAGACCGTGTACCAGCAGCGCATGAGGACGGAGATCTCGCAGGCCAAGCGCGAGACCAACTTCTACCTGGCCTCGGTGGAGAAGAGCCAAACCCTGGACCGCTTGAGGAAGAAGAGGGCGAAGAAGGGCGAGGTGGTGGAGGAGAAAGGCTGGGACTTCACGCAGAGACGCACCGAGGACGAGATGAGGACGACGATGATGAAGAAGAAGGAGAGCGCTCTGTCCAACAAGAACCTGCAGAAAGCTCGGGAGAAGAGCCGAGCCATCCGGGAGAAAGCGCAGTCCAACGTGTCCCTGCTGGCCAAGATTTTCAGCCGAGGGGATTCACAGCACGGAGTTTAAATACGAAATTCATGGCGTGATTTAAGTGTTTTAAAGTCGTTAATAAAACAATGAGGACAAATCAGCTTCTCATATTTGTGTAAATAATGCATTTGTGTTGAGCTTTTTGGAAAAATAATAATAATAAAACAACAATAAATATAGCTACAAGCACCTTTCTGCTGAGTTCAAGCATCTGATGCACTTTGCACTGTTTTCCTGCCTTTACCACCGAGTGGCGCCACAGAAAGTAAAGTGAAACGTTTTTCCTTCGTGTAGAGCCGTTAATTGGCGAATCTAGGCGATTTTTTGGATTTGACCACGGATTCGGGTCGTACAGAGATGTGCCAAGTTTCATCAAAATATCTCATTGCGTTCAGGAGTTATAGCCGTTTGCGTCGACGTGGCCCCGCCTACTTTGAACTTTTAGCCGAAATGCCGCGACGTTGAGTCGAAACTGCTTTGATCTTTAGGTAATGATTGATAAGCCGCGTCTACTCGACATTTCTACACCGTTTCCACGCCGACAGCGCAAAACAACATGACCAGTGTGCACAAGTAGGTTTTTAACATTTTTTCGTTTTACAGAAAAAGTCAACGTCGCAGCCTAAAACTGTCAATGTGGATTTTCTTCGCTTTGACACGACGATTCCGGAAATCTATACGTCTTGAGTGTACGCTAAATTTCTGACAAGCTATGACCAAAAATGCTCACAATTCATTTTGGGGTGATTATAGCGCCCCCCTGTGTCCGAATGGGTTGAGACTTTGTCAGCCTCTCCGCAAACTGAGCTCTACCACCTGCCCAAATTTCACGTCTCTAGGACTTACGGTTTGGTGTGCACGATCCGTTTTAGGGCAGAAAAATAAGAATAATATGAAGCAAAATGATAATAACAATAGGATTTCACGCACTTGCGTCCTGGAACCCTAAAAATAAAGAATTGAGGGTCAAGAAACGAATTCGTCATTGTTGGTGTTTTATTGCCAAGCACGTGTTTTATCCCAGGAACACCGACTTTTCCAGGCCGTCCTCCACTTTGCTGTACTCCAGATGGGAAGGATAGTAACGGCTCTGGTAGCGAGGGCTGTTCCTCACGTACTCCAGGTATTCCGGCGTTCCGGGACAGATCACGTTGTCGGCCAGCAGCACCGAGCCGTTCCTGACCAACCCGAACTCCTGCCGGGATTCCGGGGGAAATGAAGATAAACGTACAGGAGAATTAGACAGCGTTTATACAGTAAAGTGATTTTATTTGTTTGTATTTTTGTTTACCTCGAACAGTTTGACGTCGGGAAGGTAACGATCTTTCCAGTGATCCAGAAAGATGAAGTCCAACGTCGTGATTCCGAAACGCTCCTTTAAACGAGGGATTACGTCACCCGACGCCCCTTCTACTAAAATCACCTGCAGAGGAAAAGAGGGTGTGTTATATACATTATTATGGGGTGTGTATGTGTGTGTGTGTGTATATATATATATATATATATATATCCTTTTCCTCTTTTACATCTTTATCATCTTCCTCCTATTCTTTTCCCTCTTCTCCCTCCTCCTCTTCTTTTTCCCCCTCTTTATCTTCCTCTTCATCCTCTTCTTAATCCTCCTTTTCTTTTTCACCCGCCTCTTTTCCTCTTCATCCTCTTCTTCTTAATCCTCCTTTTCTTCTTCATCATCCGCCTCTTCTTTTCCTCTTCATGCTGCTCTTCTTTTTTCCTCTCCTTCATCCTCCTTTTCTTCTTCTTCTTCATCCGCCACTTTTTTTCTCCTCTTCTTTTCTCTTCACCCGCCTCTTTTTTCTCCCATTTATCCTCCATCTTCTTTTCCTCTTCATCCTCCTCTTCTTCTTCACCCGCCTCTTCTTTTCCTCTTCATGCTCCTCTTCTTTTTTCTCCTCTTCCTCCTTTTCTTTTCCTCTTTATCCTCCTTTACCTCTTCATTATTTTCTTCTTCGTCCGCCTCTCCTTTTCCTCTTCACCCTCCTCTTTTTTCTTCTCTTCTTTTTCCTCTTCTTCATCCTCCCTTTGTTCTCCTTCATCTGACTATTTTCCTCTTCTTCTCCTTCATCCTCTTCTCCTTTTTCCCTTCTACCACCTCCTTCTCCTCTTCCTTTTCATCTTCTTACTCCTCCTCCTCCTCCTCTTTGCCTTCCTATACATTTGTACTTTTACCTGTTTTTTTTTCCTTCCTTTACATTATTTTTTTCTGGTTTTCCTCTTCTTTCTCCTTCCTCCTCTTCTACATCATCATCTTCTACTTTTCCTCTCTACCTCCTCTTTTTCTTTTATATGACAAAGAAAATCTCTCTTTTTAAAGCCTATAAGGCAAAAAAAAAAACATCAAAGAAAATTCCACATGAAGACAGCTTAAGGGCCTTACCCAGGGGCCCGGAAGTCTCGGTTTATTTTGGCTATAGACCTTCTGCTCCGATTCCCTAATCATGAATCTCTCGCCTCGTTCACACCGCGTTCTGCACCGAATATCACACCACAATGTAAACGCGGCTCAGAAATAAACCCTATCCCAGTCATTAACAGCGGGGAAACAGTAGGGGGCGCCAAAAACACACGTGTAAAACGCGTTCCTTTGGCCTGAAGCAGCGGATAAATAAGTTTACCGCAGCGGCGATGATGATGTTTACAAGATGGAAAAGTAAATAAAAAGTTTATGATGCATATTTTAAATACAATATGCGCTGTTTAATGTACTTTCAAAATAAAGGTTTGTTGTTGTTGTTGTTTTGTTTTATCCGTAAAGGTAGACTTTGAAGAATGGGGTGTAAATCTGAACCATGATTAAGAACACCTTGTCCTGTAGACCAGCGTGGGCAATGATCTGCCTGGCGACAGCCGCGTTGGCGGGGTTAAACTCCAGCGTGATGAATTTGGTGTTGGGGGAAAGCAGGCGCGCGATCCGGACCGTGGAATACCCGCAGTACGTCCCCAACTCCAGCACCGTCGCGGGATTCACCTCCGTCACCAGCGAGTCCAGAATGAGACCTGAAAAGAGGGAATCGAGTGGTGAACGGAGAACAAACGCAGGTAGGACGCAGGTTCAAATCCCAACACCACCAGCAAGCTGCCACTAGTGGGCCCTTAAAACCCCAATGGATTGTAAATTGCTCTGGTTAAGGGTGTCCGCCGAATGTAGGG
>JACRUU010000020.1:15115182-15117682 GCA_030449085.1 Kryptopterus vitreolus
GTTCTTCTAACATGTCCTTCATCTATGGGAGAGGGTTCGAGCTCCGTTATCACCGAAACCCCCCGGGCCCTTGAGCAAGGCCCCTCTGTGCTCCATGGGGCGCTGTTTCGCGGCGCTCTGACCCCTCCGGCCTCTAAACAAGATGCCATATGCGCCGAAAGGACGACAAACAAAGTGCATATTGTGCTATTTGAGACATTCCGTTCGGAATCCACTGAACTTCCGATTGTTTTTGTTTACATGGAAAATGCATCGATCTCAAAAAACATGAAAGACTTTCAAACCAACCAATAATCTCCGCTCCCATGTGCTGCATTTACTTTAGACTATTTTTAAATGTTACACACTTTAATAAACGATGATGCGTCATAAAACAGTCGTTACTCACCGGCGCACGACGTCGGCGTTTCTGTCAGCAGCAGCGCGAGTGTTGAAATGTAACAAACCCTGTAGATTTGGTTTTTTTCACTAAAACCGGTGACCTTCGGCTCGGAGGTATTACTCAACCTGGTGTGTGCTGATGTTCATGATAAACGGGTCAGATGTCCAGCAAAGAAAAAGCAAAAGCTCTGATCTCAGCATTCATTCATTCATTCATTCATCTTCTAGCGCTTTATCCGATCTTCCCTCGGGTCACGGGGAGTCTGTGTCTATCTCAGGCGTCTATGGGCATTAAGGCAGGATACACCCTGGATGGAATGCCAACCCATCACACACACACACACACACACACACACACACACACACACATTCATACACTAGGGACAATTTTCCAAGGTGCCAATCAACCTACCGTGCATGTTTTTGGACTGGGGGAGGAAACCGGAGAACCCGGAGAAAAAAACCCCTGAGGCACAGGGAGAACATGCACAAACTCCACACACACATGGCCGAGACGGGAATCGAACCCGGATCCTGGTGGTGTGAGGCGAACGTGATAACCACTAAACCACCGTGCCCCTTTGATCACAACATATATATATATATATATATATGTATATATATATATATATATATACATATATATATATATATATATATATATATATAGCCATGATGTACCATCAATGTAGCATAAATAAATACTTTTCATGTTTCTAATACTGTAAATAACTGTAACATATGTTATAATTTTATATATATATATATTTCTCTCAAAAATCTCTCCCTTTAATAAAATTATTGATTCTTTAACATTTATTTTACTCTGGAAACTTTTAATAGTAATTTCTTGTTAATGACAATGTTATTTGTTTAGTGTTGGTTTGAAGTGTAAAATATGTGACGTGGCTCCTTTAAGAATTGTGTTCCGGTTGCTTTTCCATATAAACTGGTGATACGGTGTTTAGGTTATACGGAAGCGCTTTATTGCGTTCAGTAAAAATGCGCTTTATTGCAGTAATACGGATTTGGGAATGCGATGCGCTTGCGTAAGGTTCCGTACGGTAATATACACTAATATAGTGAGGAGATCGTACCTGTTGTGAATGCGCAGCTCGGGGGCGTCATTGGGGGGGAAGTGTGAGTGGATGCACTGCACTGAACGTTTATTTATTCGTTTATTCGAGATCACTCACATAGTAACGCACACTGCGTTATAACGCATTAATAACATTAGCGCCGTGAAAGACATTATGTGCGTGTAAAAATGCTGATTATACATTTTTGGGGGATTTCTATACTGTGGTGTTTGCGATAAGGAAATTGGTGTGCCAGAAGCGAATCAGTTTGGCAAAAGAGCAACGCTGCAACGTCGTCTTCTATGGTTAATAATTAGGTTTGTTTGACATCTGAGAGCAAATGTTCTGCTCCAGGCCTCCATCTGATTGCGAGTGCCGTTCTGGACGTCTGCCAGGATGTGATTACAGCGTCTACGCTCATTTTCATTCCGGTCCCTATTAAAAAAAAAAACGGCATGTACAAGTTTGGGACGGCGTTTAGTCTCGCACGGCTTTGGAGACGCGACGATGTGACTATAACTATATACTGTAACTATAATACAGTATATACATCAGGGTGTACAAACTTTTTGTCAAGAGGGCCAGATTTGGTGAGGTGAAAGTACGTTCCGTCTGAAATTCCTTGAACATTACAATTAAATGCAAGTTAATAAATGAATGATTATTGATTTCATTGTAAAAGGCCGACTTTTCATTTCTTCACTCATAAAACAAATAAATCTAAACATTGTTTTTACTAAAAATCACTTTCATATTTTAAGGCCGTATAAACGAAATCAAACGTTCAGGAAGATTAAACATATTTAGGTTTTTGTGAAACATTATATATTATTCACTATTAAATGGCAAACTGTAAAAACCTCTAAATCCAAATCCTGTAAACAGGAAAACAAACACTAATATTGATGCACAAAACGAGAAGAATAAAAACGCTAAAATGTGATTTTATTTTGCCTTAATTGATGAATACGGTAGGAACTACGGTGGTTTAGTGTTTAGCACGTTTGCCTCACACCGCCAGGGTCCGGGTTCGATTCCCG
>JACRUU010000020.1:15125182-15127682 GCA_030449085.1 Kryptopterus vitreolus
CGGGAGGAAACCGGAGAACCCGGAGAAAAACCCCCTGAGGCACGGTGATACTAAAATTGTTTCTTATTAATTGGTTATCATTAATTATTAATCTCATTAATTAATATCACATGCATATAAGTATTCTGATGCTTTATTCAATATTTGGTATAACTATAGCCTATAGCTTTACACACCTGGATTTGGGGGGGGTATTCATATATATATTTTGTGTGTGTGTGTGTGTGGGGGGGGGGGTATTCATATATATATTTTGTGTGTGTGTGTGTGTGGGGGGGGGTGGGGGGGGGTATTCATATATATATTTTGTGTGTGTGTGTGTGTGGGGGGGGTGTATTCTTCGCATGAAATCCTTTGTCAGGTTGAGATGGGATCCGGTCTGCACCTTTAGGTCTCTCCGGAGACGCTGATTATCTCTTCATCTACCTTAGAAACGCCATGTCCAGAGATCCCCCCCCCTGAGGATTCAGTCGGAATGGTACGGTCCTCGTTTGGTTACATGGAACTCGGACTGGACCATTCTGGGCGGATAGGGGCGGGTAGACTTTGCGGAGTTATTTCTTATTAATTAAGGGTATAAACGGGTGTTATATGAGTTATTAATATTTATGACGAGCTGATGAGCTCGGTATGGATTTTGAGATGTTTATTGAAGTGTGAGGATTCTCTCTCTCTCTCTCTCTCTCTCTCTCTCTCTCGTCCCACTCCGTGTGTGTGTGTGTGTGTGTGTGTGTCGGATCTATTCGGAGCGCCCTTTCCCTTCCACTCCGGATTTGGCCACAGCAGCGAGGCGGAGGGGAAAAAGCGAACAGCTGCTGGGGGACGTTTCCGACTCGGCCGCTGCATTTTTTTGCCCCCCCCCCCCCCCCCCCTTTCCCCAAGAGTTGGTGGACGGCGGAGTTTATTAACACACACACACACACACACACACACACACACACACACGTCCCCCGATGGCGTCCGCCAGGAGAGGAGCGCAGCACAGCCGGAGCTCGTAGGGAAAATCATGGCCGAGGATTACTGGGAGAACCGCACAACGGCAGCAGCGGCAGCGGCGACGGGACAGTGAAGATCCACAAGGACATCCGTCATCTCCTCCCTCGGGTAAACAACAACAACAATAATAATAATAATAATAATAAAAGCATGCTATGTTTTATATGCATATACGCATACACGTTTCCGTGCTTGTGTATTTAACGTGGGGGGGGAAACAACAACAAAAAAAAAAACAAAACAACTTCCCCGGACATTCGTGCAGTTCCTGCGCGCGCTGGATCACCATGGAGATCCAGCGCCGGGATCTAGCGCGTGTCCGCGGGTGGGTGTTGATGTCACCGGAGCTCCATCTTTAATCACTTCATCCGCTAATTTTAGACCGGAAGTCGTGTTATAATCGGTGTATGCATGCGTGCATGACGTGTGTTTTGTGTGTGGATAGAGACGGAGTAACACACGCAGCCCGGGGAGATAACAAATATAAATAAATAAATAATAATAATGAAGGACCTCCCCGGATTCCGTTAAATAGCAGGCTAATTAGCGCGCGCACGCACGCACGCGCCCCCGCGGGGCAGAGAGAGAGCGAGAGAGAGAGAGAGAGAGAGAGAGAGAGAGAGAGAGAGAGAGAGTGAGAGAGAGTGTGCGTGTGCGCGTGCGTGCGCGCGCTTCGCATTCCGACGGACGCGCGTCGTCCGCGTGCTTTTTAATCGGTTCGGGATTGCGCGAGTGCGCTTCGTGCTACGGTGCCCGTGGTGTGTGTGTGTGTGTGTGTGTGTGTGTGTGTGTGTGTGTGTGTGTGTGTGTGTGTGGTGTGAGAGAGAGAGAGAGAGAGAGAGAGAGAGATGGTTTGATTGATTGACTGATTACTAAATCGACGGGGAAAAGACAGATATAGTAGATAGAGAGATAGATAGATAGATAGATAGATAGATAGATAGATAGAAAGAGAGAAAGGAGAGAAGTAGTGATCTATGAGAGACGCAAAGAAAGGCTGGATAGATAGATAGATATATAGATTAAGAAAAGGAGAGAAGTAGTGGTCTATGAGAGATAGATAAAGAAAGGATAGATAGGTAGATAGAAAGAAAGTAGATTGATTAATTGATTGAAGAAATAGTGAGAGAATGAAGGAGAGATTGAGACACAGTGGATGGATGGATGGAGAGAGAGAGATAGAAAATGAAAGAGGTAAAGTAAAGCTTGATGAAGAGAGAGAGATAGACAGACAGAGAAAGAAAAGGAGAGTAAGGATATATAGTCAGATAAAGGAAAAGAAAGGATAGATAGATGGGTACAGAAAGAGAGGTCAATTGATAGAGAGATTGATGACAGACAGATAGAGTAAATAGAGATAGATAGAGAAAGAAAGAAAACGAGAAAGTAGATTGAGCAGAGCGCGGCTCGGGGGGTGGGTGGTGGTGGTGGTGGGGGATTGGGGGGGGGGGGTAGGTGGAGCAGAACGAGGTCGAGAAACAGAAACCCAAAAGCGCACAGACCC
>JACRUU010000020.1:15135182-15143029 GCA_030449085.1 Kryptopterus vitreolus
TCTCTCTCTCTCTTCCTCCCTCTCGATCTCCTCTCTCTACCAATCTCTCTCTATCTATCCCTCCCACTCTCTCCTCTCTCTCTCTCTTCGCTTATCTGCCCCCCCCTACTCTTGCTCTCGTCTCTTCTACTTCTCTCTCTCACTACTCCCATCTCTCCCTCTCTCCATCTCTATCTCTCTCTCTCCCCCTCTCTCTCTCTCCCTCTCACTCTCACTTCTCTCTCTCTCTTCTCTCTCTCTATCTCCTCTCTCTCATTCTCTCTATCTCCTCTCTCTCTCTTTCTCATTTTGAAATATGTTTGGAAACCGTTCCGAATATTTCATAAGCAGCACAGCGAGCGTGGTTCTTCAACCTACATGTGTGTGTGTGTGTGTGTGTGTGTGTGTGTGTGTGTGCGCTCGTGTTCTTAATATAGCCGCACTCGTTTCTGATCGCTCGCTGCAAAGTCGGGACACGTGTCGCCGCGGCGGGCGTTTACGATTGGCCAGAGAAAGGGGCGTGGTCTAAAAAATGCATCACCGATCCCGTTCGGTCTCCCCAGTTTGTTTGTAGTGATTAAGGCGTTGGACTTGGGACGGGAAGATCGCAGGTTCAAATCCCACCACCAGCACCAAGCTGTCACTAGTGTGTGGGCCCTTGAGCAAGGCCCTAAACCCCTCAGCTCCTCAGGTTAAGTAAGTCGCTCTGGATAAAGCCGTCTGCTGTAAATCCCATAAATGTAGATTATCATTCAGAGGGTGTGGAGGATTCAAAAGGACTACGGAATACGTTTATTTCACCGGTCAGGGACGGAGGTGGGCGTGGCTTAGTGGTTAAGGTACTGGGACACTGATCAGAAGGTCGGGAGTTCGAGTCCCGGTATCACCAAGCCGACACTCTTTGGGCCCTTGAGCACGGCCCTTAATACAGCTATATATAGCTATATATATATATATATACAAATTATAAATTTTTTAAATTTATAAAAATATATAATGATAATATAAAAAATAATATCATAATATTATTATTAAAATAATATAAAAAATTATATAAATATATATATACATAAATATATATTTATTTATTTTAGGCAAAATGTGATTTTTGGATACAGTGGGTGGGGGTGAAAATGTGTCGCTATTTGTTTGTAGTGGTTGTTTTGATGTTTGTGGTGTTTAACGTGGAATAAACGCTTCCGTTACAAACGTTACATAAATGTTACGGCAGGGTTTCGGTTTGTCGAACGCCTGAAACCTGGAGCGTTTCCGTACGACTGATGAAGCCCCGCCCATCTCTTGGTAAAAAAGAAAAAACGAGCTCTTCGGATTGGTCAGAGAGTGTAAAATCTTTGGGATTGCGTCGTTAACTCACGTATTGACCCTGTGGGCTCCAGGGGGCGCTGGTATCCGAACACGCTGGGATATGTGCGAAGAAAAGGAAACTTTTCGGTTTGCTATTGCCTCGTTAACGTTAAGAGCTTGTGGGCATTGGGTTCCGATAAAAATAAGCGTAATCTTGTGTGTGTGGTGTGGTGTGTGTGTGTGTGTGTGTGTGGTGTGTTCCAGGGCGAATGAACAGTGGCTGCTCCTTCCTCGTCATTGCCTCGGCCCCCCCTGCCCCCTCTGATGGAGCGCGTGAGGAAGATCAAGCGGCAGCTGTCCATGACGCTGCGGGGGGGCAACAGCGGGGACAAGAACCTGAGCGAGAGCATCAGCACTCAGGAGGCAGCGGCACACAGCGACTCCGGTACCGTTTCATCATCACCTACATCACCTACACCACCAAACACAATCACCTACATCACACATCACTCATAACACACATCCCCGACATCACCTACACATAACACACATCACCGACACCCTACACACACACATCACCTACATCACCTACACCATCTAATCACACATCACCTACATAACACACATAACCACACCACCTACGTCACCTACATCACACACATCACCTACATCACCCACATCACCTACATCACCTACACCACCTACATAACACACATCACCTACAAGTCATCACTACGCATCACCTACATCACCTACACCACCTACATAACACACATCACATACATCACTACACATCACACTACATCACCTACAACACATACACACACCACCTACATCACACACATCACCTACATCACACACATCACCTACACCACCTACATCACCTACACCCCCTACACCACCTACAACCACTACCTCCTCACACACATCACTATACATAACACAATCACCCCTACTCACCACATTCACCACAGTAACCGACACACCTACATCACATACATTCCCCACATCACCACATCACCCTACCACCTACACACCTACATCCAAACACATCACACCATGTTGCCCCTACATAACACACATCACCTTAATCCCTACATTCACTACATCACCTTACTACACGACATAAAACCAATCACCTACAACCACCACATCCTACACCACTACATCCCCTACCTTCCCTACATCACACACATAAACCTACACACCTACATCACTACCTAACACACATACACCCGACACCACCTCCACACCTAATCCCCTAAATCCCAACATAACCTACACACCGACATCACACACATCACCTACTCACCTACATCCCTACATCACCTACATACAACATCACCTACCCCATAACACCATTACCTACTACCCCACATCAACCGTACATCAACCTTACACACCACATCACCGACATCCACAATTTAACCTACAACCCCACATCCCCCAATCACCTTACACCACCACACCACCTCACTCACACACCATCAACAAACATCACCTAATAACACAACATCACCACCAACACACATCCCACTAATAAAAACATACCTACCTCACCTACATCCCACACAGAAACCTACACACCACATACTACATAACCACATCCCCTACATCACCTACCCCACCTACATCCCCTAATCACTACACATACCCTACACCACCCCTAATCACACCCATCACCCATCACCTTACACCACTACCTCACCCACAAACCTTCCCACCACTAATCCCACCACACATCCCTACCTCCCAAACATACCTACATAACAACCATACCTACATCACACACATACCCCCATACTACATCACATACATCACACACATCACCTACATAACCTACACCACCTACATCACCCACACCCCCTACACCACCTCCACCCCCTACACCACCTACACCACCACCAACACCAACAACACCAACATCAACAACATACCTACACCACCTACACCACCTACATCACATACATCACACACATCACCTACATCACCTACATCACATACATCACATACATCACATACATCACCTACATCACACACATCACACACATCACCTACATCACACACACCACCTACATCACACACATCACCTACATAACACTACATCAACTACATCACCTACATCACCTACGTCACCCACATCACCTACATCACCTACACCACCTCCACCACCACATCACAATAACACACATCACCTACATAAACACACATCACCTATCATAACACCCATCACCTACATCACCTAACATCACCTACATCCACACACATCACTACATTCACCTACATCGACCCCCCCTCCCTACACACCTTACATCACCTCCATCACCTTACATCACACCACATCACCTACACCACCTTACATCCACCCACATACACCTACCCCCCCCTACATCCACTACACACTACAATCACCACATAAACCTAACCACCTACTCAACCTACATCACCTAATCACACACTCACTAATCACCTACATCACCTCCAGAACCCACACATCCACCTACTATAACAAACACACTAATAACACAACATCACCTCCTCACCTACCATCACACACATAACCTACACCACCTCCATTTCACCTAACATCACCCACATCACCTACACCATCCTACACCAAACATCACACACATCAACACATCACCTACATCCACACAAAACTACCCCCCCTACATCACCTACATTCACCTACCTACATCCCCCACACACATCCCCTACACACCTACCTCACCTTACATCACCACACCTAACCCCTCCACCACCTCCATCACCTACTCACCTAAATCACACACAAACCTCCACCACCTACATCCCCTACATCACCCAAGCACCTACATCACACAATCCACCTACCTAACCACATTCACCTTCCATAACAAACATACCTAAACTCACCTAATCCCCTACATCACACACTTAAACCTGACAACACCTACATACCTCCCTCCCCCCCTCCCTGACACCACCTACATTCACCGACACCAAATACCATCCACAACACATCCCAAATCAACCTACATCACACATCACCTACATCACACACATCGCCTACACCGCCTACACCACCTACATCACATACATCACACACATCACCTACATCACCTACACCACACACATCACCTACACCACACACATCACCTACACCACCCACACCACCTACATCACACACATCACACACATCACCCACATAACACACATCACCTACATAACACACATCACCTACATATAACACACAGACTATAATTCAATTCAATTTAGTTTTATTTATAAAGCGCTTTTTACCATGTGTCATCGTCCCAAAGCAGCTTTAAATAATACTAATGTGTGAAAAGTGAAAATAAGTTTAGCACTAATTGTTTCTTGTTGATCAAGCCGAAGCGACGGTGGCAAGGAAAAAAACTCCCTGTATCAACACATCCCTACACACCCACCCCACTAACCCTACTCACCTAACATCAACAACATTCACCTACCGCCCACTCTCCCACCACCAACTCCCTAACACACATCCCCTACATACACACATCCCCTACACACCTCAATCACACACTCTACCTAAAACACAATCCACCTATACCACCTACATCACTACTTCACACCACCCCCAACCCCACCTCCTTCACACACATCACCTAACAGTTATCTACCTCACCCACATCACTACACCACACACTCACCTAACAACATCACCCTCACCACCTTACATCACACACTCCTACCCCACCTACCTCACTCCATCACATCATTCCCTACAGTCACACACATCAAAAACTACCTACTACCTCCCACCTTCACACACCCCAACCGAGCATCAACCACCTCACCTACTACACCCTCCCCTCCCTACAACATTACTACATACCTACATCCCACACCTCACCGTAACACACACACCATACCTATACCACCTCCATCACCTACTCACACCCACCAACACACACCACCTATTCACACCACCTCCACCTCATATCTAATACCACACCATCACGAACCACACATCACCTACATCACACACATCACCTACACCACCTACATCACACACATCACATACACCACCTACATCACCTACATCACACATATCACCTACATCACACACATCACATACACCACCTACATCACCTACATCACACATATCACCTACATCACACACATCACCTACACCGCCTACACCACCTACATCACATACATCACACACACCACCTACATCACACACATCACACACACCACCCACACACACACACACATCACACACACACACACATCACATCACATACATCACACACATCACCTACATCACACACATCGCCTACACCGCCTACACCACCTACATCACATACATCACACACATCACCTACATAACCTACACCACCTACATCACACACACACACATCACCTACATCACACGACGATGTCACAGGACAGCGCCACCTACCCTGACCTCCTAATTTATACCCTAAACATGCACCTAAAACACTCTCATTTCATGTCCAACTCCATTTAATACTTATAAATTTAATAGGTATAAATGTGTCTCCCGCATCACTAGAAAGGAAAATATACACCTCTCAATAAATATACCCCTCCCCCCCGATAAGTACCGTCCAGATCGAACGATTTCAATGTTAGTAAAGTACGATCTCCTCACTATATTAGCGTATATTACCGTATGGAACCTTACGCAAGCGCATCGCATTCCCAAATAAAGAGCATTTTTACTGAACGCAATAAAGCGCATTTTTACTGAACGCAATAAAGCGCTTCCATATAACCTAAACACAGTTATCACAAGTTTATATGGAAAGCAACCGGAAAGTAATTTTTAAAGGAGCCACGTCCAATATTTTACAATTCAAACCAACACTAAACAAATAACATTGTTAATAACAATAAATAACTATTAAAATAATCATTTCCAGAGTAAAATAAATAAGAAATAATCAATAATTTTATTAAAGGGAGAGATTTTTGCGTATATAATTATAAACTGTTACAGCTAGTTACGTATGTAAAGATGAAACATATTTATTTATTGTAAACGTGCGATTAAATAAAAATAAAGCCATCAATTATTGCGGAGGATATTAATGTTATTATTCGTTTGGGTTCGAACACGCCGTCCCCAACTCGCCCCTCCGTACACGCCGTCCCCGAACACACCGTCCCCGAACACGCCGTCCCCAACTCGCCCCTCCGTACACGCCGTCCCGAAACACGCCGTCCCCAACTCGTCCCTCCATACACGCCGTCCCCAACTCGAGTCTCCGAACACGCCGTCCCCGAACACGCCGTCCCCAACTCGCCCCTCCGTACACGCTGTCCCTGAACACGCCGTCCCCAACTCGCCCCTCCGTACACGCCGTCCCCGAACACGCCGTCCCCAACTCGCCCCTCCGTACACGCTGTCCCTGAACACGCCGTCCCCAACTCGCCCCTCCGTACACGCTGTCCCTGAACACGCCGTCCCCAACTCGCCCCTCCGTACACGCCGTCCCCGAACACGCCGTCCCCGAACACGCCGTCCCCAACTCGCCCCTCCATACACGCCGTCCCCAACTTGAGTCCTCAAACACGCCGTCCTCGAACACGGATGTGGATGATGAAATGGACGCTGAAGGACCTGCAGTGCGAGTCCGAGCACGCCGTCCCGAACGCGTCGCCACGAACGCGTCCCCTCCGAACCCGCCATCCCCAACACACCGTCACCAACATGCCGTCCCCAACACACCGTCACCAACATGCCGTCCCCAACACACCGTCCCCAACTCGCCCCTCCAAACACGTCGTCCCCGAGCGCGCCGTCTCCGAATGCATCGTCCCCGAACGCACCGTCCTCGAACGCGCCCCCCCCCCCGAACGCGCCATCCCCGAACACACCGTCCCCAACACACCGTCCACAAACAAGCCATCCCAAACTCGCCCCTCCGAACGCACCGTCCCCGAATGCGTCGCCCCGAACGCAGCCCTCCGAACGCGCCGTCCCCGAACGTGCCATCCCCGAACACACCGTCCCCAACACACTGTCCACGCACAAGCCATCCCAAACTCGCCCCTCCGAACGCGCCGTCCCCGAATGCGTCGCCCCGAACGCACCCCTCCGAACGCGCCGTCCCCAAACACACCGTCCCCAACACACCGTCCACGCACAAGCCATCCCAAACTCCCAAACTCCTCCGGAATTTGGCATTGCTGACTTTATTTACTTTAATGTTTACATTCGTTTTACTAACAACCAGGCGTGTGTGTGTGTGTTTGTGTGTGTGTTTGTGTGTGTGTGTGTGTGTTTGTGTTTGTGTGTGTGTGTGTGTGTGTGTGGTGTGTTTGTGTGTGTGTGTGTTTGTGTTTGTGTTTGTTTGTGTGTGTGTGTGTGTGTGTGTGTGTGTGTGTGTGTGTGTGTTTGTGTGTTTGTGTCAATGTAAAAATGCATGCTTTTTTAAACAATGTGTGTTCTTCCTGTTGTTGTTGTTTTTGTGCCTGTTGATTTGTTGTCTTTAAATTCCCTTGCCTTCTTTATTTTTCATTCCTGCCTCATTGTTGTATTGCATCATCATCATCATCATCATCAT
>JACRUU010000020.1:15143529-15156029 GCA_030449085.1 Kryptopterus vitreolus
GAAGAAGAACAAAAAGAAGAGGAAGAACAAAAAGAAGGAGAAGAGGAAAAAGAAGAAGAAGAACAAAAAGAAAAAGAGAACAAAAAGAAGAAAAAAAGAAGAAAGAACAAAAAGAAGGAGAGAAGAACAAAAGAAGAAAGGAGAGTTAACAAGGCCGTCATTATACGGTTAATTCCGTTATCTTGATGATTTTTACCAGTTCATCGCGAGCCAAGGAGTTCCGTAGTTGGTGCAAAAACCACGGCCGGCGCTGACGAATCGGACAGACTCGTTTCCGAACAGGGGGCGGGGTTCATCAGTAGTACGTAAAACGGCTCGTGCGCAGACGTCGGACATAACCCAACGTTGTACGTCACAGTGATCTAACGGTTACGGAGAATAAATTAAACAGCACGACTGATTTGTCCCGAACACAAACCAAAAAAGTGTGTGTGGCGCCGCGGGATAAACATGACAACAAACAAAACACAAACAAACAAAAAAAAGGTACAAATAGCGACACCATTTACCGCTGAAAAACAAAAATCCATTTATCCAG
The DNA here is from genome assembly GCA_030449085.1 of Kryptopterus vitreolus. Classification (NCBI taxonomy): domain Eukaryota; kingdom Metazoa; phylum Chordata; class Actinopteri; order Siluriformes; family Siluridae; genus Kryptopterus; species Kryptopterus vitreolus. The sequence goes on from JACRUU010000020.1 coordinate 15,144,068, forward strand.
CCTCGTCGGGAAACGGTGTTTATTTTGACAGTACAGTGTTTCCCCCGTCACTATACCCACAAGACCAACGACTGCGCCCCATGCTGGCCACACTGACACCTCTTCCAGCAGCAACCTAGTTTCCCAGGTGGTCTCCCATCCAGGTACTAACCAGGCTCATCCCTGCTTATCTTCAGTGGGCAAACCAGTCTTGGGCTGCAGGGTGGTGTATATATATATACACCACCCGCGGGGAAAATCGGAAGACCTTTGGGAAGAATTGTCGTAGCGACGTTTCCAGGGACCCCGGAAATTTGTGTCCTTATAATGTACGGAAATGAAAATCCATCCCGGTTAAACACTCTCAGGTCATCTCAGGTCTTACACCAGCTTTATAAATACCACGGACCAGGTGTCTTATGGGGTTTCGTCCCTTTAACGTATTTCGGAAGTACTCTCACACTCGCATTCGCCTCGCATATCAGATTTCTCGCGTGTGTGTGTGTGTGTGTGGTGTGTGTGTGTGTGTGGTGGTGTAATGATCTGGAACGCAGACGTTTAATTTGGGGCTGCTTTCTAAAATTAGTCGACAAGACCAAATAAATCTAGACACGACGACGGCGGAGGGACGACAAAGAGTCCTCGCGGGACGGATTAAAAAAAAAAGAGAGAGAGAGAGAAAAAAGGGATTTTTCCTTTCTTTCTTCTTTGCAGCTGGACGGCACGAGTCAGGGGGAGTGTCGGGTCGAGTCCCAACACCAACAAGGACGAGTGAAGATCCGCTCCAAAAAAACAAAACACAAACCAGCCATTCCTTTGCGTTCGATGTTCACACTAATCCCCCTCTCCCTCTCTCCTCACTCCCCTCATCCTCCCCTCTCCTCCCCTCTCCCCCCTCTCCCCCCAATCTCCTCCCTCTCACTCTCCTTCCCCTCTCCCCCCCTCCCTCTCCCCATCTCCTCCCCCCCCCCCTCATCCACCTCTCCTTCTCCCCCATCCTCCTCCTCCTCTCCTCCCCCTTATCTCCTCCCCTCTATCCTCTCCTCATTTCTCCTCTTCTCTCCTTTCCCTTCTATATTCCTCCTCTACCTCCTCCTCCACCTATCCTCCTCCCCAGCTATCCTCCTCTACTCCCCTATCCTCCCCTATTCATATCCTCTTCTTCCTCCCCTCTTTCCTCCACTTCCTCTCCCATCTCCTCCCCACTCCTCATCCTCCCCTCTCCTCCCCCTCTCCCTCCCCCTCTCCTTCTCCCCTCCCCTCTCTCCTCCCTTTCCCCTCCTTTCCTCCCCCTCCTCTCTCTCTCCTCCTCCTCTACTCCCCCTCTCTTCTCTCTCCTCTCCTCCCTCCCCCCTCTCCTCTCCTCCTCCCACTCATCCCATCCCTTCCCTCTCATCCCCTCCTCCTCCTTCTCCCCCCTCTCTCCCCTCTCCTTACCCCCTTCCTCCCTCCCCCCTCCTTCCTCCCTTTTCCCTCTGTTTCCCCTTTGACTTCTCCCTCTCCCCTCTCCCCCTCCCCCTCTCCTCCCCCTCTACCCTCCCCTCCTCCTCCCGAGACGTTGGCAGAGTGTTAATCAGTGATGATTTAACTCGCCCCCCCTCCTGAACTAAGCCGTTAATCGATAGGGCATATCCATGAAAGGATTATCGTCTCCTTCACATCTTGTATCTCTGAGAAACACCACAGATCTTTTTTCTTCCACTACAAACAAAAGCTGTTTTCACTTCCTCGGGCTTTTCGCACTCCGACGCTACAAAGCGCTGCCATGTGCTGTAGGTGGCATTTCACTGCAGCGTAGAAGATGTTTACAGCATAAATGTGCTCGCGGGTTGCGACACGGCGGAGGCGCCGGGATACTCTAGTGGCAGCTTGGTGGTGGTGGTGGTGGTGGTGGTGGTGGTGGTGGTGGTGGGACTGTGGCTCCGGGACTTAACCACCAATTTTTGGGCCCGTGCGATATAGAGCCTCATTGGAAATCCTTTTATACGCGGAGCAGTGGATGGATGGGGTAGTGGATGGAGGTAAGTCATGTGACCTAGTCCTGTGTCCTGGCAGGCCACTGGTATAGGAGATCTTCCAATTCCATCCCAGCAATGAGACCTGGAAAAACAGGGGCTCAGAATGTCTCAGGATGGACCAGGATGTCTTAGGATGTACCAGGATGTCTCAGAATGGACCAGGATGGACCAGGATGGACCAGGATGGCCCAGGATGGACCAGGATGGACCAGGATGGACCAGGATGGACCAGGATGGACTCAGGATGTCTCAGGATGTCTCAGGATGACTCAAGGATGGACTAGGATGGCTCAGGATGGACCAGGATGGACCAGGATGTCTCAGGATGTCTCAGGATGTCTCAGGTTGGACCAGGATGGACCAGGATGTCTCAGGATGTCTCAGGATGGATCAGGATGGCTCAGGATGGCTCAGGATGGCTCAGGATGGCTCAGGATTGACCAGGATGGACCAGGATGTCTCAGGATGAGGATGGACTCAGGATGTCTCAGGATGTCTCAGGATGTTCCAGGATGGACCAGGATCTCAGGATGTCTCAGGATGGATCAGGATGGATCAGGATGGCTCAGGATGGATCAGGATGTCTCAGGATGGACCAGGATGGACCAGGATGGCTCAGGATGGACCAGGATGGACCAGGATGTCAGGATGGATCTCAGGATGATTTACCAGGATGTCCAGGATGGACCAGGATGGACCAGGATGTCTCAGGATGTCCAGGATGGACCAGGATGGACAGGATGGCTCAGGATGGACCAGGATGGACCAGGATGGACGCAGGATCTCAGGATGTCTCAGGATGTCTCAGGTTGGACCAGGATGGACTTAGGACAGGATGGCTCAGGATGGCTCAGGTCCAGGACTCAGGGAAGGAGATCCAGAGAGTCGTGGAGCTCCAGTGGCGCAATCGGTTAGCGCACGGTACTTATACGGCAGTCCGTGTGGAGCCATGCCGAGGTTGTGAGTTCGAGCCTCACCTGGAGCACTGATTTTTTTATATTTTTATTATTTGGATCGGGCAAGTTCTAATAAGCTCCACTCTTCCGGGAAGATGTTCCAGATGTTCAGTAGCCATGTGGCCACTGTAGCGCTTCCCCTCGGTCACACGGAGCTGAACGCAAGTTTGGAGGTGGTAGTGCAGTGGTTAAAAGATAATAGAGCAGAAGGTCACAGGTTCAAATCCTGCCACCACCACCAAGCTACCACTAGGGGGCACTTGTTGTAAGTCGTTCTGGATAAGGGCGTCAAATGCGGAAATGCCATAAGTGGGAATTGCATATGCGACCAAGTGTCCGCAAACTTTTGGCAATATAGTGTATGTCTCTGGAACTCTCGGCTGCACAAAAAAACCCAAAAATGGTTGGTTTTCCCAAAATATAAATCAATCCAATATTTCATATTATACAGGAAACAAACAAAATAAACAAGCAAACAAAAGAAGAAAAAAAAGAAAGAAAGAAAAAAATATATATAAAGAGAGTTATTTGGAGAAAAAGAAGAAGAGGAGGAAAAAAAGAAGAGGAAAAAGAAAATATAAATAAATCCAATATATCATACTATACAGGAAAAGAAAAAAAAACAAAAACAAACAAACAAACAAACAAACAAACTGTTTTATCTTTTTTTTTTTTAGCTGGTTAGTTTTCCCAAAATATAAATAAATCCAATATTTCATACTACAGAGGAAAAAGAAGAAGAGGAGAGAAAAAAGAAGAAGAGGAAAAAGAAGAAAAAAAGAAAAAAGAAGAGGAGAGAAAAAGAAGAAGAGGAAAAAGAAGAAGAGGAAAAAGAAGAAGAAAGAAGGAAAAAAGAAGAAGAAGAAGAAGGAAAAAGAAAAAGAAGAAAAAAGAAAAAAAAGAAGAGGAAAAAGAAGAAGAAAAAAGGAGAGAAAAAAGAAGAAGAGGAAAAAGAAGAAAAGAAAAAAGAAGAGGAGAGAAAAAAGAAGAAGAGGAAAAAGAAGAAGAAAAAGAAAAGAGAGAGAAGAAAGAAGAAGAAGAGAAAAAGAAGAAGAGAAAAAAGAAGAGGAGAGAAAAACGAAGAAGAGGAAAAAGAAGAAGAGAAAAAAAGAAGAGGAGAGGAAAAAGAAGAAGTGGAGGAAAAAGAAGAGGATAAAGAAGAAGTGGAGGAAAAAGAAGAAGAAGAGGAAAAAAGAAGAAGAGGAAAAAAGAAAATATAAATAAATCCAATATTCAGCCTACATATACTATACAGGAAGAGAAAAAAAACAAAAACAAAACAAAAAAAACAAAAAAAATAAACAAACAAACAAACAAACAAAAATATATACATGTATATATAAAGAGAGTTATTTGGAGAGGAAGAAGAAGCGACATCACTACACCTGTTTGGTTATCTTTTTTTTTTTTTTTTCAAGCTGGTTGGTTTTCCCAAAATATAAATAAATCCAATCCATGCAATATTCATACAATACAAGAAAAAAAAACAACAAGAAAAAAACAAACAAACATATATATATATATATATAAAGAGAGTTATTTGGAGAGGAAGAAGAAGTCAGCGGTGTGAGGAATTAAATATCATGCCCTTAAATTCCTGACCTTAACACATGGAGTTTGCAGTGTGGATTTCTTTGCCTTCAGTAATGATCAGCCTTGAGACGGACACTTCAGACTGCAGCCGGGCTCGATGTGAGGCTCTCACCTGTCTCTGTACCTGTCTCTGTACCTGTCTCTGTACCTGTCTCTCTACCTGTCTCTGTACCTGTCTCTCTACCTGTCTCTGTACCTGTCTCCAGAAGAAGCAGTCCACGGCCTCTGAGCTCTTCTTTTGTCTTTTTTTCAGGCTGATCACATTCTGTTGTGTGTGTGTGTTTGTCAATGCAATGGCAAAATAACAACTTTTTATTTCCGTTCGCTCTTCATGAAAACTTTTTCAGACATTTCCGAATTAACCCCCGTCCACACAAACATCACCCTCACCTCACCTGTATAATACTATATATATATATATATATATGCACGATATGCCGGTACACAAAATGTATCGCAATACCCCTGCTTTTAAAAGCGATACGATCTTTATTATATATATATATATATATATATATATATATATACTATATATATATATATATATATATATATATATATATATATATATAGTATAGATATATATATATATATATAGAGAGAGAGAGAGAGATATATAGATAGAGAGATAGATATATATAGATATAGATATAGATATTTATATATATATATATATATATATATATATATATATATATATATATATATATATATATATATATATATATATATATTATATATATATATATAAAACACATTAGTGTTGCACGATATGCCGGTAAACGAAATGTATCGCAATACCCTGCTTTTAAAAACGATACGATTCTTTATATATATATATAATATATATATATATATATATATATATATATATATATATATATATAGATGAGAGAGAGAGAGAGAGAGAGAGAGAGAAGAGAGAGATATAGATATATAGAGATATTTATATATATATATAAACACATTAGTGTCGCACGATATGCCGGTACACGAAATGTATCGCAATACCCTGCTTTTAAAAACGATACGATTCTTTCTATATATATATATATATATATATATATATATATATATATATATATATATATATATATATATATATATATATATATATATATAGAGAGAGAGAGAGAGAGAGAGAGAGAGAGAGAGAGAGAGAGATAGATATAGATATTTATATATATATAAACACATTAGTGTCGCACGATATACACGAAATGTATCGCAATACCCTGCTTTTAAAAACGATACGATTCTTTATTTTATTTATAAGGTGGCTGTAGTTCACAGGATTGACCTTTAGGGGGCAGTGTGTGCACATTGAGTGTGTGTGTGTGTGTGTGTGTGTGTGCGGAATTTCTTTCTTTCCCTGTCCGACTGCACTTCCGACTTTCATGGAAGGAAACTTTGCAAAAAAAGGACGATTGTTTATTTTATTTGTTTTAGCAGATAAATAATTACTATTAATAAACAATAACAAATATTGGTATTGGTATCGTGATATTCAATCTCTGTATCGGTATGCAGAATTAGTCAACACTGATACACGTTCAGGTTGGATGGATGCCAATGGATGTGTCAGTGCCATGCATCAGATTGGAAGATCTTCTGGATTGAAAAGGTGGGGTGACCAGTAGGGGTGAGGTTCAGAGCCCATAGAAAAATATCTTCCAATCTGATGCATGGAGGTTGGATGGATGCCAGTGGATGTGCCAGCTCCATGCATCAGATTGAAAGATATTCTGGATTGAAAAGGAGAGGTGCCCAGTAGGGGTGAGGTTTAGAACCCATAGCAGAAGATCTTCCAATCGGATGCATGGAGGTGGATGGATACCAATGAATGTGACAGCTCCATGCATCGGATTTTTAAGATCTTTCTGATTGATAAGGTGAGGTGACCAGTAGGGGTGAGGTTCAGAGCCCATAGCAGAAGATCTTCCAATCTGATGCATGGAGGTTGGATGGATGCCAGTGGATGTGCCAGCTCCATGCATCAGATTGAAAGATCTTCTGGATTGAAAAGGAGAGGTGGCCAGTAGGGGTGAGGTTTAGAACCCATAGCAGAAGATCTTCCAATCTAATGCATGGGGCTGACACATCCATTGGCATCCCTCCCGTCTCCATGCATCAGATTAAAAGATCTTCTGGATTGATAAGGTGAGGTGACCAGTAGGGGTGAGGTTCAGAGCCCATAGCAGAAGATCTTCCAATCTGATGCATGGAGGTTGGATGGATGCCAGTGGATGTGCCAGCTCCATGCATCAGATTGGAAGATCTTCTGCTATGGGTTTTGAACCTCACCCCTACTGACCCCACCACCTTCATCAGTGCCTGCACTATACGATTCTTCCTATACTAGTAGAGGTTATTCCTAATGGGAATGTGGTATGCGATGTTTAAATAACAGTCGACTTCTCATCTAAAATCACACATTTTACCTCCGAAACGTTCTCGTGTTTAAAGATCCACAGTCGCTTCATCAGAGACGTGTGGAAGAGAAAAAAAAACGTGGTGCTGCTGGAGTCTACAGTCATGTCAACGCGATCAATCGAAAGCTCTAAGGGGTTATCTAACAAACTTCACTCCAGCTGATAAAGTATTGGAACGGCCTTTAAGATGGCGACACGGATTCCCTTCAGGGGAAATCACAAGAGCAAGTCCACCAGAATGTGATAAAAGTGCTTCTGAAGCACAGCCGCCGGAGTCGGTGCACTTATTAACGCACAAACCACAACACAAAACCTAACTTTCCACTGACGGGACTCCTTTAATGAGCTGTGGGGATTAATCCCAACAATAAAAACAACAACAATAATAATAACAATAATAATAATAATAATAATGCAATATAAATTTAGACTGACTAGATATACATTCAGACAGACAGGCAGATATACAGACAGACAGACAGATAGATATACAGACAGACAGACAGACAGATAGATATACAGACAGACAGGTAGATACACATTCAGACAGACAGGTAGATACACATTCAGACAGACAGGTAGATACACATTCAGACAGACAGGTAGATATATATTTAGACAGACAGCTAGATATACAGACAGACAGATAGATATACATTCAGACAGACAGGTAGATATACAGACAGATAGATTGATATACAGACAGACAGATAGATATACATTCAGACAGACAGGCAGATATACAGACAGACAGACAGATAGATATACAGACAGATAGATATACAGACAGACAGGTAGCTAAACATTCAGACAGACAGATAGATATACAGACAGACAGGTAGATATATATTCAGACAGACAGGTAGATACACATTCAGACAGACAGGTAGATATACAGACATACAGGTAGATATATATTCAGACAGACAGATATATATACAGACAGACAGGTAGATATACATTCAGACAGACAGGTAGTTATTCAGACAGACATGTAGATATACAGACAGACAGGTAGATATACATACAGACAGACAGGTAGATATACAGACAGACAGATAGACATACGGACAGACAGTTAGATATACATTCAGACAGAGTAGATGGACAGACAGACAGACAGGTAGATGTACAGACAGACAGACAGGTAGATATATATTCAGGCAGACAGGTAGATATACAGACAGACAGACAGACAGGTAGATGTACAGACAGACATGTAGATATACAGACAGACAGACAGACAGGCAGATATATATTCAGACAGTCAGGTAGATATACAGATAGACAGACAGACAGGTAGATACACTTTCAGACAGACAGGTAGATACACATTCAGACAGACGGACAGGTAGATGTACAGACAGACATGTAGATATACAGACAGACAGACAGACAGACAGGTAGATATATATTCAGATAGACAGGTAGATATATATTCAGACAGACAGACAGACAGGTAGATACACATTCAGACAGACAGGTAGATACACATTCAGACAAACAGATAGATATAGAGACAGATAGATAGCTAGACAGACAGATAGACAGACAGGTAGATATACAGACAGACAGACAGACAGACAGGTAGATATATATTCAGACAGACAGACAGACAGACAGACAGGTAGATACACATTCAGACAGACAGGTAGATACACATTCAGACAGACAGACAGGTAGATATATATTCAGACAGACAGGTAGATATACAGACAGACAGACATGTAGATATACAGACAGACAGACAGACAGGTAGATATATATTCAGACAGACAGGTAGACATACAGACAGACAGACATGTAGATATAGAGACAGACAGACAGACAGGTAGATATATATACAGACAGACAGACATGTAGATACACAGACAGACAGACATGTAGATATACAGACAGACAGACAGACAGGTAGATATATATCCAGACAGACAGGTAGACATACAGACAAACAGACATGTAGATATACAGACAGACAGGTAGATATATATTCAGACAGACAGACATGTAGATACACAGACAGACAGACATGTAGATACACAGACAGACAGACATGTAGATATACAGACAGACAGACAGACAGACAGACAGGTATAGAGACAGTGATAAATGAACACTAGCATCCTTCCTCCCTCTTGCAGTCTCACATGAGCGTGTGTATCTTAGCAGGTGGCTTCAGCAGTGTTGTAGCTGAGAAAGCGTCTCCCCGAGCGCATGCAACTTTAATGCTGGCAGATCCTGTAAAGTTCATTCCTTTAAAATATATCATGTGAAGGCGCGACTGTCTGGATCTGAATTTCACTCACGCGTTCCCACGCCGACGTCTCTTCATCCCAACATTCCAGCTTCTGTCCTTCTCCTCCTGCCACATCATCTCCTCTGGAATTATTCCGGAGACGGGATTTGGGTTGTTTTTTTTTTTTTGGTTTGTGTGGTTAAAGGGATGCGAAACGACACCTGATGGCACAAGAAACACTCGCAGTGAACAAACTTCATATGTTGTGAGTGTATTAAAATTGTATGTGTTCGGGGACGAGACCATGTGACCAGTGGAGCCACTGGCTATATATGTGTGTGTGTGTGTGTGTGTGTGTGTGTGTGCATTCGGAATGGCAAGCCAGAGATGTCTCCGGAGGGGCTCGGGTTCGATCGGAGAGTGTGAATCAGGCATGTTGATCTAGCGTTGGCTGGAGGCCATGGCCGTCCCCCCGCGACCCCGCGTCTCGCTCCCAGGTACCTGAAATCCATAGTAACACAGTTTGTGTTCTTAACTGAGCACAATGGACAAATGTCCTCATTATAAAGCCACACTTGTCCAGAGGACTTCCTGCACGTGACATTTCCACACACACACCTGGAGAAGAGCTTGTAGATGAACTTGTCACGTCACCGAGATTTTGTTTGTTTGTGTGTACGAAAAAAAAAAGGCCAAAGTTTGTTATTTGTTTGTTGTTATTGTTTGTTATGATATTAAAGATCCTCGTGAGTTATTCCGGTTCACCACGGATGCATTTTCATGCACAACATCATTACCATTTACAGGATAAGACTTTGGGATCTGAATCACAAGGTCATAAGTTCAAATCCCACCACCACCAGACTGCACTAGCTGGGCCCTTGATTAAGGCCCTTATAAGGTGTTAGTCACTCGAGATAAGGGCATCTGCCAAATTCTATAAATCGTTATGGGTTAGAACATCTGCCAAATGCTTGGAATCTGGGTCAGAAGGTCATAAGCTCCAATCCCACCACCACCAGACTGCACTAGCTGGGCCCTTGAGCAAGGCCCTTAACCCTCAAGGTGTAAGTCACTTGAGATATGGACATCTGCCGAATACCATAAATGTAAATTGTTATGGATTAGATGGATTAGAACTTCTGCCAAATGCTTGGAATCTGGGTCAGAAGGTCATAAACTCCAATCCCAGCACCACCACCAGACCGCACTCACTGGGCCCTTGAGTGAGGCACTTAACCCCCAAGTCATAAGTCACTTGAGATAAGGGCATTGGCATGGAAGGTCACAGGTTCAAATCCCAGCATCAAAAATCTGTCACTAATGGGCCAGTAGTGGGCCCTTGAGCATAATGCCATAAATGTAAATCGTTATGGATTAGAGCATCTGTAAAATGCTTGGAATGCGGGTCAGAAGGTCATTAGTTCAAATCCCAGCACCACCTTGAGCTTCAGTACATTTACGTTTAGGACATTTGGCAGACGCCATTATCCGGTGCAGCTTATGCGGTTATGGCCCGTACTCAGGGGCCCCGCAGTGGTAGCTTGGTATGGTTGTGGAGATTTGAACTCATAACCTTTCGGCTCTAACAATAAGATCAGCAATAATCAGGAGGTCAATTGCAAGCATATAAAAGGCATTAATGTTAATACTACAATGTATCATCGTGCCTAATGCGCCACCTGGTGGAATGTCAGGCAATTACAGGACAAGATCAAAATAATACAGACTGTCCGGGTAAACAAAATGTTTATCGTAAACATATTTACAGTCTCTTTTTGTAAATCACAAACCAGCAAACCAGCAGCCGAACTTCAGCTCGGAAATGTAAATAATACATTCGTATTGGTGCTTTAAATAAAGGCACAAACACGAGCCATCTAAACAAAAACAATAACAATAACAACAACAAGTACTACCCCCCCCCCCATGCATAAATACGGGGATCGCTCAAGCAAATTAGTTATTGAATTAGACGAGCGCTTTGTCATGTATAACGCTACATTACTCATGACTAACGGGAGTCGACCCCATGACGTACATGCTCAATGTCCAGCCAATGAGGACTCGGATAAATCGTCACATGACTCGAAGGAAACTTTTATTAAAAAAAAAACGCGCAAAAATGACCAGTTTATACTTTATAAGATACTTTGCGACATTTATTACTGTTTTAAACAACACTAATAATAATAATAACAATAATAACAATAATAACAATAATAACAATAATAGCAATAATAATAATAATAATAATAATGTCGGATTCAACGAGGCATGGTGTCTTAGTGGTTAGCACGTTCGTCTCACACCGCCAGGGTCGGGGTTCGATTCCCGTCTCGGCCATGTGTGTGTGGAGTTTGTGCATGTTCTCCCCGTGACTCAGGGGGTTTTTCTCCGAGTTCTCCGGTTTCCTCCCCCGGTCCAAAAACATGCACGGTAGGTTGATTGGCAACATGGAAAATTGTCCCTAGTGTGTGAATGTGTGTGTGTGTGTGTGTGTGTGTGTGATGGGTTGGCATTCCATCCAGGGTGTATCCTGCCTTAACGCCCATAGACGCCTGAGATAGACACAGACTCCCCGTGACCCGAGGGAAGATCGGATAAAGCGCTAGAAGATGAATGAATGAATGTAGGTTTCATGACCCTTTAAGAACCTCATCCAGTGTGTGTTGATCATACAGAAGGTGTTGAGGTTTCATCATCATCATTATAGACCAAAACAGCCATCATGGATCTGATCTTCAG
>JACRUU010000020.1:15161029-15163529 GCA_030449085.1 Kryptopterus vitreolus
CAGTCGAGAGACATAGTCCCTCCAACGTGTTCTGGGTCTTCCCCGAGGCCTTTTCCCGGAGGGACATGCCCGAAACACCTCCCCTGGAAGGCGCCCAGGAGGCATCCGAAATAGATGCCCGAGCCACGCCAGCTGGCCCCTCTCGATGTGGAGGAGCAGCGGATCTACTCTGAGCTCCTCCCGAGTGACTGAACTTCTCACCCTATCTCTAAGGGAGCGCCCAGACACCCTGCGAAGGAAGCTCATTTCGGCCGCCTGTATCCGGGATCTTGTCCTTTCAGTCATGACCCAAAGCTCATGGCCATAGGTGAGAGTAGGAACGTAGATCGACCAGTAAATTGAGAGCTTTGCCTTTTGGCTCAGCTCCTTCTTCACTATGACGGACCGGTACATCGACCGCATTACTGCAGAGGCTGCACCGATCCTCCTGTCGATCTCCCGTTCCATCCTCCCCTCACTCGTGAACGAGACCCCAAGATACTTGAACTCCTCCACTTGGGGAAGGAGCTCTCCACCAACCTGAAGTGGGCTAACCACCTTTTTGCGGCTAAGGACCATGGCCTCGGACTTGGAGGTGCTGATCTTCATCCCAGCTGCTTCACACTCGGCTGCAAACCTTCCCAGTGCATGCTGAAGGTCTTGGCCTGATGGAGCCAACAGGACAACATCATCGGCAAAAAGCAGAGACGAGATCCTGTGGTCCCCAAACCAGACTCCCTCCAGCCCCTGGCTGCTCCTAGAAATTCTGTCCATAAAAATAATGAACAGAACCGGTGACAAAGGGCAGCCTTGCCGGAGTCCAACATGCACCGGAAACAGGTCTGACTTACTGCCGGCAATGCGAACCAAACTCCTGCTCCGTGCATACAGAGATCGCGCCGCCCTCAACAGCGGGCCTCGGACCCCATACTCCCGGAGCACCCCCCACAGAGTGCAGCGAGGGACACGGTCGAATGCCTTCTCCAAATCCACAAAGCACATGTGGACCGGTTGGGCAAACTCCCATGATCCCTCCATCACCCTGTAGAGGGTATAGAGATGGTCCAGTGTTCCACGGCCAGGTCGAAAACCGCATTGTTCCTCCTGAATCCGGGGTTCGACTAAAGGCCGAATTCTCCTCTCCAGTACCCTGGCATAGACTTTCCCAGGAAGGCTGAGGAGTGTGATCCCCCTATAGTTGGAGCACACCCTCCGGTCCCCTTTCTTAAAAAGAGGAACCACCACCCCGGTCTGCCAATCCAGAGGCACCGTCCCCAGCTGCCACGCGATGTTGCAGAGGCGTGTCAGCCAAGACAGCCCCACAACAACATCCAGAGACTTCAGGTACTCAGGGCGGATCTCATCCACCCCCGCTGCTCTGCCACCGAGAAGCTTCTCAACTACCTCGGTGACCTCAGCTTGGGTGATAGATGACGCCACCTCTGAGCCCATGGCCTCTGCTTCCTCATCGGAAGGCATGACTCCGGGGTTGAGGTGATCCTCAAAGTATTCCTTCCACCGTCCGATGATGTCCCCAGTTGAAGTCAACAGATCCCCACCTCCACTGTAGACAGTTTTGGCAGGGCACTGCTTCCCCCTTCTGATATGTCGGACGGTTTGCCAGAACTTCTTTGAGGCCGACCGATAGTCCCTCTCCATGGCCTCTCCGAACTCCTCCCATACCCGAGATTTTGCCTCAACAACCACCCGGGCCGCAGCCCGCTTGGCCTGACGGTACCCATCAGCTGCCTCAGGGGTCCCGAGAGCCAACCAGGCTCGGAAGGACTCCTTCTTCAGCTTGACGGCATCCCTTACTTCCGGAGACCACCACCGGGTTCTGGGATTACCGCCGCGACAGGCACCTGAGACCTTTGCGGCCGCAGCTTAGAATGGCTGCATCGACAACGGAGGTGGAGAACACGGTCCACTCAGACTCAATGTCTCCAACCTCCCTCGGGATCTGGTTGAAGCTCTGCCGGAGGTGGGAGTTAAAGATGTCTCTGACAGGGGGTTCTGCTAGGCGTTCCCAGCACACCCTCACAATACGTTTGGGTCTGCCGAGTCTGTCCAGCTTCCTTCCCCGCCATCAAATCCAGCTCACCACCAGGTGGTGATCAGTTGACAGCTCCGCCCCTCTCTTCACCCGAGTGTCCAAAACACACGGACGGAGGTCAGATGAGACAACCACAAGGTCTATCATCGATCTCCGTCCTAGGGTGTCCTGGTACCATGTGTACTGATGGACACCCTTGTGCTTGAACATGGTGTTCGTTATGGACAAACTATGGCTAGCACAGAAGTCCAATAACATGAGCACCACTCGGGTTCAGATCAGGGGGGCCGTTCCTCCCAATCATGCCCCTCCAGGTATCACTGTCGTTGCCCACGTGGGCATTGAAGTCCCCCAGTAGAACAACGGAATCTCCAGTCGGGGCGTTTATCAGCGCCCCTCCCAGAGACGCCAAGAAGGCCGGGTACTCTACACTGCCATTCGGCCCATAGGCACAAACAACAGTGAGAG
>JACRUU010000020.1:15168529-15171029 GCA_030449085.1 Kryptopterus vitreolus
ACTCCACACACACATGGCCGAGACGGGACTCGAACCCGGACCCTGGCGGTGTGAGGCGGACGCGCTAACCACTAAGCCACCGTGCCTCCTACGCTTTTATTTATTTATTTATTTATTTATTTATTTTTCCGATCCCGACATGTGGCTAAAAGCCTTTAATCCTTCACGGAACTTGAAAGTGTGGAGCACCGGAGAGATTGGAGCCTTCAAAGATCCCGAAGCTTACGAGCGGGGGAAAGGTGTACGGGCGTACGGCGGGGTTCCTATTAGCGCAAATCGCGCCTCATGCAAAATTCATCGCGTTTTAACGAGCGCCAAAGATTACATCGCGCTCTTTAAGATTAACGTTATGAGAAAGTCCCTCGTCCCCGGCCGTAACGCTTTCTCATTCATGTTCGCTCTCGCGTCAACTCCTAATCTGCTTTCTCGCCGAACTTCGCACGCTGTAAACCCACGCCCGCGTGCCATAAATATCCCCGCCGCTAAATTATTCACGCTCGGGAAAAAAAACATCGTCGCTGGGATTTTACAAAGTCGTCCGGCGTGGAGCCCGTCTTCGTTCCATCTGAGTCAAGGTTGAGTCTCCATTCCTGGTTGTTCTCCTCGTCAAGATATTCCAGGGCTATTCAAGTGGTGGCCCCCGGGCCGAACTCGGGGCCCCATGAGGTCATTTGTTCCGGCCCTCCAAATATCCTCGTGTGACAACGGCATATAGTGTCATATAAGGTCATATAGGCTTATAGTCATATAGTGTACGCTCATATAGTGTAAATAATAAAATAAATAATAAGATCATCTAAAAAATAATAATAAAATAAATAAATATAACAATAATAATAAAAATAAAAATATTAGGCTCATATAGTGATATATAGTGACATATAGTGACATATAGTTCCATATATATGTCATATAGTGATATATAGTGATATATAGTTCCATATATATGTCATATAGTGATATATAGTGATATATAGTTCCATATATATGTCATATAGTGATATATAGTGATATATAGTTCCATATATATGTCATATAGTGAAATATAGTGACATATAGTGCCATATAGTTCCTTATATATGTCATATAGTGACATATAGTGACATATAGTGATATATAGTGACATATAGTGACCTATATAGTGATATATAGTGACATATAGTTCCATATATATGTCATATAGTGACATATAGTGACATATAGTGACATATAGTTCCATATATATGTCATATAGTGACATATAGTGATATATAGTGACATATAGTTCCATATATATGTCATATAGTGACATATAGTGACATATAGTAACATATATTGACATATAGTGATATATAGTGACATATAGTTCATATATATGTCATATAGTGACATAAAGTGACATATAGTTCCATATATATGTCATATAGTGACATATAGTGACATATAGTGACATATAGTTCCATATATATGTCATATAGTGACATATAGTGATATATAGTGACATATAGTTCCATATATATGTCATATAGTGACATATAGTGACATATAGTAACATATATTGACATATAGTAATATATAGTGACATATAGTAACATATAGTTCCATATAGTTCCATATATATGTCATATAGTGACATATAGTGACATATAGTTCCATATATATGTCATATAGTGACATATAGTTGATATATAGTGACATATAGTTCCATATATATGTCATATAGTAACATATAGTGACATATAGTGACATATAGTGACATATAGTGACATATTGTTCCATATATATGTCATATAGTGACATATAGTGACATAGTTCCATATATATGTTATATAGTGACATATAGTGATATATAGTTCCATATATATGTCATATACTGACATATAGTGACATAAAGTGACATATAGTTCATATAGACATATAGTGACATATAGTTCCATATATATGTCATATAGTGACATATAGTGACATATAGATATATAGTGACATATAGTTCCATATATATGTCATATAGTGACATATAGTGACATATAGTAACATATATTGACATATAGTGATATATAGTGACAAATAGTGACATATAGTGACATATAGTTCCATATATATGTCATATAGTGACATATAGTGACATATAGTTCCATATATATGTCATATAGTGATATATATTGATATATAGTGACATATAGTCCCATATATATCTCATATAGTGACATATAGTTATATACAGTGACATATAGTGACATATAGTTCCATATATATGTCATATAGTGACATATAGTGACATATAGTAACATATATTGACATATAGTAACATATATTGATATATAGTGATATATATCATATAGTGACATATAGTTATTACCATATATATGTCATATAGTGACATATAGTGACATATAGTTCCATATATATGTCATATAGTGACATATAGTGACATATAGTGACATATAGTGACATATAGTTCCATATATATGTCATATAGTGACATATAGTTCTATATATATGTCATATAGTGATATATATT
>JACRUU010000020.1:15181029-15196029 GCA_030449085.1 Kryptopterus vitreolus
CAGTGACACACACTCACACACACACACGATCACAGTAACACACACGATCACATTAACACACACACAGTGACACACACGATCACATTAACACACATGATCACAGTGACACACACACACACACACACGATCACAGTAACACACATGATCACAGTGACACACACTCACACACACACACGATCACAGTGACACACACGATCACATTAACACACACAATCACATTAACACACACATCACACACCGACATATCACAGTGACACACACGATCACATCACAGTGACACACACACACATACACACGATCACAGTGACACACACGATCACACACACACGATCACAGTAACACACACGATCACAGTGACACACACGATCACAGTGACACACACGATCACATTAACACACATGATCACAGTGACACACACACACACACGATCACAGTAACACACATGATCACAGTGACACACACACACACACACACACGATCACACAGTGAACACACACACACACACGATCACAGTAACACACACGATGTCATTAACACACACGATCACAGTGACACACACGATCACATTAACACACACAATCACATTAACACACACTCACACATACACACGATCACAGTGACACACACACACCACGAGCACATCACACAGTGACACACGATCACAGTGACATCACATTACACACACACGATCACAGTGACACACACGATCACATTAACACACACAAAAAAAGATCACACACAGTCACGACACACACTCACACATACACACGATCACAGTGACACACACGATCACATTAACACACACGATCACAGTGACACACATCACACACACACACACACGATCACAGTGATCACACACACAGACACACACGATCACAGTGACACACACACACACACACACACGATCAG
Source organism: Kryptopterus vitreolus (assembly GCA_030449085.1). NCBI lineage: Eukaryota > Metazoa > Chordata > Actinopteri > Siluriformes > Siluridae > Kryptopterus > Kryptopterus vitreolus. The sequence continues at coordinate 15,181,939 of JACRUU010000020.1, forward strand.
TACACACACACGATCACAGTGACACACACTCACACACACACACACAGTGATCACACACGTCACACACACAGACACACACGATCACATTAACACACACGATCACAGTGACACACACTCAGAGCAACACACTCACACACACGGTTACAGTGACACACACTCAGAGCAACACACTCACACACACACACACGGTTACAGTGACACACACTCAGAGCAACACACTCACACACACACGATCACAGTGACACACACTCAGAGCACACACACTCACACACACACGATCACAGTAACACACATGATCACAGTGACACACACACACACACACGATCACAGTAACACACCCACGATGGCATTAACACACACGATCACAGTGACACACACAGACAACACACTCACACACACGGTTACAAGTGACACACACTCAGAGCAACACACAAAAACTCACACACACACGATCACAGTGACACACACTCAGAGCAACACACTCACACACACACACGATCACAGTAACACACATGATCACAGTGACACACACAATCACACCGTAACACACACGATCACAGTAACACACACGATGGCATTAACACACACGATCACAGTGACACACACGATCACATACACACGATCACAGTGACACACACTCACACACACACACACACGATCACATTACACACACGATCACACAGTGACACACACACAGTATCACACATTGATCACATTACATACACACACGATCACAGTGACACACACACTCACACACTACACACGATCACAGTGACACACACGATCACAGTAACACACACGATCACAGTGACACACACGATCACAGTGACACACACGATCACAGTAACACACACGATCACACACACGTCACAGACACACACACACGACACAGTACACACACGATCACAGTGACACACACGATCACAGTAACACACACGATCACAGTGACACAAACGATCACAGTGACACACACTCACACATACACACGATCACAGTAACACACACCATCACATTAACACACACGATCACAGTAACACACACGATCACAGTGACACACACATAACACACACGATCACAGTGAACACACACGATCACAGTAACACACACGATCACACACACCACTATCACATGTGATCACACACATCACACATACACACGATCACAGTGACACACACGATCACACTAACACACACGATCACAGTAACACACATGATCACAGTGACACACACACACACACACACACACACGATCACAGTGAACACACACACACACACGATGATCACATTAACACACACTCACACATACACACGATCACAGTGACACACACTCACACATACACACGATCACAGTGACACACACGATCACATTAACACACACGATCACAGTGACACACACTCACAAGACACACACGATCACACACGATTAACACACATGATCACAGTGACACACACACACACACACACACGATCACAGTAACACACACGATCACAGTGACACACACTCACACACACACGATCACGATCACAGTGACACACACGATCACAGTAACACACACGATCACAGTAACACACACACACACACAGTCACAGACACACACTGGCACACACACGACACACACGATCACAGTGACACACACTCACACATACACACGATCACAGTGACACACACTCAGAGCAAACACCCTCACACACACACACACAACTCACACACACATGATCACAGTGACACACACAATCACAGTAACACACACGATCACAGTAACACACACGATCACAGTGACACACACACGATCACAGTAACACACACGATCACAGTGACACACACTCACACACACACGATCACTGACACACATGACACACACACACGATCACTGTAACACACACGATCACTGTAACACACACGATCACTGTAACACACACGATCACTTTAACACACACGATCTCAGTAACACACATTCATAGTAACACAATCTAGCACACTCTTAGTAACACACTCAAGCACAGTGTGTTACTTTAATTGTGTGTTTGAGTGTGTTACTATGAATGTCTGTTACTAAGAGTGTGTGTTACTGTGATCGTGTGCTTGAGTGTGTTACTAAGATTGTGTGTTAGATTGTGTTACTATGAATGTGTGTTACTATGAGTGTGTGTTACTGTGAGTGTGTGTTATATTGTGTTACTGTGAGTGTGTGTTATGTTGTGTTACTGTGAGTGTGTGTTATGTTGTGTTACTGTGAGTGTGTGTTATGTTGTGTTACTGTGACTGTGATCGTGTGTTCTAGTGTGTTACTATGAATGTGTGTTACTAAGAGTGTGTGTGAACACTCAAACACACGATCACAGTAACACACACTCTTAGTAACACACATTCATAGTAACACAATCTAACACCCACTCACAGTAACACAATATAACACACATTCAAAGTAACACAATATAACACACACTCACAGTAACACAATATAACACACACTCACAGTAACACAATATAACACCCACTCACAGTAACACAATATAACACACACTCACAGTAACACACACTCATAGTAACACACATTCATAGTAACACAATCTAACACACACTCTTAGTAACACACTCAAACACACGATCAAAGTAACACACACTCTTAGTAACACATATTCATAGTAACACAATTTAACACACACTCACCGTAACACAAAATAACACACACTCACTGTCCATTCATCTATCTATCCATCTGTCCATCCATGCAACCGTCTATCCATTCTCCAATCAATCCATTCATCCATCCACCAATTCACCAATCTATCTGTGCATCCATCCGTCGACCCATCTGTGCATCCATCCATCCATCCATCCATCCGGCCATCCATTCGTCCATCCATCCATCCGTCCATCTATCTGTCCATCCATCCATCCATCATCATCCAATCAGTCCATAAATCCACCAATTCACCAATCCATCTGTCCATCCATCCGTCCATCCATCCATCCATCCATCCGTCCGTCCATCCATCCATCTGTCCATCCATCCGTCCATCCATCCGTCCGTCCATCCATCCATTCATCTGTCCATCCATCCATCCGTCCATTCGTCCATCTATCGATCTGTCCGTTCATCCATCCGTCCATCCATCCATCCATCCATCCATCCATCCATCCGTCCGTCCATCCATCCATCCATCCGTCCATCATCCATCCATCCGTCATCCATCCATCCATCATCTGTCCATCCATCCATCCATCCGTCCATTCGTCCATCTATCGATCTGCCCGTTCATCCATCTGTCCATCCATCCATCCAGCCTCCAATCAGTCCATCCATCCATCATCCATCCATCCATCCATCCATCCATCCATCCATCCAATTCACCAATCCATCCATCATCTATCAGATGTTTATTCATCTGTTTATAAGAATTCCGAGTGTGATAATAATTTCTGTACATAATAAATTATGATTTTATAACTGAATGTATTTTTTGTGCCGTAAAAACATTTTTTATTGATTTTGGCATCACAAGTTTCCATCTGCTGTTTGTCCATCAAGTTCTTTAAAACCTCCACAACCTTTCTCTCTCTCTCTCTCTCTCTCCCCCTCTCTCTCTCTCTCTCTCTCTCTCCTCTCTCTCTCTCTCCCTCTCTCCCTCTCTCTCTCTCTCTCTCTTACACTTTCCCCTCTATCAGTCTCTTTTCTTTACAATCTGTCAATTTCTTGGCCTCCAGGCTCCTTCCTGTTTCGTGTCGTCTAGCCCCCCCCCCCCCCCTCCCCTCATCCCCCCCTCTTTCATTTCGACCCAGTCGATACCGTGTCTCTCTCTGTAGACCTTCACTGAAAAGCAGTCGCTCCGCACCTGGCCTTGCCATCGCTCTAAATCAGGCACGTGTGTTTACCTCTGCACCCCGACGCTCTGCCATCTGCCATCCCATAATGCTCTTTATTCATTCAGACTAACCTGCTGATAGCAGCCTGCCTGCTGTAGGACACACCTGCAATCTGGAGCCTGTAGAAGACCCCCCCCCACCCATCTCATTCACGGGGTCGCCTCAATCGCTTCCCAATTTCATGCGCCGCTTACTGCGAATGTCCGGGAGTGTGTTATCAAGCTGCCGTGAGGACATTCCAGTCAAAGTGATATGTTTGTTTAGAACAGGTGGGGTTTTATCACATCCCTTTTTTTTTGGGATGCCTGAATGCCTGCTAGGAATGCCTTGGAGGCAAAGCGGCAGCTAGAAATTGTTTGCTGATGGTGTTGTTGATCGTATCTCCGACAGGTTCTTGGGGTCGTGGATGGACGCTCGCTGTGAAGCCGGCCCGTGACATGGCGTCCCGCTGTCCGCTTTTCCCGCCGTCACATCACCGACCCGATCACCGGAAGCGTACGTGGATCCTGTGGATCCTCCTCCTCCTCCTCCTCTGCGCCTGGGTGGGCCCGGCGTCCGCCGCCCATCAGCACTCCCACCCGCATTCCATCAAGATTCCCGGAGACGTCACGCTGGGCGGCCTCTTCCCCGTCCACTCCAAAGGGCCGCTGGGTCAAGCGTGTGGCGAGATCAAAAAGGAGAAAGGGATCCACCGTATGGAAGCCATGCTTTACGCTCTGGACCAAATCAATAGCGACCCGGAGCTGCTGCCCAACATTACTCTGGGCGCCCGGATCCTGGACACGTGCTCGCGGGACACGTACGCCCTGGAGCAGTCGCTCACGTTTGTCCAGGCGCTTATTCAGAAAGATACCTCTGATATACGCTGCTCCAACGGCGAACAGCCGATCATACGCAGGCCGGAGCGAGTGGTGGGTGTGATCGGGGCATCGGCAAGCTCCGTCTCCATCATGGTGGCCAACGTCCTTCGACTCTTCGAGGTGAGTCCAGGTCTGCTTGTCAAGGTCACGTGACTTTGCTGGGCTTCCAGCAGTGCGATGTTTTTGTATTGCAATCTTGCCCCCCCCATAACAACCAATCAGAGATCACGTTACAATGAGTAGACCACCATTATCCCCAACACCCAATCACAGACCACCATTATCCCCAACACCCAATCACAGACCACCATTATCCCCAACACCAATCACAGACCACCATCACAACACCCAATCACAGACCACCATTATCCCCAACACCCAATCACAGACCACCATTAACCCCAACACCCAATCACAGACCACCATTAACCCCAACACCCAATCACAGACCACCATTAACCCCAACACCCAATCACAGACCACCATTATCCCCAACACCCAATCACAGACCACCATTATCCCCAACACCCAATCACAGACCACCATTATCCCCAACACCCAATCACAGACCACCATTATCCCCAACACCCAATCACAGACCACCATTATCAGCAACACTCAATCACAGACCACCATTATCCCCAACACCCAATCACAGACCACCATTATCCCCAACATCCAATCACAGACCACCATTATCTCCAACACCCAATCACAGACCACCATTATACCCCAACACCCAATCACAGACCACCATTATCCCCAACACCCAATCACAGACCACCATTATACCCCAACACCCAATCACAGACCACCATTATCCCCAACACCCAATCACAGACCATCATTATCCCCAACACCCAATCACAGACCACCATTATGCCCAACACCCAATCACAGACCACCATTATCCCCAACATCCAATCACAGACCACCATTATCCCCAACACCCAATCACAGACCACCATTATCCCCAACACCCAATCACAGACCACCATTATCCCCAACACCCAATCACAGACCACCATTATCCCCAACACCCAATCACAGACCACCATTAACCCCAACACCCAATCACAGACCATCCATTATCCCCAACACCCAATCACAGACCAGCATTATCCCCAACATCTAATCACATACCACCATTATCCCCAACACCCAATCACAGACCACCATTATCCCCAACACCCAATCACATACCACCATTATCCCCAACACCCAATCACAGACCACCATTATCCCCAACACCCAATCACAGACCAGCATTATCCACCATATCAGCCAATCAGCCAATCACAGATCAGGAATAATAATTACAAGCAGATCCCTGTTGTTCCTAAAAACAATCATTATCTAAAAATGATATAAGGAATAAAATTCCCACGCAGGATTAAAATCGAGTGCCGTTCGCAGCACAAACTTTACAGATAACAACAAAAAACAATATTACTTAAATTTGTTTCGATCCAAACACAAAAAAAAAGGAACGTCTCGGAAAACCGCAGCTCTGGGATCTAAACAAGTCAATCCTCCCACGCTCTCCGTATCAGATATCCCTCTCCCAACCAATCACATGAGACGGATCAGACTGTACATATCATCCCCCTTCCCAGAGACGTCATTAATCTCCAGACATACATCCCATAATTCTGGTAACTATATATCTTGTACTTAGTGGATCATTTGTAGTAGTTACTGGATAATATGCTGTACCACGACTAACTCGATAAAAACACGAGATGGGAAGTTCGCAGCGTTCCAGAACAGTGCTGGTTGGAGGGGGGAGTGGGGGGGCGGGGCCTATGGGGTGGAGGGGGAAGCGGTGGGGGGTTCGAGTCTGGGCCCTATTTTGGTGTCAACCTACAGGAATTTTTTTTGCTGATTTTGCGAGACACTTCCTTTCTATTTTAAGGGCAGTCTTTTTTGTATTTCGGAAATGAGCACACAAAACACACACACACACACACACACACACACACACACACACACACACACACACACTTTGGCTGCTGCAGCACAGGTGTGACTCTGGAAATCTGCCAACGCACCGGGATTTTTTTTCTTCTGCTCTCCCGAGACCGAGTCCTAGTGCGAACGCAGTGGCATTTTCCTGACCCCCGAGTCTTCTCCCGATCTGTCTAACCCAGATGAGACGTACATGTGTATTATTTACAATTTAACCGCGGGAAACGTCTCGGGCGTGTCGGAGGGAAAAGAGAAAGGATGTGTTTAATAAGGATAACGGCAGTAAATTCCCTCTTTTCCGCTTCCATGAATGATGGAGAGAAAAGCAGGCTGGAAATTCCCCAGGACACACGTTCTATAGTTTCCATATCCATATATATATATATATATATATATATATATATATATATATATATATATTATATATATTATATTATACAAAAAGCAGAGTTTTTATTTGTATATACACATACAAAAAGCATCCATATGTTTCCTGAGTGTAAAATCTACCATGGAATGACCTGCCCAGTCACTGCACCCTCAATCCTATTCCCAAAACCCGAAACTCTGTTATTAACGCATTATAACGCTGTGTGCATTACTATGTGAGTGATCTGCTCTGAGTGAGTGACTCTGAGTCGTACTGGAGAATGAACAACAAAGAAGAAATAAATAAATAAACGTTCAGTGCATCCACTCACGCTACCTAAATTTCCCCCAATGACGCCCCCTAGCTGCGCATTCACAACAGGTACGATCTCCTCACTATATTAGCGTATATTACCGTATGGAACCTTACGCAAGCGCATCGCATTCCCAAATCCGTATTACTGCAATAAAGCGCATTTTTACTGAACGCAATAAAGCGCTTCCGTATTAACCTAAACACCGTATCACCAGTTTATATGGAAAAGCAACCGGAACAGAATTCTTAAAGGAGCCACGTCCCATATTTTACACTTCAAACCAACACTAAACAAATAAACATTAACAAGAATTCTTAAGCAGGAGGAAAAAGAAGAAGAATAAAAGCAGAGGATGAAGAGAGAGAAGAATGAAAAGGATGAAGGAGGCGCAGAAGAAAAGGAAAAGGAAGGAGGAGGAGGAGAAGAAGAATAAAAGAAGAAGAATGGAGGAGGCACGAATAGAAGAAGGAAAAGAAGAGAGAGAGAAGAAGAAAGGAAGTCCGGGGAAGAAGAAACGGAAGGAAAGTCACGAAGAAGCAAGAAAGACGACGGAAAAAGCAAGGGAAACAAAAAGACGTAGAAGCAAGCCAGAGAGCAAGACCTAAGAAGAATAAAGGGGCCGAGGAGGAGACCGAACAAGATACGGGACTACTAAGAAGAGACTCGAAAGGCTTCTTCCCAAAAAGACCGAAAGGAGTGAAGTGCAATGAAGACGATAAACGAAGAGCGAAGAAGCAGTAGAGCCGACGAGCGCGAAGGCAACGAAGCCTTCAGAAGCCTGCGAGGGAAGAAAGAGAAGAGGTGGCAAGAACGCCGACGCCGGCCCAAGACGAGGCGGTGTGTACCCCGAGGAAGAAGAGACGGCGCCGCGAAACCCGCCCGAAGACCGACTCGTCCGCCGAGGCGCCCGCCGAGGAAAAGCCGCATAAGCATACGAGGAGGAAAAAGACGTCGACGACGGAAGCAAACGAACCCGGGGAGGGAGAACGCGGCGAAGACGCAAGAGGAGGGCGCGCCGCGGCCGCCCCCCGAGGAGGCAAAAAGAATAAGCCGAAGAAGAAGAACAGAAGCAGAGGACGAGAAGTAAGAGGCGAAAAGAAGAAAAAGAAAAGGAGGAGGAAGAAAAAGAAAAAGAAGTAGAAGAAGAAGAAAAAGAAAAGGAGGAGGAATAAGAAGAAGAAAAAGAAAAGTAGGAGGAAGAAGAAGAAGAAAAAGAAGAGGAAGAAGAGTAAGAAGAAGAGGAGGAGGAAGAAGAAAATGAAGAAAAGGAAAAAGAAGAGGAAGAAGAAGAAGCAGAAGCAGAAAGGAAAAGGAAAAAAAAAAAAGAAGAGGAGGGGGAGAATAAAGACGTAGAAGAGAAGAAGAAAAGAAGAAAGAGAGAAGAAAGAAAAGAATAAGAAAAGAGGAAAAAGAAGTAGAGGAGGATAGTAGAGGAAGATTTTGAAGAGGAGGAGGAAGAACAATAATAATAATAATAAGAAGAAGAAGAAAGAAGAAAGACAGAGAAGAAGAAGAAGAAGAAGAAGAAGAAAAGAAGAAAAGAAGAAGAAAGCAACCGGAACAGAATTCTTAAAGGAGCCACGTCCCATATTTTACAATTAAAACCAGCACTAAACAAATCATATTGTAATTAACTAACATTGGAAGTAATTAATTAACGGGAAATTAATTAATTAGCTATAAATTAATTAATTAACGGGAAATTAATGAATTAATGATAAATTAAAGTTAAAAGAATCATTTCCAGACTAAAATCAAATATGAAATAATGAAATAATGTAATTAAAGGGAGAGATTTTGAGTGAAATGTATATAAATTATAATGTGATTGAGTTTTATATATATATATATATTATTTGTATGGGATTTATTTATGGCTGTAATGTTCTCTGTAATGTTCTTGACCGGATCAGTGGTGAATAACGCGTTATCCGTGTGTGTTATACATGAGATCGTTGGCACATCGTTGCTCTGTGAACTCTTGAACCCGAGGAAAATCCTGTAAATCAGCTTTCGCTGGGAACTGGCGTGTGATTTGTCGGCGGCGTCTCGGCTCGCGTTGCCCCGGGTGTTCATTCACCAATACCTGATCAGTCCGAGTAACTAATCACATCCACTAATCAGACCCTCTGCAGTTCTCCTGCCATCACACCCCCCCCATCCCCCCCGAGACTACAACCCCCCCACGCATCCCCCCAAAGACTGCAACATCCCCCCCCGAGACTACAAAACCCCCCGCATTCCCCCAAGACTCCAACACCCCCCCCCCATCCCCCCCCGGACTCCCCCCCCATCCCCCCCGAGACTCCCAACCCCCCATCCCCCCCCCGAGACCCAAACCCCCCATCCCCCCCGAGACTACAATCCCCCGCATCCCCCCAAGACTCCACACCCCCCTCCCCCATCCCCCCCGAGACTCCCCCCCAACCCCCCCCCATCCCCCCCCGAGACTCCAACCCCCCCCCCCCATCCCCCCCTGAGACTACAACCCCCCCATCCCCCCGAGACTCCAACCCTCTCCATCCCCCCAAGACTCCAACATCCCCCCGAGACTACAACACGCCCCATCGCCCCCGAGACTCCAACCTCTACGAGACTCCGCCCAACAACCCCCATCCCCCCTGAGAAAATAAAAGGAGGAGGAAGAAAAAAAAGAAAAAGTAGAAGAACAGGAGGAGGAAGAATAAGAAAAGAAGAATAAGAACAAGAGGAGGAAAGAAGAAAGAAGAAGAAGTAGAGGAGGATAAAGATGTAGAAGAGGAGGAAGAGAAGAAGAAAAGAAGAATATAGACAGGAGGGAAACGAAGATAAAAGAATAAGTAGGGAGGATAAAGATTTAGAAGAGGAGGAAGAAGAAGAAGAAAAGAAGTAGAGGAGGATAAAATATTTTTGAAGACAAGGAGGAATAATAATAAAATAAGAAGAAGAAGTAGAGGAAGAAAAGAAAAAAGAAAAGAAGAAAGAGAAGAAGAAGGAGAAGAAGAAAACTCTGCCCCATCCCAATTAGACTCCGCCCCATCACACCCCCTCCCTGAGACTTCCGCCCCCATCCCCATACCCCACCACACCCCTCCCTGAGACTCCGCCCCACCCCATTAACACCCCCCTCCCTGAGACTCCGCCCCCATCCCCACACCCGCCACCCCCCTCCCTGAGAACTCCGCCCTCATCCCCCACCCCTCCCGGAGACTATTATGGGTTTGTTGATCAGGGACGTCCTCCCTGATGCGGATCTTGTTACAGTGTGAGATCAGACGGATTGTGAAACGTCCAATCTGGCGTATCAGACCGGCGAAAGCGAGACCGGCATCACAAAGCGCCGCAAAGCTGCATATGGACAAGTGTTTGATCTGCATATCAAAAAACATCCATCTTCGTCCTCGTGAGAGCGACAGCTGCAGAGTGCTGGCGGCGGTCCGCCCCACAGCCACGTCCAAAACTACAAAAGGCACACGCAATATTTTACCCCCAACAGGTCAGCGCTGGGTTTGTTTTTTTGTTTTTGTTTTTTTGTTTTTGTTTTGTTTTGTTTTTTTCCCGCCCGAGAACAGAGCTACGATGAAACGCGTGAATAACGATTTAACATTTCAAACGCGACACGTTTGCGTCGCATCGCCGGCGAATCCGAGCGGCCACAAAGAAAATACAAACAAACGACTTGGACCGGATTGGCAAATACAATCGACAGGTTGCCATAGTAACGGCTAATATTATTATTATTATTATTATTATTATTATTATTATTATTATTATTATTATTATAGATGTAAACGATGGTAGTTTAGAGGTTCGTGAGATCGAATCCCATTTTTGGGGCCCCTGGGGAAGACCCCTACACACCCTCCCCCCCAAGTAGGTACTAAATGATATAAGTCTTTTTTTAGCAGGACACTCCAAACCATATACATCACGTTCAACGACCAATCACAGATCACTATTATGTTCAACGGCCAATCAGCAGTCACCATTTACTTCAACAAGCAATTACAGATCAACGTGATCCTTAAAAACCAATCACTAAACACCATTACGTCAATGACAGTCAAGATTGAATAAATAATGGGATCGAATCCCATTGGGGGCCCCTGGGGAAGACCCCTATAGACTTCTCTATTGTTACTAAATGAAATAATTCTTTAGGGGGTGGTTTAAACTATACAAGCTGCCACTAGAGGGCCCTTGAGCAAGGTCCTTAATTTGTTTTGTCTGCCTTCAATTGTATATGTACATCCAAGCGGCTCCTGGGGTTAAGGACCTGCTGGGATGTGATCCTATGACCTTCTGATCAAAATGTCCTTATAAAGAAAACGCAGGTAAAATAAAACAAAAACAAGCTCACCGGCGCCTTTCTTGTTCATATGTATAACTGAGAATCTACGTGCGTTACGGGACTCGGTGCTGCTGGGATGTGATCCTATGACCTTCTGATCACATCTCGCTAACCTAAAACCTCCCGAACAATTTTCTTTTTTTTTTTACAACGTTTGTTAAAAATAATTGTTTGTGAGTTGGTAGGATAAGGACAACCGAGCAGCTGCTGGGGTTAAGGACCTGCTGGGATGTGATCCTATGACCTTCAGATAACGTCTCGCTAAGCTACCACCTCCCGAACCATTTTCTTTTACATTGTTTGTTAAAAATAAAACATCCAAAATAAATTGTTCGGTAGTTGGTAGGATAAAGACATCCGAGCAGCTCCTGGGGTTAAGAACCTGCTGGGATGTGATCCTATGACCTTCGGATCAAAATGTCCTTATAAAGAAAACGCAGGTAAAATGTCCGAAAATAAACAAAAACAAGCTCACTGGCGCCATGCTTGTTCATATGTATAACTGAGAATCTACGTGCGTTAAGAGACTCGGTCCTGCTGGGATGTGATCCTATGACCTTCTGATCACATCTCGCTAACCTAAAACCTCCCGAACAATTTTCTTTAATAATGTTTGTTAAAAATAAAACACCCAAAATAAATGGTTCGGTAGTTGGTAGGATAAAGACATCCGAGCGGCTCCTGGGGTTAAGGACCGTGCTGGGATGTGATCCTATGACCTTCGGATCAAAATGTCCTTATAAAGAAAACGCAGGTAAACAAAAACAAGCTCGGTTCATATGCATAACTGAGAATCTACGTGCGTTACGGGACTCGGTGACGTCAGTGACAGGGGATAAAGACATCCGAGCGGCGCTATGGGGTTAAGGACCGCGCTGGGATGTGATCCTATGACCATCTGGAGAGAAAAAAAAAACAAAGCAAACACAGAAAGGCGGAAAAGCGCCGAGCTAGAAAAGAATCCAATTTAGGGCACATCACTCCGCACTCTTTCATTCCCTTTGAACAGACTCCGTACGGTCAGTGTAATACAGGAGCGAGTGTCCTGGTTGCTTTCGCTGCTGCATCGCGGCCCAAATAGAACACTGAAGAGGAGTTCGTTTGTTTTTTTTGCCTGCAGACAAACGGACAATATTGCCAAGGATTGCCTTTATATTCGGGGCATCGCTGCCAAAAGAATTGCTCACTGGTCTGTGACGAGCGCCAGGCCGCTCTCGGAGAAAGGAATACGAGCTATTCGGCCGGTGGGGGGGTTGGTGTGTGTGTGTGTGTGTGTGTGTGTGTGTGTGTGTGTGTGTGTTAGGGGATGGTGGTATTCCTTTGAAATTAAAAGTATCTTCCAGGCAAACGAGTCATTCGGACGGCTTTGAATAGCGCACTTTCACAAACTCCTGTGTTGCTGGCAGCAGTGACGTTCTCAAGCCCGGTTCTCTCTCTCCTCTCTCTCTCTCTCTCTCTCTCTCTATCTATCTTTTTTTTTTTTTTTTTTTTTGCAAAGAGGGGCCGAGAAAATCTCTGTGACAAATTTGGGCGATTCTGCAGAAAAAGAGGAGGAAGAGGAGGAGGAAGAAAAAAAAGAAGAAGAGGAGGAGGAGGAGGAAGAAGAAAAAAAAGAGGAAGAAGAAGAAAAAGAAGAGGAGGAGGAAGAAGAAAAGTAAAAAGAAGAGGAGGTGGGAGAAGAAAAGGAAGAAGAAGAAAAAGAGGAGAAGAAGAAGAGAAGAAGGGAGGAGGAGGAGAAGAAGAAAAGTAGGCCGAAAGAAGAAGGAGGAGGAAGAAGAAGAAAAAGAGAGGATGAAGAAGAAAGAGGAAGAGAAAAAGAAGAAGAAGAGAAGAAGAAAGGAAGAAAAAGCGGAAAGAAGAAAAAGAAGGAAAGGAAAAAGAAGAGGAGAAGAAGAAAAAGAAGAAGAAAAAAGAAAAGAAGAAAAAGAAGATGAGGAAGAAAAGGAAGAAGAGAAAGAAGAAGAAGAAGAAGAAGAAGAAAAGAGAAGGAAGAAGAAGAAGAAAGAAAAAGAAGAGGAGGAAGAAGAAGAAGAAGAAGAAGAGGAAGAAGAAGAAAAAGAAGAGGAGGAGGATGAAGAAAAAGAAGGAAACGAAAAAGAAGAAGAAGAAGAAGAAGAAGAAAAAGAAAAAAGAAGAAGAAGAAGAAGAAGAAAAAGAAGAGGAGGAAGAAGAAGAAGAAGAAGAGGAGAAAAGAAGGAAAAGAAAAAAAGAGAAAAAGAAGAAGAAAAAGAAGAAAAACCGAGAGGAGAAAGAAGAAGAGGAGAAGAAGAAGAAAAAGAAGAAGGATGAAGAAAAAGAAGGAATGAAAAGAGAAGAAGAAGAAGAGAATAAGAAGAATCAAATTTTAAAAAGAAATTTTGAAGAGGAGGAATAATAATAA
>JACRUU010000020.1:15221762-15229262 GCA_030449085.1 Kryptopterus vitreolus
AAGAAAAAACTGTAAGAAAAAAAAAGAAAAAGAGCAAGAGACAGAAAGAAAGAAAGAAGAAAGAAGAAAGAAAGAGCAGAAGGAAGAAAGAAAGAAGGAAGAAAAAAAGAAAGAAAGAAAGAAAGAAAGAGAGAAAAACTATAAGAACAACAAAAAAGCAAGAGAAAGAAATGAAGAAGAAATAAGTAACAGAAAAAAGTAAAAGGAAAGAAAGTAAAAGAAGAGGAAAAAAGGCAAAGAAATGGAAATAAAGAAAGAAAGAAAAACTATACACACAAGAAAGATAAAAAGCAAGATGAACAAAGAAAGAAAAAAGAAATCATAAGAAATAGAAGAAAATAGACAGAAAAAAGACAGAGAAAGAGAAAGAAAGAAAGAACGAGTGTAAGTAGTTGGATCTGCTTGAAGGTGATGTAATGGGGATGATGATGATGATGATGATGAGAGGGATGATGAAGGAGAAGAAGAAGGGATGATATGATTATATGTAGAGGGATGTTTTCCTTCATTCCCTTTAATAAAGGCACTTAAAAGTCTAAGGGGGGCATTTACTTTTGAGTGCTCCATATGAGGCCGCTATGTACTTTTCAGAAAGAGAAGCAGTTACACGTCCATGTAAACAAACACCACACACACACACACACACACACATACACGCACACACACACCACACACACACACGCACACGCACACCACACACACCACTGCACAGCACATACACACACACACACACACGCACACACACACACACCACATACACACCACATACACACGCATATGCACACCCCTCACAAACATCCGACACATGCACAATAGTGTGTTTGAGTTTGTGTTTGAGTGTGTGTGTTTGAGTGTGTGTTTGTTTGTGTTTGTTTTGTGTTTTAGTGTGTGTTTGTTTGTTTGAGTGTGTGTTTGAGTGTGTGTTTGAGTTTGTGTTTGAGTTTGTGTTTGAGTGTGTGTTTGTGTTTGAGTTTGTGTTTGAGTGTGTGTTTGAGTTTGTGTTTGAGTGTGTGTTTGAGTGTAAAAAAAAATTAGTTTGAGTTTTTTTTTTTTTGTGTTTGAGTGTGGTTTGAGTGTGTGTTTGAGTGTGTGTGTTTAAGTGTGTGTTTGTGTTTGAGTGTGTGTTTGAGTGTGTGTTTGAGTGTGTGTTTTTTAGTGTGGGTGTTTTTGGGGTGTAGTGTGTGTTTTGTTTTGTGATTGGTTTGTTTGAGGTGTTTTTGAAGTGTTGTTTTGAGTGGTGTGATGTGAGTGTGTTTGGGTTGTATTGTTTGTGTTTGTGTTTGTGTGATGTGTTGAGTGTGTGTTTGAGTTGGGGGGGGGGGGGGGTGGTGTTTGGGGGGGGGTGTGGTTGTTTGTGTTTGTGTTTTGTGTGTGTGTGTGTTTTTTGGCTTGTGTTTTGCTAGTGTGATTTGTTATTAGTGTGTGTTTGAGTGTGTGTTTGAGTGTGTGTTGGGTGTTTGAGTGTGTGTTTGAGTGTGTGTTGAGGAGTGTTTAGCTGTTTTGTGTTTGAGTGTGTGTTAGTGTGGTTGAGTTTGTGTTGAGTGTGTGTGGTGTTTGAGTTTGTTTATGTGTGTTTGATGGTTTGAGTGTGTGTTTGATGGTGTTTGAGTTTGTTTTGTGTGGTGGGATGTGTGTTTATGTGTTTGTGTGTGTGAGTGTCGTGTTTGTGTTTTGTGTGTTATGTGTTTAGTGTGTGTTTGATTGTGGATGTTGTGGAGTGTGTGTTTGAGTGTGTGTTTGTGTGTTGTTGTTTTGTGTGTGTTGAGTGATGGGTGTTTTGAGTTTGTGTTTTGTGTGTGTTTGAGTTGTGTTTGAGTATGTGTGATGGTGTTTGAGGGTTTGGTGTTTGAGTTGTGTTTTAGTGTGTGTATGTTTTGAGATGTGTGAGTGTGTGTTTGGTTTGTGTGTGTTTGTGTTTGAGTTTGTTGTGTGTTTGAGTGTGTGTTAGTTGGTTTGAGTGTTGTTTATTTTGAGTGGTGTGGATTTTTTGAGTGTGTGTTTTGTGTGTGTTTGTGTTTGTTTTTGTGTTTGTGTTTGTGTTTGTGTTTGAGTTTGTGTTTGAGTGTGTGTTTGAGGGTGTGTTTGAGTGTGTGTTTGCGTGTGTGTTTGAGTTGTGTTTGAGTTTGTGTTTGAGTGTGTGTTTGAGTGTGTGTTTGAGTTTGTGTTTGAGTGTGTGTTTGAGTGTGTGTTTGAGTTTGTGTTTGAGTGTGTGTTTGAGTGTGTTTGAGTTTGTGTTTGTGTTTGAGTGTGTGTTTTAGTGTGTGTTTGAGTGTGTGTTTGAGATTGTGTTTGAGTGTGTGTTTGAGTGTGAGTGTGAGTATGTGTGTTTGTTTGAGGGTGTGTTTGAGTGTGTGTTTGAGTGTGTGTTGGAGTGTGTGTTTGAGTGTGTGTTTGAGTGTGTGTTGGAGTGTGTGTTTGAGTGTGTGTTTGATTGTGTGTTTGAGTTTGTGTTTGAGTTTGTGTTTGAGTGTGTGGTGTTTGAGTGTGTGTTGTGAGTTGTGTGTGTGTGTTTGAGTTTGTGTTTGTGTGTGTGTGTGAGTTTGTTTGTTTGTTTGAGTGTGTGTTTGAGTGTGTTTGTGTGATTGTGTGTGGAGTTTGTGTTTGAGTGTGTGTTTGAGTTGTTTTGATGTGTGTTGAGTGTGTGTTGAGTGTGTGTTTGAGTGTGTGTTTGATTGTGTGTTTGAGTTGTGTTTGTGTTTGTGTTTGAGTGTGTGTTTGAGTTTGTGTTTGAGTGTGTGTTTGAGTTTGTGTTTGAGTGTGTGTTTGAGTTTGTGTTTTAGTGTGTGTTTGAGTGTGTGTTTGAGTGTGTGTTTGAGTGTGGGAGTGTGTGCTTGAGTGTGTGTTTGAGTGTGTGTTTGAGTGTGTTTTGAGTGTGTTTGAGTGTGTTTGAGTTTGTGTTTGAGTGTGTTTGAGTTTGTGTTTGTGTTTGTGTTTGAGTGTGTGTTTGAGTGTGTTTGAGTGTTTGTGTTTGTGTTTGAGTGTGTGTTTGAGTGTGTGTTTGAGTGTTGTGTTTGAGTGTGTTTTTTGAGTGTGTGTTTGACGTGTGTTATTTGATTTGTGCTTGTCGTGTGTGTTTTGAGTGTGTGGTTTGAGTTTGTTTGGAGTGTGTGTTTGAGTTTGTGGTTCTGGTGTGTGTTTGTGCTTGTGTGTTTTGCGTGTGTGTTCTTTCTTAATTACTGTGTGTATTGTGTTTGGGACTATGAGTTTGTTTTTGCTTGTTGTTTTCTGTGGGGTGTGTTCTGCGGCGTTTGTTGTTTTGGAGTGGTGTGTTTTGCTTTAATTTTTTTGCGTTTGTGTTTGCGTGTTTGTTAGACGTTGTGTGTTTGTGTTTGTGTGTTTGCGTGTGTGTTTGCGTGTGTGTTTTCTGTCGTTTTGTTTATTCGTGTGGCGGCCGCGTGTCTTGCGTGATGTGGTTTTCGCTTGTGGTCGGTTTGCGTGTGTGTTTTGCGTGTGTCCTGGATTGCGTTTGTGCTTATCCGTGCGTGCTTGCGTTATGTGCTTTGCGTGTGTGTTTGCTTGGTGTTTGCGTTGTTTTGCGTTTGTGTTTGCCTTTGTGTTTGCGTTTGTGCGTTTTCGCTTTTTGTTTGACTGTGTGTGTTTGTGCGGTGTTGTCTGTGGCGTTGTGGCTTGCGTGTGTGGTTTGCGTTTGTGATAGTTGGTGTGTGTTTTGCAGTGGTCTTTGCGTTTGTGTATTGCCCCGTGTGTGTTTGCGTTTTTGTTTGCGTGAATCGTGTTTGCGTGTGTGTTTGCGTTTTGTGGTTTGCGTATGGTTTGCGGGGTGGTGTGTTTTTGCGTGTGTTTTCACGTGTGTGGTTTGCGTGTGATTTGCCGTGTTGGTTTTTGCGTGTGTGTTTGTTGCGTGGATTTGCGTCTGAAGTGTTTGCTTTTTGTTTGCTGTGTGTTTATGCTAAGTTGTTTGCTGTTTTTGTTGCGTGTGTTCTTTGCACGGTTTGTTTTTTCCTTGTGGTGTTTGGTGATTTGCGTGTGTGTTTGCGTGTGTGTTGGAACGTGTGTGTATTGCGTGTGGTGCTTTTGCGTGTGCGTGTAATTAGCGTTTAGTGAAATTTGTAGTTTTGCAGTGTGTGAAATATATTTGCGTGTGGTGTTTGCGTGTAGTAGTTTGCGTGTTGTGTTTGCGTATTTGTTTTGCGTGTGTGTGTTGCGTGTGTGTAAATTTGCGCTGTGTGTTTTGTGTTAATGCGTGTGTGTTTGCGTGTGTGAACACACGCAGGTTGGCGTTTGTGTTCTGCGTTTTGTGTTGCGTGTGCTTTTGCGTTTGTGTTGGGATCTCCTTCATGCCCTGTCGTTATGTGTTTGCTGTTTTGCGTGTAGGTTTTTGCGTTTGTGTTTGCGTGTGATGTTTTCGAGTGTGTTTTTTTTTTTCAGTGTTTGCCTTTTTATGTTTTCGTATTTATATAACTTTCCTTTTTTGTTTTCATTGTGTGATTTTGCGCAAAGTTGATGGTCTTGCCGTGTTTGTTTTGCCGTGTTGGTGTTTGTGTTATAGTGTTTGCGTGTGAATGTAATTGCTTTGTGTTTGCGTGTGTTTTGCGTGGTGTCAGTTTGCCGTTTGTGTTTGCAGTGTGTGTTCTGCGTGTGTGCTTTGCGTTCTAGTGTTATGCGTGTGTGTTTCTCTATGATTTGTTTGCGTGTGTGTTTATGCATGTGTGATTTTCCGCGTGATGTGTTTTGCGGTGTTTTTGCGTGTGTCTATTCGCGTTTGTATTTATTGCTAATTTGGTGTTTGGCGGAATGCTGTGTTTGCGTTTGTGTTTTGCGTGTGTTCACTTTTCTATCGTGTTTGCGTCTTGCTGTTTCGCTTGTTGTGGTTTGCGTGTGGTTTTTGTCCCTGGATAAGATTTGTTTGCGTTTTTTATTAAATAGCCTTTGTGTTTTTCATGTTATTATCTCTTTGCGAATTTTGTGTTTTCGTGTTATGTTTGCTGGTTTGTATTTCCGCTTTGTTTTATGCGTTGTGTCATTTGTGCAATGTTGTTTTTCCTATGTTCTTTTTGCTGTTATAATGCGATTTTTTTTTTCTGTGTTGAAATGTTTCCGTTTGTGGTTTGCGTGTAGGTTTGCGTGTGTTATGTTATTCGTTTTGTGTTTGCGTGTGTACGTTTGCGCTGTGTCGTTTGCTGTGTGTTTGCTTGTGTGATTTTCGTTGTGTTGCTTGGTAGTTTGCGTAGTGGTCGTTTGACGTGTGTGTCTTTAGATTTGTGTTTTGTCGCAATGTGTGGGGGTTTGGGCTTGATGATGTTTGCTTGTGTGTTTGCGTATGTTTGTGTTTTGCGGGTGTTGTTTGCGGGTGTGTGTGCGTTATGTGCTTGCTGTGTGTGTTTTTGCGTTTGTGTTTGCCTTGTCGGTGTCTTAGGCGTGGGTTTGTGTATAGCCGATCGTGTGTTTGGGGCCGTTGTGTGTTTGTCGGTTTGTTTTGATAGTTGCGTGTGTTTTCGATGTGATGTTTGCATGTGTAGTTTGCGTGTGTGCTTGCGTGGTGTTTGCGTGATGCTGTTATGCGTGGTAAGTATGTTTTGCGTTATGGGGCTATAGTTGCGTGTGTGTTTGCGTGATGCTTTGACGTGTGTTCGCAGTATTGTGATTTGCCCGTGTGTGTTTATGCGTGTGTGTAATATTTGCGGAAATTATACTGTGTATTGCGTGTGTGTTTTGGTGTGGGTGTTTCGTTTTGTGTTTAGCACGGTGTGATGTGTTTGATGAAATGTGTTTGCATATGATGTCTTTGTGAGTTTGTGCTTGCGTGTGTGTTGCGTGGTTTGTATTGCGTTATGTGTTTTGCGTGTGTGTTTGCGTTTGTGTTGTGAGTGTGTGTTTGCAAGTTTGTTGATGATGCGGCGCGTAGTGGGTGTTTGCGTGTGTGATTTTTGCGTTTTGGGGGGGTGTTTTCGTGTGTGTTTTTAGCGGTTGTGTATATTTGCAGTATGGGATCTTGCGTGTGGTGTTGCGTGTGTGTTTGCAGGTGTTGTTTGTGTTTGCGTGTGTGTTTTGCGTGTGTGTTTCGTTTGTGTTTGCGTGTGATGTTTGGCGTCGTATAGGCCTTGTGGTGTTATTTGGGCGTCCCCGATTGTGGCGATTTGAGGTTACTGATTGTGCGTTTTAATGGCATGGAGTGTGTGTTTGGATAATACTGATTGTGTGTTTGCGTGTGTTGCAGGAGATAAATTGAACTTTGGTATGATCCTGGCCTTCATGGATTGGTGTGGGATTGGTGTTGGATTGGCATCAGATTGGTGTGGGATTGGTGTTGGATTATTGTCGGATTGGATTCAGATTGGTGTGGGATTGAAATCGGATTGGTGCGGGATTGGTGTGGGATTGGTTTGGTGCGGGATTGGTGTGGGATTGGTACGGGATTGGTGTGGGATTGATGCGGGATTGGTGGGGGATTGGTGTAGGATTGGTGTGGGATTGGTGTGGGATTGGTGTGGGATTGGTGTGGGATTGGTGTGGGATTGGTGTGGGATTGGTGTGGGATTGGTGTGGGATTGGTGGATTGTGTGGGATTGGTGTGGGATTGGTGGGGGATTGGTGTGGGATTGGTACGGGATTGGTGCGGGGGATTGGTGTGGGATTGGTGTGGGATTGGTGTGGGATTGGTGCGGGATTGGTGTGGGATTGGGGATGTGGTGAGGATTGGTGTGGGATTGGTGGTGTGGGATTGATGCGGGATTGGTGCGGGATTGGTGATTGGTGGATGTGGTGGGGATTGGTGTTGGATTGTCGGATTGGATTGGTGTGGGATTGATGCGGGATTGGTGCGGGATTGGTGTGGGATTGGTGCGGGATGGTGGGATTGGTGTGGGATTGGGGGATTGGTGTGGGATTGGTACGGGATTGGTGCGGGATGGGATTGGTATTGGTATGGATTGGATTCGGATTGGTGTGGGATTGGTGTGGGATTGGTAATTGGTGTGGGATTGGTGTGGGATTGGTGTGGGATTGGTGTGGGATTGGTACGGGATTGGTGTGGGATTGGTGCGGGATTGGTGCGGGATTGGTGGTGGGTTTGGGTGGGATTGGTGTGTGATGTGGTGGGGATTGGTGGGATTGGTTGATTGGTGTGGGATTGGTGTGGGATTGGTGGGATGGGGTGGATTGGTGTGGGATTGGTTTGGGAGGGGATGGGGCTTGGTGTGGTGGGGTATTGGTGCGGGATTGGTGTAGTGGGATTGGTGGGGGTGTGGTGTGGGATTGGTGTGGGATTGGTGTGGGATTGGTGTGGGATTGGTGTGGGATTGGTGTGGGATTGGTGTGGGATTGGGGAGGAATGTGGGTGGTGGTGATTGGTGGTGGGATTGGGTGGTGATTGGTGTGGGATTGGTGTGGGTTGCGTGGATTGGTGTGGGATTGGTGTGGGATTGGTGTGGGATTGGTGTGGGATTGGTGTGGGATTGGTGTGGGATTGGTGCGGGATTGGTGTGGGATTGGTGTGGGATTGGTGTGGGATTGGTGTGGGATTGGTGTGGGATTGGTACGGGA
>JACRUU010000020.1:15234262-15239262 GCA_030449085.1 Kryptopterus vitreolus
ATCATGTATATGTTACAGGTGATGATCAGGGTCATGTATATGTTACAGGTGATGATCAGGATCATGTATATGTTACAGGTGATGATCAGGATCATGTATATGTTACAGGTGATGATCAGGATTGTGTATATGTTACAGGTGATGATCAGGAGTTGTGTATATGTTACAGGTGATGATCAGGGTCATGTATATGTTACAGGTGATGATCAGTCGTGTATATGTTACAGGTGATTATCAGGATCATGTATATGTTACAGGTGATAACAGGATCATGTATATGTTACAGGTGATGATCAGGGTCATGTATATGTTACAGGTGATGATCAGTCGTGTATATGTTACAGGTGATTATCAGGATCATGTATATGTTACAGGTGATGATCAGGATCGTGTATATGTTACAGGTGATGATCAGGATCATGTATATGTTACAGGTGATGATCAGGATTGTCATGTATATGTTACAGGTGATGATCAGGATCATGTATCATGTATATGTTACAGGTGATGATCAGAGTCATGTATATGTTACAGGTGATGATCAGGATCGTGTATATGTTACAGGTGATGATCAGGATCATATGTTACAGGTGATGATCAGGATCATGTATATGTTACAGGTGATGATCAGGATCGTGTATATGTTACAGGTGATGATCAGGATCATGTATATGTTACAGGTTACAGGTGATGATGATGATCAGGATCATGTATATGTTACAGGTGATGATCAGGATCATGTATATGTTACAGGTGATGATCAGGATCATGTATATGTTACAGGTGATGATCAGGATCATGTATATGTTACAGGTGATGATCAGGATCATGTATATGTTACAGGTTATGATGATCAGAGTCGTGTATATGTTACAGGTGATGATCAGAGTCGTGTATATGTTACAGGTGATGATCAGGGTCGTGTATATGTTACAGGTGATGATCAGGATCATGTATATGTTACAGGTGATGATCAGGATCATGTATATGTTACAGGTGATGATCAGGGTCATTGTGTATATGTTACAGGTGATGATCAGGATGTCATGTATATGTTACAGGTGATGATCAGGATCATGTATATGTTACAGGTGATGATCAGGAGTCAGTGTATATGTTACAGGTGATGATCAGGAGTCATGTATATGTTACAGGTGATGATCAGGATCATGTATATGTTACAGGTGATGATCAGGATCATGTATATGTTACAGGTGATGATCAGGATCATGTATATGTTACAGGTGATGAACAGGATCATGTATATGTTACAGGTGATGATCAGGATCATGTATATGTTACAGGTGATGATCAGGATCATGTATATGTTACAGGTGATGATCAGGATCATGTATATGTTACAGGTGATGATCAGGATCATGTATATGTTACAGGTGATGATCAGGATCATGTATATGTTACAAGGTGATGATCAGGATCATGTATATGTTACAGGTGATGATCAGGATCGTGTATATGTTACAGGTGATGATCAGGATCGTGTATATGTTACAGGTGATGATCAGGGTCATGTATATGTTACAAGGTGATGATCAGGGTCACATATATGTTACAGGTGATGATCAGGGTCACATATATGTTACAGGTGATGATCAGAGTCGTGTATATGTTACAGGTGATGATCAGGACCATGTATATGTTACAGGTGATAACAGGATCATGTATATGTTACAGGTGATGATCAGGATCATGTATATGTTACAGGTGATGATCAGGATCGTGTATATGTTACAGGTGATGATCAGGATCATGTATATGTTACAGGTGATGATCAGGATTGTCATGTATATGTTACAGGTGATGATCAGGATCATGTATATGTTACAGGTGATGATCAGGATCATGTATATGTTACAGGTGATGATCAGAGTCATGTATATGTTACAGGTGATGATCAGGATCATGTATATGTTACAGGTGATGATCAGGATCATGTATATGTTACAGGTGATGATCAGGATCATGTATATGTTACAGGTGATGATCAGGATCAGTCATGTATATGTTACAGGTGATGATCAGAGTCATGTATATGTTACAGGTGATGATCAGAGTCATGTATATGTTACAGGTGATGATCAGGATCGTGTATATGTTACAGGTGATGATCAGGATCATGTATATGTTACAGGTGATGATCAGAGTCATGTATATGTTACAGGTGATGATCAGGGTCATGTATATGTTACATATGTTACAGTGATGATCAGGGTCGTGTATATGTTACAGGTGTATAGGATCATGTATATGTTACAGGTGATGATCAGGATCATGTATATGTTACAGGTGATGATCAGGATCATGTATATGTTACAGGTGATGATCAGGATCATGTATATGTTACAGGTGATGATCAGGATCATGTATATCTTACAGGTGATGATCAGGATCGTGTATATGTTACAGGTGATGATCAGGGTCATGTATATGTTACAGGTGATGATCAGAGGTCATGTATATGTTACAGGTGATGATCAGAGGTCATGTATATGTTACAGGTGATGATCAGGAGTCATGTATATGTTACAGGTGATGATCAGAGGTCATGTATATGTTACAGGTGATGATCAGAGTCATGTATATGTTACAGGTGATGATCAGAGTCATGTATATGTTACAGGTGATGATCAGAGTCATGTATATGTTACAGGTGATGATCAGGAGTCATGTATATGTTACAGGTGATGATCAGGAGTCATGTATATGTTACAGGTGATGATCAGGATTGTCATGTATATGTTACAGGTGATGATCAGGATCGTGTATATGTTACAGGTGATGATCAGGATTGTGTATATGTTACAGGTGATGATCAGGATTGTGTATATGTTACAGGTGATGATCAGGATCATGTATATGTTACAGGTGATGATCAGGATCATGTATATGTTACAGGTGATGATCAGGATCGTGTATATGTTACAGGTGATGATCAGGATCATGTATATGTTACAGGTGATGATCAGGATCATGTATATGTTACAGGTGATGATCAGGATCATGTATATGTTACAGGTGATGATCAGGATCATGTATATGTTACAGGTGATGATCAGGATCGTGTATATGTTACAGGTGATGATCAGGATCGTGTATGTATATGTTACAGGTGATGATCAGGGTCGTGTACAGGTATATGTTACAGGTGATGATCAGGATCATGTATATGTTACAGGTGATGATCAGGATCATGTATATGTTACAGGTGATGATCAGGATCATGTATATGTTACAGGTGATGATCAGGATCATGTATATGTTACAGGTGATGATCAGGATCATGTATATGTTACAGATGATGATCAGAGTCGTGTATATGTTACAGGTGATGATCAGAGTCGTGTATATGTTACAGGTGAGGATCAGGGTTGTATATATTTTACAGGTGATGATCAGGATCATGTATATGTTACAGGTGATGATCAGGATCATGTATATGTTACAGGTGATGATCAGGATTGTGTATATGTTACAGGTGATGATCAGGATTGTGTATATGTTACAGGTGATGTCAGGATTGTGTATATGTTACAGGTGATGATCAGATTGTGTATATGTTACAGGTGTACAGGATTGTGTATATGTTACGGTGATGATCAGAGTCATGTACAATTCGAATGATTCAGATTTGGTTAGAAATATTTACATTAAAGATTTACATTATTAGATTTAGTAAAAAATATTTATATTAAACAGATTAGATTAAATTTTTTTATATTTGATAATATTAGATTAAATTTGAGTTAAAGAATTTAAAATTACACTAGATTAGATTAGACTGCAAATAATTTATCAGATCGGTGTCGATTCAAATACAATTTTAAAAAACGATTCGATTAGATTTTAAAAGAATTTTGACGAGATTAGATTATTAGATCAGACGTGTTTGCATTTCCTAGAAAAGCGACGCATAAGATTTCAGCTCAGACTCACTTCTCCAACCTGCAGCATGCATCCATAAACAGACACGTTAAATGATGACGCAATGTCTTTTTCTTTTTTTTTTGGGATTGGACAATATAGTGATGTCATTGACCCCAATCCATAAACGATAAGGGGGAACATGGGCATGTGACATATCAAAACACTCGCCTGATCGAGGGCGATCGAGCTCGCTGTATG
The DNA here is from genome assembly GCA_030449085.1 of Kryptopterus vitreolus. Lineage (NCBI taxonomy): Eukaryota > Metazoa > Chordata > Actinopteri > Siluriformes > Siluridae > Kryptopterus > Kryptopterus vitreolus. The sequence goes on from JACRUU010000020.1 coordinate 15,238,406, forward strand.
TCCATGGTGTTTCAGAATCCATTTATTCAGAAATGCACCTTTTTCTATCCATTTTTATTCATTCATTCATCTTCTACCGCTTTATCCGATCTTCTCGGGTCACGGGGAGCCTGTGCCTATCTCAGGCGTCTATGGGCATTATTAAGGCAGGATACACCCTGGATGGAATGCCAACCCATCACACACACACACACACACACATTCACACACTAGGGACAATTTTCCAAGGTGCCAATCAACCTACCGTGCATGTTTTTGGACCGGGAGGAAACCGGAGAACCCGGAGAAAAACCCCCTGAGGCACGGGGAGAACATGCACAAACTCCACACACACATGGCCGAGACGGGAATCGAACCCGGACCCTGGCGGTGTGAGGCGAACGTGCTAACCACTACGCCACCGTGCCCCTTATCCATTTTTATGTCTTTATTTATTTATTTATTTATTACAAATGACTGTTCATATCAGTATTCTCTTCCATTGTCATTCAGTCTATTGTATTTGAGGGCATCTTTTCCTTACAGCGCTCTCTGAGCTCTTCTACCCGATAAAAAACAAGCCAAGATATAGCAAGCAGTAAAGATTGCTCTTTTTTTCATTTCAAGGTGAATGAAGTTTCAACGAGGCTTGTAAACGCCGCTTTAGAGAGAGAGAGAGAGAGAGAGAGAGAGAGAGAGAGAGAGAGAGAGACGCTCATAAACATGCTCCGGTCGTCCGTTTCCTGCGTTCGACCTTCAGGAGAGACGGCGTGTGACGTGACGTGACCTCCGCGGGGGAAAAAAAAAAAACAAACAAACAACCAAAAAAAAAAAAACGCTTTTAAAGCAAGACGAAATTAAATAATCTGGCAAATCCA
>JACRUU010000020.1:15256762-15266762 GCA_030449085.1 Kryptopterus vitreolus
AGGATACACCCTGGATGGAATGCCAACCCTTCGCAGGGCACACACACACACACACACACACACACACACATTCATACACTAGGGACAATTTTCCAAGGTGCCAATCAACCTACCGTGCATGTTTTTGGACCGGGGAGAGGAAACCGGAGAACCCGGAGAAAAAAAAACCCCCTGAGGCACGGGGAGAACATGCAAACAAACTCCACACACACATGGCCGAGACGGGAATCGAACCCGGATCCCTGGCGGTGTGAGGCGAACGTGCTAACCACTAAACCACCACACCGTGCCTGTTCTACAAACAAACATTTGTAGGTAAACAATGGTACAGAACGTGTTTGGGTGCCGTAGGAATTTCTCCCTTTACTCGTGGTCTCCATCCACGACTGGCCTTTATGCATGAAGACCTGCTTTCCACGGCTTGGAGTGGAAGATCTCCTGCATTTCTGCGTTAACGCCGCACGAATCTCCCCAAAAATCCAGCGCAACGTCTTCCTGTAATCTTGTTGTATCCTTAAACGGATCCGCAAATCGATCGTATGTTCACGTTGCGCGGTGATGGATCTCCAGGAGGAACATGGCGTTCTGAATCCATTTAAATCGATCGTGAGGTTTGGATTAAAATCATTTCCCAAACCTTTTAAATGTTGGATTTTCTTTTTTCTTAGGTGATAAATAAATAAATAAATAAATAAATAAATACCTCTTCTCCCCCCCCCTTCGGATGGTGTTTAGCCGCGATGGAAACAATCGAAAGCTCGTTAACGACAAAATCGGCGTGATTAAAATAGCCCGAATGCGCTGTCTGGACTCGCACGCCGCTCATTGTTATGGTAATGTTGACACTAAACCTCGATCCCGCATCGCTCGTAACTTTGGATGGGTTTCCGCGGACCGGCCGTATAAACCGAGACGATCTACAGAATACATTCGTGTTTGTTTGTTTGTTTGTTTATTTTTGGAATGAATAGAAGCAGAAGAAAATGCAGAAGCACAAGAACAACGTATAGGAGTTAAAGTCGTGGTAAAATATGACATTTCGGTAAAAGTGTCACGTTGAAATTTTGCTTGAGTAAAAATACAAACGTTTTTGTTTTCAAATGTACGTAAATATCCAAAGTACTATCGTTTATTACAGCTATAATCTTCCTATTATCACATTTGTCACTCAATGTGAAAAGACGGAGAAACAGCGCCACCTACATCGGATGTTAACGATAGTAACTTAATGTAAATTATTTCTGTATTTAAGTCACTTTTTTATGTATTTGTTGTCATTACGAGAGCAGCCTCTAGGGGGCAGTTGTTTTTCGTGCCAGGCTGCACATGTTACTTTGTTATGCGTTTGTTTGCTTGTTTATTATTCAGTATCTATTTTAAAAACCATGACTAAAAATGGGTAAATCCACCATCTGTCTATCTATTTATTAACGTAGCCTAATTTATGTTAGATTCAAACACTAACTACACACACCACACACACACACACACACACACACACACACGTGTATAAGCAAGAAAATTGCCATTATAATAGTAATAACGTAAATTAAGTTTGTATTTCAGTAGCAATGAATATAAAGAAATTGCCATTATGGTGGTAATAACATTATTTTAATAGGCTCTTAAAATAACGCTTATTTGTATGTTGCAGAACATATAACGAATAATCTATTAATAGGAGACAAAATAAATACATTTAAATGCTTATTAGACACATTAGACATCCGGGGTGATCGTTACTTCACTACTGTTTGTTGTTTTGCATAAAAAAAAAAGAATTTGCGAATAAATTATTTCTTATTTATGAGGATTAAAAACTGGTCAAACACGCAGTGATCCACCAATCAGGGCAGACCGGGGCGATGACGATTGACTCGATGATATCGATTATAATATTCATTCATTCATTCATCTTCTAGCGCTTTATATCATCTAAGCGCTATTATAAAATATTCCAAAAAATCTTCCGATCTTCCCTTTCCCTCGGGTCACGGGGAGTCTGTGTCTATCTCAGGCGTCTATGGGCATTTAAGGCAGGATACACCCCCTGGATGGAATGCCAACCCATCACAGGGCACACACACACACACAAACACACATTCACACACACATTATTCATACACTAGGGACAATTTTCCAAGGTGCCAATCAACCTTACCATGCATGTTTTTGGACCGGGGGGAGGGGGAGGAAACCGGAGAACCCGGAGAAAAACCCCCTGAGGCACGGGGAGAACATGCACAAACTCCACACACACATGTCCGAGACGGGAATCGAACCCGGATCCTGGCGGTGTGAGGCGAACGTGCTAAGCACTACGCCACCGTGCCCCTGATTATAATATTAATAGGTATAAATATTAACATTGAGTCGATTGAAGCAGAAATGATAATAGCAACATTAAAGCTGTAATTTATCTTAGTACTTTGGATATTTAAGTATATTTTAAAAATTCACTTTTGTCTTTAACTGAAGTTTTTTTTTTTTTTTTTTTTTTAATAAATGTTTTTTTTTTTACTGTAGTCACATTTTACCGACGCATCTCGACGTCAGCTGAAGTGCGTGCTGATTGGCGAGTTGTGTTTTTAAAAAAAAAACAAAAAAACATAAATAAGTTAATTGTTTGACGTTCGTTACGTTTTTGTTCACTAAGGATTTTAACAAAATGCAGTCGAATACAACTTTCTCTTTGAAATATAGTGACATTTAAAGTCTCAGCAAATGCTTGAATTAAGTACAGATATGCAAAAAAAAAAAAAAAAAAAGAAAGATACTTAAGTAGCGTAAGGAATTACATTTAGTCTAGATCTGGCAATGCGTCATATAAATAAATTTTTTTTTTTACACAAAATTGGATTTTGGATACAGGGGGGAAATTGTATGGATATTTGTTTACATGTTTGTAGCGGGCGTTTTGCGGTTTGACACGTTTGTTTTGGAATAAATGAGTCGCTGCTGCTTCCTTTACAAACTTTTAGATAAATGTTACAGCGGCGTTTTGGTTTGTTGAACATCCCGAACCGGATGATGAAACCCCGCCCCTCTCTTGGAGACGAGCTCGTTGGATTGGTCAGAACGCCGCCATGTTGTATTTCGGATTTGCCACGTGGGGCGGGGTGCGGAGAACGACGGAAGCTCGCCGAAATCGGACTTTCCTACGTAATCGTATGTAAACCATAAACTGGAACGAATCGATAATGACGTTTTTCCTCCCATTTACAAAGGGACATTTCAGAGGAGAAAGTGTAGATCAGGGGTGCACAAACTTTTTGTAAAGAGGGCCAGATTTGGGGAGGTGAAACTATGTTGCGGACGTTCAGTCTGACATTCCTTCAACATGAAACAATAAAATTAAATGCAAATTAACAAATTAATGATATTTTTTATTGCAAACGACAGAATTTTCATTTCTTCACTCATAAAACAAATTTTTACTAAAATTACTTTATTTTGCCTTCATTGATGAATACAGAGAGGACACGGTGGCGTAGTGGTTAGCACGTTCGCCTCACACCGCCAGGATCCGGGTTCGATTCCCGTCTCGGCCATGTGTGTGTGGAGTTTGTGCATGTTCTCCCCGTTCTCCCCGTGCCTCAGGGGGTTTTTTTCTCCGGGTTCTCCGGTTTCCTCCCCCCCCTCCCTCCTCCTCCCCTAGGTCCAAAAACATGCACGGTAGGTTGATTGGCACCTTGGAAAAATTGTCCCTAGTGTGTGAATGTGTGTGTGTGTGTGTGTGTGTGTGTGATGTGTTGGCATTCCATCCAGGGTGTATCCTGCCTTAATGCCCATAGATGCCTGAGATAGGCACAGGCTCCCCGTGACCCGAGGGAAGATCGGATAAAGCGCTAGAAGATGAATGAATGAATGAATACAGTGGAATTTTATCGCTTTGCCTCCTTCTTCTCTGATCTTTACGCGAGAGTGCGGTCTTCTGGTGAAATTTAAAATAGCTTTTTTTGTATTCTTGTATTTTATACTGTTGGTAAACAATGCTTATTATTGATGTTGTGATGGAGACTATGGGCCGGGGCGAAATATGAACACGTGCTGTATTTGACCCCCGGGCCGGACTTTGGACATGCCTGGCGTAGATCCACACCTTGAAGGGACGATGGTGTGGCCACGTCACGCCGGGGATAAACAACACACCGGGTTTGTTGGTAAGGTCATAAAGGGATCCGTCTGAACACATTCCAAGGACGTGCTACACTGATTTCAGGTTGAAATACCAGCTGCGGCACGTCTCACCCGAAGGATATGCCACCTGGAGGGCATGGTATCCCTCCTGTTCTCCTCGTCAGAAGACAATTGGCCAGATTTGGAGCTCGGGAAGACAGGGTCTCCATCTGCCACGGCACGCCGGATTAGAGGCCCCATCACTGTTGGAAACTCTTTAACCGAATTGGACAAATCTGTACTAATGGCTGAACTTCAAACGCCGCGTCCTTTGGATATTTTTCTTTGCACAATTGGTGTCGCTGTAATCGGTGTGCGCACAAGCGTGTGAAAGAGAGACTTGCTTCCTAATCCCATAAGAAGTGAATTTTCTGAATTTCTTTCTTCTTTCTTTCTTTCTTTCTTCTTCCCTCTCTCTTCCCCTTCCTTATCCCTTTCTATTCTTCCTTCCCCTTTTTCCTTTCTCTTCTCTTTCCTTTTATCACCTTTTTGCTTTCCCCTCTTCTGTCCTTTTTGATCTTTTTTCTTTCCTTAATCTTCTCCGATTCTTTCTTTTTTTCCTTTATCCCTTATCCCCCCCCCCTCTCTCTCACAAGTCTGTTGACCCTCCTTTCTATCATCTTGCTTATCCTTTTTCTTTTCTTTCATTGTGCTGTTGGTGTTTTCCCCCTCTCCCGTCACCCTCTTCCCCGTTCCTCTGTTTTTTGACAAAAGTGGTGTGATCGTATTAACGTGAGTCTTACCTTGCCTTCTCTCTCCTTTTCAAGGTGTTTTGTGTTGTTTTCGTGTGCTAGACGAATTGTCCGTTGTTCGATTAGCCGAGTCCGCCCCGCCCCCCCCCCCTCTCTCTCACTCCTCCTTTCTAATCAAGTGCTGTTGACCCTCGTTTTACAAAAGTGGTGTGAAGAGGCCGGTGTTTTGTGTTGTTTTCCGAGTCCGTGATTAGATCTTCTCTCGAGTTTTTCCGCTTCGATTAATACGACAACGCTGGCATTATTTCCAACGTAGGGATGATGTATTAACGTATCTGACGCTCTGTAACGTGAGACGTAATATGCCTCTAGGCTTTTAATGTAGCTTAGTGCTTGTGGGCTCGGGTTTTGGCGTTCGCCGACGTTGATGGATCGCGTTGAGGGCGGCGACGAGCGCGGACGATTCGAATAGCGGGAAAAATGCGTTCGGCCTACGAGAGGGGCAAAAGAAACGAATGTTTACGTAGGTTTATTCATTCATTCATTCATTCATTTCATTCACCGCTTTATCCGATCTTCCCTCGGGTCACGGGGAGTCTGTGCCTATCTCAGGGCGTCTATGGGACACATACACATTCATACACTAGGGACAATTTTCCAAGGTGCCAATCAAACCGTGCATGTTTTTGGACCAGGGGGAGGAAACCGGAGAACCGGAGAAAAACCCGGAGAAAAAAACCCCCTGAGGCACGGGGAGAACATGCACAAACTCCACACACACACATGGCCGAGACGGGAATCGAAAACCCGGACCCTGGCGGTGTGAGGCGAACGTGATAACCACTAAACCACCGTGCACTCCTTGCGTAGGTTTAACAATGTTTAATTTTTTTTTTTTTTTTTTTTTTTTTTTTTTTTTTTTTTTTTTTGTTTTCCCGCTAATAAGATTTTTGAAATGTGTAATGATTTAATATTTGAGCAATTAGAGCTTTTTTTCTTTTTTTTAATTTTTTTTTTTTTTTTTTTTCTTCTTTAGATTTAATTAAATGCACTCACCACCCGGCGAGCGTCTTCCAACTACATGTAAACTAGATGCTCAACTCGGAATGGTGCTAATAGTGTTATTAGCATGCAGGGGGGGGGGGGGGGGGGGCTATGTAACTCTGACGGGTTTTTTGGCTCGGGAAAGCAGCGGCGACGATTTACCGATCCTCGCCTTTCCGCCTGGCACCGGTACGCGCCACCACGGCGCTAATCAAATCCCCTTGATTGCGGCTCGACGACGCCTTTTGCGCTCCTCGGGAAGCGCGCTACAATCCATCACTGGATTACAATGGCCAATTAACTCCGGGCTCCAAAATGGCCAAAAAGTGGTCGAGCGTTGCTCCGGTGCGGAATCATTTCTCCGGGAATATTTGCCGGTCCAAATTACAGGAACACGAGCTCATAAGGATGTTGTTTTTGGATTAATTAGGGTTCATTAGTGCTCAAAAGGCCGGCGGCGCATTCCTCTGATTAGCGCCCCGGCAAACCAACACACACACACACACACACACACACACACACACACACACACAGTCGTGTTAATGTATAGCAGGAGCGCCGTTGTAAATAATCCAATAGCATTCTTTTATTCTTTTTCTTCTTGAGATTATTCATAAAGCCTGGGCGGATAAATAAATAAATAAATAAATAAATATAAAAATGTCGTCCGGACCGAGGCGAGAGCTCCGTCTGATAGGATCTTGCCGGGTTGGAATTCATTCGCTCTGCCAACGTCTGCCGTCTTTGATTTACATCACCTCGTCGCCGGAACGTTCAAACTCGAACCAAATGACTTGGCAACGTCGCGGGTTCGCGTCTCGCCGGGCTGGATATAAGGGGGCGCTGCCAGCTGCCGAAAAAAGGTCCTTCTGAAACCTCAAACCGCTTCAATCCCGAGGTCTGAGGAACAGGCTCATTCTTCCTGTGTGAGCTTTGAGAGCGAGAGAGAGAGAGAGGGAGAGGGAGGGAAAAACAACAGGGACAAAGATGGTGAGAGACGGAAAGGGGAGAAAGAAGAATGAAAAAAGAGAGAGATGAGAACGAAAGAGGGAGCGAGCGAGGGACCGAGTGTGAGAAACAGATAAAAAGCGAGTGAGTGAAAAGGGGTGAGGAGGTGAGGAAAGCTTTCATTCCGGCCTCTGTGCACTCGCGGGAGCAAGGACAAAAAGGCCACTTATGTTAAATACTTCGACTTGTTAGCGTAAAATATAGCGTGTACATATTCCCTTCCACTCTCCCTCCCTCCCTCCGTCCGTCCCTCCGTTCCTCCTTTCGTCCCTGACCCTTGCCGTGACGTTTCCCACTCGACGCCCCGGAGTCTCAGGACTGATTAACGAACGTCCCGTGGATTCCTGGTTCCTGTAAAGGTTTATTAGCGATCCATTGAGGAGTGGGAGTGATTCAGCTTGGCATCGACAGAAGCCGGTCGATCAATACTCGCACCCCCCCCTCCGAGGCCCCCTTACCCCAATCCCAGCTGTCCACTCCGAGACATTGCTGCCTCCAAAAGGGGGGTGTGGGTTTTGGGGGTTCTTGCAGGCAAAACAGATTGCTCGGGACTCCTGCAAAAGTCTTGGAATATTTCAACATGGGGAAATAAAATGTTTTGGGTTTTTTTTTTTTTTTTTTTTTTCCCACCGGGTGGCAACTTTCCACACACCACACACAAACCACACACACACACACACACACACACACACACACACACACACACACACACACACACACACAGTAATGTTTCCATATTATATTGGTATCATCTTCCACTCCAGCAGCGGTAAACTAATTAACAAATAGAATCTGTTGGTTTTTCTCAACGGTTTACAGCATTGGTGCATCAGATCCATGTTTTACCCACAACTGTATTTGATAATAAGAATAAAACGTCCATTTTAGCTATTACTAAAATTAATAAATAAGTTTTCCACGTTTTCCACGTTGTTGTCATTACAAGAGCAGCCTCTAGGGGGCACGTAGCTGATACCGCATGAGACCGCGCACTGCTTGGAGAGCGTTATCTGTTTTTGTTTGGTTGCATTTTGTTTGGAATGCAGTCTACATCGATTATTTATATATATATATATATATATATATTATATATATATATCGTAATGTTATGAGCTAATGTTAAATCCGGAGAAAACCACATGATGTCCCATGACGGACATTTTTGATATTGAGCTCATGGATTAATATTGACCGGCGCCCTCTGGTGTCCGCAATGTGGTGTAATCTCGTGGAGTGGTAGTGGGGGGGGCTTTAATGCTGCTAGCTATTTGTTTAAGGTAGTTTGATATACGTTCAATCAAACAAACACGGATAAACTCACTATGTGGGGAAAACAATTTTCGTTAGAGAGCGCTTTCACGAAGCTACATTTCCGTTGACTGAAAAACGGCGCCTCGTCGTGGACGAAAGCCCGAAGTGGGGTGAACGAAACTTATTAGTAACCGTAAACTCTGTATTTATTCGTTCGCACGCAATTTGCGACATTATATCTCACAGTTCAAATGTATTTGTTGGATTCAAAAAAACAACTACACACACATGCCTATGAAAGTAAATAAAGTGTGTAGCAATGAATATAAAGAAATTGCGATTATGATGGTAATAATGCAATTTTAATAGGCTATTAAAATAACACTTATTTGTTTGTATGTGGGGCACGGTGGCTTGGTGATTATCACGTTCGCCTCACACCGCCAGGGTCCGGGTTCGATTCCCGTCTCGGCCATGTGTGTGTGGAGTTTGTGCATGTTCTCCCCGTGCCTCAGGGGGGTTTTCTCTGGGTTCTCCGGTTTCCTCCCCCGGTCCAAAAACATGCACGGTAGGTTGATTGGCACCTTGGAAAATTGTCCCTAATGTATGAATGTGTGTGTGTGTGTGTGTGTGTGATGGGTTGGCATTCCATCCAGGGTGTATCCTGCCTTAATGCCCATAGACGCCTGAGATAGGCACAGACTCCCCGTGACCCGAGGGAAGATCGGATAAAGCGCTAGAAGATGAATGAATGTTTGTATGTTGCAGAGGAAATAATGAATAATCTGTCAGTAGGGGTCAAAGTAAATGCATTTAAATACATTTTCCGTTACAGAGCCATTAAAGAAAGGCAAAATTGTGGCAAAAAAAAAGATGTAAAATAAATGCGTTCGGTAGCGTCAGGATTGTCCGAACTTTTCCATTTCCAGTTTTGATACTAACCAAACCATCTTTCTTTCTTTTTTATCTCCTCTTTTAGACATGAACTACTGAAACCACTACACAAAGGAAACCTGTGAACAGTTTGAGGGAAAGAGCTCGGCCTCGTCCCTCCTCTACAGAAGAAAAGCTTTGAAACCATGATGCTGTCGTGGCTCCTGACATATCTGGCCACGTTGGGCATAGGAATGGTCATGCCGTTCCCCATGACCCCGACCGAGCAACCTCCGGAACTTAGCGCCTTCCGGGTGAAGGACACGAGGTTGACTCATTTGACCGTCCACCGCAAGACCGGCGAAGTGTACGTAGGTGCTGTGAATCGCATCTACAAGCTATCCGGGAACCTGACCGAGCTCCGCTCGCACCAGACCGGTCCCATCGAGGATAATTCCAAATGCTACCCACCGCCCAGCGTCCGGGCCTGCGCCCACAAACTGGAACTTTCGGATAACATCAACAAGCTCCTGCTGATAGACTATGCTAGCAACCGACTGGTCGCCTGTGGCACCATCTGGCAGGGAGTGTGCCAGTTCCTCCGGCTGGGCGACTTGTTCAAGCTCGGCGAGCCCCACTTGCGCAAGGAGCACTACCTTTCCGGAGCTCGGGAGGCGGACGGAATGGCCGGCGTCGTGGTGGGCGACGAGGACGATCCGAAAAAGAAGCGTAAGAAAGGCGACGGGCGCTTGTTCATCGGCGCCGCCATTGACGGCAAGTCCGAATACTTCCCCACGTTGTCCAGCCGCAAGCTCGTGGAGGACGAGGAGAGTGCAAGCATGTTCAGCTTGGTGTACCAGGATGAGTTTGTCTCGTCGCAGATCAAGATCCCGTCGGACACCCTGTCCCTCTATCCCGCTTTCGACATCTACTACGTCTACGGATTCGCCAGC
>JACRUU010000020.1:15279262-15309262 GCA_030449085.1 Kryptopterus vitreolus
AAGATAAAACAACCTTTGGGGACGAAAAAAATAAGTAACGTATTTTAGTAACGGGTTTTTATTTATTTATTTTTTTTAGAATTTCTATAAAAAAAATTGCAATTGAATTTTTGAACTGGAGACTCCTTCCATAAACTGCGGAATCAGAAGTATTGGGACACCACCAGTTTTCCAGTCAGACGCAGATTTTATGTAATTTTATATATAAATATTTATGCACAATTGATATTAATGCATCTGATCAGTTATACGGTTATAAGGGCCTTGCTCAGGGGCCCATCAGTGGCAGAAATGTGGCAGTTGCTGGAACTTTATTTCTGTATCACCCGAATATTGTCCATATTCACACTCCTCTTTTAGCTCTTATTTGTGCAGGTATATAGTATATTACGGTATAATATCATTTTATCCGCTTTGCTTCCGTATTTTGTGAACTTTTTACACAATAAGTCTCACAAACCGTTGAATAGCAATAGTTTTAACTCTCGCTCTCGTTTTTTTTTTTTTTTCTCCTCCGCAGCCGAAACCCATCGGAGACGATTTCTGCGGCCTGGTACTGAACCAACCTCTCGGAGGGCTGCGGGTCATCGAGGGGACGCCTCTGTACGACGAGCGTACGGACGGCATGGCCTCGGTCGCCGCGTACACTTACGGAGAACACACGGTGGTGTTCGTCGGGACGCGTACGGGACATCTTAAAAAGGTAAAAAAAAAAAGCTCATCACCGCAGGAGCGTACGGAAGTGTTTTACACGGAAGCCGGTCCTCATAAAATTCTGTGGTGTGTGTGTGTGTATGTATATGTATGTGTATATATGTATATGTGTGTGTATATGTGTGTGTATGTATATATATATATATATATATATATATATATATATATATATATATATATATATATATATATATATATATATATATATATATATATATATATATATAATTTGTGGTATCTAAGTGTATGTGTGTGTGTTTGTGAGCACAATCACAAGTGCGAATCACAGGTGTATATGTGTATATATATATATAATTTTGTGTATCTAAGTGTATATGTGTGTGTGTGTGTGTGTGTGTGTGTGTGTGTGTGGTATATATATATATATATATATATATATATATTATATATATATATATATATATATATATATATATATATATATATATATATATATACTATATATATATATATATATATATATATATATTATATATCTATATTTTGTGTATCTAAGTGTATATGTGTGTGTGTGTGTGTGTGTGTGTGTGAGCACAATCACAGGTGCGAGTGAAAGTCTGAGCGAGCGAGTGCGCGAGTGAGAATGTGCCAACCAAGCTTTACGGGGGTCGAATTGCATTTAATCCTATTATACCGCTGCACATGTGTTCCTCCTGCAATGGGATATACTGCAGCCCGCAGAAAAAGCATTCACCCTTCATTCCACACACACACACACACACACACACACACACACACACACACACACACACACACACACACACACACACACACACACACGTGCATACCATACATACACCGGGAGCAATAATAAAAGACCACCGTTATGAGTCACCGTATCTGTGAGCAGGGAACAGCTGGGGATGTTTAAAGAATAATACGGTCACTGCTGAGTTTATGAAAATACAGCTCTCTCTCACACACACACACACACACACACACACACACGCACACGCTCTACGTCGTCTCGAACTGTCGGCATTCAGGCATGTCAACGAGCTGAAAGGGGTGGAGGGAGATGATGGTGGTGGTGGTGGTGGTGGTGGGGGAACATGGGGGGGAGGAACTGGAGAACCGGGCTCGCTCTGGGATTTTGTCACTGTAATGAAGGATTCAGGCTGTGGACCATTGCATCACCTCTGACCCCCCCCATGAGAACCCAGACGTCTGAGCCCATGTCCCTTAGGTCTTCATAACGAATGGTAAACCTGACCAGAGTGGAAATGTAGAAAAGGGTGGCAGGAAAGTCACTTTGTCGCATATCGGAGCTGTTTTTATTTATTTAATTTAATGTAATTTAATTTAATTGTATTTAATTTAATTGTATTTAATTTCATTTTATTTTATTTTATTTTATTTTCCCCTAAAAATGGCAACAAAAAACTCGACCGCAGTGGAAATAAACACTATTTATTCAGCCTCATTTTCACAGTGTTTCTAGTTCAGTGAAACTTATAATACAATAAATTTAGAAACTCTCATTTATAACGCAGCCTTTTTATTTATTTATTTAATTATTTAATTTTTTTGGGGGGGAAAAGGTTGGCGAGTAGTTTTAATTTCGGCGTGGAGTTAAATGGATTCTGTATAAACCGCGACCCATTTCGGTAATTTAACTGTATAATACACGCGATTTAATTCCGATTTGGTGATATACGGTTGTTACCTGGCGTCGCGTGGCGCGTCGTAATAAAGCGGTCGATCTGCGGCGGTCGAATCCTTCTCGTCTGTCTGGGAAACGTTCTATCGGCTCGGAAACGCTTTTTTTTTCTCTCCCCTCCCTTTTGTTGCCGAGCGGTCTACATTACGGGAGAAGTGGTGGTGCATAATTAATCACATCGTGCTCCTTATCACAGTTACAGTGTCTGCAATAAGCTAATGTTGATGGATTGGGATTAATGCAGGCTGCGGGGGAAGAATTGATGGGCGAGCCTGCTCGGGTTTTTGTTTTGGGCTTTGTCGATCTCCGAGGGATCGCAGGAGTGTGACGTGGAAATCAAATCACAAAACCAATGTAAACAAATGGTCGAATGTAGCATCACAAGTGTGTTGAAGTTTCCCCTTTTGGAGGACGAGCCAATCAGAGCATGAACTGAGCCATCCAATCAAGTTTAACATGTCAGGGCCGGTCAGTCCAACACCATCCAATCAGGGCAATCCTATTACGGATCGCTTTTTTGGAGCAGAGATAATCATGGGCACTCTGGATTCAGCCAATCGGAGCGTTTCTCCTAGGGCTTGGTTATCGGTTTACAACCAGCCAATCAGAAGAGAGAGGGAATGTCAGTGGTTTAAGGTGCTGGGTTGCAGATCGGAAGGTCGGGGGTTCGAGCCCCGGTATCGCCAAGCTGACACCCTTGGGTCCTTGAGCAAGGCCCTTAACCCTCTGTGCCCCAGGGGGCGCTGTATCATGTGCTTTAATCAGAATTTCACTCTTCTGTTCTGTTGTATCCCTATTGGGTGTAACCCATCATGGGCATCCTAGAACCAGCCAATCGGAGCAATCCTACTACAGCTAGCATATTGGATCCAGTCTACTATGGGTGTCTAAGAAGTAGCCGTTCCGAGCAATCCTACTTATAGGGGGGAGCAAACCATGATCATCCTGGAATTAGCCAATCAGCGAAACCGTACTAGGACTGGCCATCTGGAGTCAGCCAATCAGGACAATCCTATTAGACTGGCTAAAATAAGCTGGACCTATCATAGACATCCTAGAATCAGTGTTTCTACTATGGCAAGCCTTACGAAGACATCATAATATATGCATCCCGGAATTAGCCAATCAGGGCAGTCTTACTTGGGCCGGGCAAATGGAGCCAGCCAATCGGAGCAATTCTACTATTGCTAGTATATTGGATCCAGCATACAATGGGCATCTACGGCTTAGAAAATCAGAGCAATACGACTTATGAGCCAGCAAACGATGATCATCATGGAATTAGCCAATCAGGGTAGTCTTACTAGGACCCGGCAAATGGAGCCATCCAATCGGATCAATTCTGTTAGGGCCAGCGTGTTGGGTGTTGGCATATTATGAGCATCCTGGCATTAGCCAATCAGATAATTCCTAGTAAGACTAGCCAATTAGGCTAGCATATTGGAGCCAACCTATTATGGGACAGCATAATATATGCATCCTGGAATTAGCCAATCAGGGTAGACTTACTAGGACCAGCCAGTTGGAGCTAGCCAATCAGAGCAATTCTACTATCAATAGCATATTGGATCCAGCGAACTATGATCATCCTGGAATTAGCCAATCAGGGAAGTCTTACTAGGACCGGGCAAATGGAGCCATCCAATCGGTTGCAATTCTGTTAGGGCCAGCTTGTTAGTAGCCAACCTATTATGGGACATTGGAACCAGCCAATCAGGGCATTCCTATTGGAGCATGTCTATCGTAGACATCCTGGAATCAGCCTATCGGAGTATTTATACTATGGCAAGCCTTATGAAGCATCCTGGAATTAGCCAATCAGGGTAGTCTTACTAGGACCCGACAAATGGATCCAGCCAATCGGTTACAATTCTGTCAATGCCAGCTTGATAGGAGCTAGCGCATTATGAGCGTCCTGGCATTAGCCAATCAGAGAATTCCTAGCATATTGAAGCCAACCTATTATGGGACATTGGAACCAGCCAATCAGGAGATTTCTCGTAGGGCCGTCTTAACAGAATCATCCAATCTGGCCGATCCTTCTCGTTCATGAGTATCATGAGCATCCCAGACTTTTTTTTTCTACTAGCCACCCAATCATGATCATCCTGAAAATGTAAACGGATTCTGATTGGCTAACCCAAGACGTAGGAAAAAATCTAGTCTAATCGCGTTCTCGAAAACAAATTTATTGTGTAAATATTTATTCCTCGTCACATCAAACTCGTTTCTTCCTCGTCGTATAATAATTATCGAGGCATTTACTGTAATTACCACCCGGACGGGGTGGGCTTGTGGGGGGGGGGCAGAAAAAGATCACCTTGTTTTTCCGTCGTCTTGCTGCTACATGCAGGAGATGAAACGACGAATCATCCGTGTATGTACGAGTAAAACCTGCAGGGATTTTCCCCTTTCTGAAAAGATCCAGCTGTATTTGTGTGTGTGTGTGTGTGTGTGTGTGGTGTGTGTGTGTGTGTGTCTGATGTTTGGTGTCTGTGGTGGGCGTGGCTGCTAATCTACAAATCAAAAGATTCAAATACAGAGTTAATCGACGAAAGCGATGATCGGACCGCTCCTGCACCGAGAAATCACGGTAACGCCGTAAATAGCGTTAAATCTCTCTCTCCTCCTCTCTCTCTCTCTCTCTCTCTCTCTCTCTCTCCCTCCCTCTCTCTCTCTCTCTCGTAACGCTTCCCTAACAGCGTATTCGATATCACACAGCGCTTTTGCTGCGCTAATGCACCTGAAGGGCGCTGGTGCAGGCTGGGTAATTGCCTCCCCCTCTCTCTTTTTCCCTTATCCCTCCCTCCCTCCCTCCCTCCCTCCCTCCCTCCCTCCCTCCAGCCGGCCTCTGCCTGTTTGTTTTGGCAGGGGAAGAAGAAAGAAAGCAGGCCTCTTTACTCGGGGCCACACGGAAATCACCCATGAGCACTTCCTGTCCCTGCAGAACGAGACGGTGGTTATTACACGCCGCACAAATGTCATTATTGGTCGTCTATTCGTTATAGTCCATGTTTTCTGTTGCGCCGCTTCGAATTTTCTCATCTCGGAGATCGTTATCGTCATCGTGACGTATTTCACGGGGAAAAAAAAACATTCCTGGCAGACGTCAGATTTAATCAGGAGCGCCATTATGCGTCCATAAGTGTTCGTTGTTGTGGGGCACGGTGGTTACACGATTAGCACGTTCGTCTCACACCGACGGGGTCCGGGTTCGATTCCCGTCTCGGCCATGTGTGTGTGGAGTTTGTGCATGTTCTCCCCGTGCCTCAGGGGGTTTTTCTCCGGGTTCTCCGGTTTCCTCCCCGGTCCAAAAACATGCACGGTAGGTTGATTGGCACCTTGGAAAATTGTCCCTAGTGTGTGAATGTGTGTGTGTGTGTGTGTGTGTGTGTGTGTGTGTGTGATGGGTTTGTCATTCCATCCAGGGTGTATCCTGCCTTAATGCCCATAGACGCCTGAGATAGACACAGACTCCCCGTGACCCGAGGGAAGATCGTATAAAGCGTTAGAAGATGAATGAATGAATGAATGAATGAATGAACTGTTCGTTGTTTTTCGGAACGCTGCATTTTCCCTCTTATTGCTCAGACATTCTCGTCTGTATACGTACGTATCGTATTTAGTAGTGGTGTTGTAACGTATCCGAAATTGAACGGGTGTTGCTCGATGGTTTAAGACTCCGAGTATCTGATCAGAAGGTCGGGGGTTCGAGCCCCACCATCACCAAGCTGCCACTCTTGGGTCCTTGAGAAAGGTTCCTTAACCCTGCTGTGCTCCAGGGGGCGCTGCGTTCTGACCCCAGCTTCCAAAACAAGTTGGTATCTGCGAAGAAAGAATTTCACTGTGCTGTAATGTTTGTGTGATAAATAAACACTATTCTATTCTATAAACTCGGAATGAAAGGAATGCGGTTTATTAGTAACGTTTGTAAACAACAACAATTTCAGCCTTTGGAAACGAAGTGTTTAAATTCGCGAGCGACGGATACGTTAACGAGGAGCCGTTTCCGCCCGGGCGACTCCCGACGGTGCCCAAACACCAGGGGGCGCCAGGCTGTGGAAATCGGCAGAGGAACCGTAACAATGGACAAAGCTCCGGAGATTGACTTTGAAGCTCGGAGCTTCGCACAAAATGGGTCAGCCCCTGGAGGCGAGGCAGGCCGAATCGCTGGAGCGGAACGAGGTGAAAATGTTGGGAATGGATTGTAGCAGGCTATGCCGACTTTCACCTTTCTGTTTAGATTTCTGCACAAGAACACATCTGCCTTAAAACCCCCCCCGCCCCCCAAACCGCCCCCCCCCCCCACCCCACCGCCCCCCCTCCCCCCTGCACCCCCCAATTCCCGCGCCGATTCTACCCCCGGAATGAAAATAAATACGTTTTCCACCCTCCTGGGTACCCTGCTATCTGACGCACCAGCCTCCTTTTTGTAACTGGACGGATTAGATACGTGCATATTTTAACAAATACATATACAAAACACACACACACACACACTATATATATATATATATATATATATATATATATATATATATATATATATATATATAGATATATATATATCCATAAAGGATGTATGAATGAAGTCTTGATAAGACCATTTTATGTAGCTTTAACGTACAGTCTATTTAACAGCTAAAAGGCTCTCAAGGTGTTTGCCATATATCACCATATAAATCCGCCTCTATTGAGTGCAACCTCCAATCTGGCCCGACCTTGTCCTTTTCCCTTCCCGCCGAGGCGAGCGGCGGAAGCTGTTGTGCACTTTTATGCGAGGGGCCGCATCCCGCTTCGCACGCCGTCATTACCGCGGCCGCTTTTTACGACGATAAACGAATTTTCTCACCTCCTTCGTGCGAATCCCATCGCCACAAAATGACTGGAAAACGAAATCCACCACGGAAAATTTAAAAGTAGCGTTTGGAAACGAGCGCTTTCGACATGCGGACATTTTTTTGGCCTTTCATAAAACGTAAAATCAAAAAAATGGTCTTCACTTGATCCCAGAGCAGTTCAGGAGGTGACTGGGCAGGACGGCCACTGATGGATAACACGCGCGGCGTCTCGCTAAATAACGTTTACACGGCTCGGACGTAGGACTGGAAAAAAATCCATACATATGTACGATGTAGGGGGGGCACGGTGGCTTAGTCGTTATCACGTTCGCCTCACACCGCCAGGGTCCGGGTTCGATTCCCGTCTTGGCCATGTGTGTGTGGAGTTTGTGCATGTTCTCCCCGTGCCTCAGGGGGTTTTTCTCCGGGTTCTCCGGTTTCCTCCCCGGTCCAAAAACATGCACGGTAGGTTGATTGGCACCTTGGAAAATTGTCCCTAGTGTATGAATGTGTGTGTGTGTGTGTGTGTGTGTGTGTGTGTGTGTGATGTGATGGGTTGGCATTCCATCCAGGGTGTATCCTGCCTTAATGCCCATAGACGCCTGAGATAGACCCGAGGGAAGATCGGATAAAGCGCTAGAAGATGAATGAATGAATGAATGAATGTACGATGTCATCCCAGATCGCATATCCCAGGAATTTGGGGTCAGAGCCGTTATACGGCGCCACTGGAGCAAACAGGGTTAAGGGCCTTGCTCAAGAGCTCGACAGTGGCGGCTTACTGGTGTTAGGGCTCGAACCGCCAACCTCACGATCAGAAAGCCAGCGCCTTAAGCACCGGACCAGCACCACTTTTTGTTGGAATGATGGGAATCGTGATTGGACAAAAATGCCGATTCCCATTTTAGCGAGGGATCGCTCAGCCTTACTCGGACGTCTCCGTCACGCCGCGTTTTCGGTCTGGGATTCCTCTTGTAGTCTCCACGAGAACAAGGAATCCTACAATAGTGTACACATGCGCTAATCTCCCCGGACTAAATAAAATAAATAAATGGAGGAATTGTGTCGCATGACTCGGTTCCTTCTCTCGTCGCTTAGTTACGCCTCCTCGGACTTCCCTAACGGCTTTAATCGGCTTGTCTGAGGACGGATTCCGCCGACGTGTCCTGCTCATTTTAGCCTGATCTTCGTCTGGCCGCCGCTTTCCCGGTTCAGCGAGGGTTCACGGGGAGGCCTCTTCCAGCACTTCACCTGCTGCTTTAAATAATTGAACACGGGATTTTTACGGGATTGAGGTCTGGTTAGTTTGGAGTGGAGCCAAAGTGTCCTCATGTTTCATCAGGGGTTATCAGGGATTTCTCCCTCTGTGCACTGTAGCGAGCGTTGTTGTTGGGCAGTGAATTGCACCTACAGAGCGGAAATAGAAAACCTCCGTAACCTTTGAGGCTCGAACATCCTGTACGCTTTGATTTGGGTTTTATTGGCTGCAGAATCGCGTGATAATTAACCTATAAGCGCGCCGCGCTCGGCCCGTTTCCTGATGCGCCGAGGCGTCCCGCCGGCATTTGGCTCATTTTCGTGCCGGTAAATCTAAAGCCGTCGATGACGGACTGACGTGAGCGTAATAGCGCGAGTCGTTTAAAAGCCATTCTGGCGCAGGGTTTTATTGTCTGGTATTAGCATCCCGGCCGCGTCTCTACGACACACTCCTTCGCCTTGCGCCCTGACACCGGCTTTGAAATGAGGTACGAGCCTCCAGATCTGACCTTCGCTGGTCATCTTGAGATCCGGCCCGCGATTGGGCGTCAGGACCGAGCTAATTCCGCGGTATAAATCAGAAAGCCGAGCGCCCGGGAAGTGTCCGACGGGGGCTGATTTACGAGGCGATTCGACTCCCGGCCGCGCTTGATCATCGCCAAATGTGTTTGTTGTAAATCGGCTGTCTGGGGGATGAGCCAGAGAGGGGGACGTGTCTTGGTTCTTCGTGCAGGATACGAAGGACACAAGGTTTTCAGGGGGGGGACGAGGCTTTTGATTGTTTCGTGGATGTGATCAGGGTGTTGGACGGCTGGTTCTGGTGTTCCATAATACATAGTGCTGTGAGATTAAACGTCATTAATTCGATTTTGTGGTCGAATCCCAATCCATTTCGGTGTGGCCACAGCGAGCTTCCGTACTTCTGCGTCTCCCGTCCCGCATTTCGCGTGCGAAAGACGGAAAACGACACGGCGGCGATCTGACGAATCCGACGAGCTCGTTTAGGCTTTACAGAAGGAGATCTTGCACTGACGCAATACCGGCCTTTCATGGATCGCTGCTGGTTCGGATCTCCTGGTGCAAGTGAAAATTTCATGCCGTCCAAAGACGATTGTGTGGGAAAAGATCTACACATGGCCTCCAAACGCCCAGAGACGCTGCAGTTTGTAGAGTTCAGGTGTCTGCTTTCATTAATTGCATATTCGTGTACGATTCTCATGACGTCGGGAAGTCCATTTTATGACTGGCATTAAAAACCCTCCAGTGATGCTTCTTTCTTGCCAGACCGTCATGTTTCCACCTGACGCAGACTCTGATTAGCCGCCGGTCCGATCGCAGGTGTGCAGCGTCCGGGCCAAGGTCGGATCCGCAGCCCTCCCGGGTTGAACTTTACACCGCGGTTTTGACGCAGCCTCGTCGAATTCCCGACCTTCCGCCTCGTTAAAAATGTCATTGAAATGTCATTGGATTTAATAGAAACTCTTTGCGTTTTTGACATTTCGCTCCCCTCTGCCCCGGAGACCAATAAAGCTTAATAAAGCTCTTAAACAGGCGTCCAGGCGGCACGGAGGGCTTTTTAGTGAATCCCGGCGCCGTGGGTCGTGATAGTCACCTGCTCCTGAAGCTCCTCCAGCTCCTGATTAGCGTAAGTGGGTGTGAAATATTCATTCTGGGAACTCTACAAGCCGGAAAATCTCCAAAGGACAAACGTTCGTTTTTCTTTCTTTTTTTTTTTCCGGCCAGGAGCTGGTCTGCTAGAGGATAAACGTGTGTGTGTGTTGAAGACGTAGATGTTTGATGGTTCACCTGGCACCAAGAAAGTGGTGTTATAATGGGATCCTCTGGACAGATGTTCTACAAGATTTTGTGGAGATTCATTCAACCATGAGGGTGTTGGTACTCCGTTAGTGATGAATGTGAGGGTGAGGAACCCTGGGGTCACGTTTAAAAGGGGTTGGGCTCTGTATCAGGAGATCTTCCAGCTCATCTTAAGCGTATCTTCAAGGAGACGGAAGGAGTTTTGGGTGATTCAAATAAAGGGGAAATTTCCATTCATTCATCTTCTAGCGCTTTATCCGATCTTCCCTCGGGTCACGGGGAGTCTGTGTCTATCTCAGGCGTCTATGGGCATTAAGGCAGGCCTGGATGGAATGCCAACCCATCACACACACACACACACACACACACACACATTCATACACTAGGGACAATTTTCCAAGGTGCCAATCAACCTACCGTGCATGTTTTTGGACCGGGGGAGGAAACCGGAGAACCCGGAGAAAAACCCCCTGAGACACGGGGAGAACATGCACAAACTCCACACACACACACATGGCCGAGACGGGAATCGAACCCGGACCCTGGCGGTGTGAGGCGAACGTGCTAACCGCTAAACCACCGTGCCCCCATCAAAAATACCAATGGATTTATATTTATATATTTGTACAATCCAAAAGATATAGGGTCGAGGGCCTTTCTCCGGGGCCCCTGGAGTGGCATATTGTTGTGGTTGAGATTTGAAAAGTCCAGATCTTATGCTGGGGTGTCGCAATAGTTTAGCATTTTTTGTGTAACCGTAATGTGCGTTTATTTGTGATGCGTATAATATAAAAAAAAAACAATTACTTAATTAATTTTCTCGGCTTTAATACGTTTGATTGGACGAGCATTCGGATACGACGTTTACAGTCAAATCTGACCGTAACAACTCGAGGGGAGCGCCGGGAATAAGATCCAGATGTTGGGAATATTCGGAGTGCATGTGTATCTGTGTGTTTGGTGCCAGATGCAGCAGCAACCATTCTGATTAAGATGCTGCTTGTGTGTGTGTGTGTGTGTGTGTGTGTGTGTGTGTGTGTGTTTGTGTGTGTGTGGGAGCGAAAAACCCGGGCAGAAAAAAAAAACCAAAAAAAACCGGAATGTCACCGGTTTTCCCTCTCGGAGGACTTTCACAGGGAATATAAATAAAAACGCCGGACACAGAGTCATCTGTCTGCTTCAAGTGCCGGTGCTTGGCCCCCTTTTATTTTCCCTAATCACTTTAGCTGTGTGTCCTGGTTGATCCAGATGCACGCTGTGTTTATGAGCAATGCATTCTGGGGTCAAGCTGTTCGAGGGCCACCTGCGACGTCGCCGCAACTTTTTATCCGCTCGTTTCCTGTCATAATTTAATGGCCGCCTCGGTAACTTTGTTAAAGGTCACGAGGAACAGGCGCCCCTGAGCTCGCGAGGGCGGAACTCGAGCACCTGCTCCTACGCTCGCTTTTACTGTGATTAAGACTGCCATCCGTACGTTACTTTACTTTGTTTTTACTTGAATTCGTTACATCGCAGCGAGGCTTTTTCAATCCACCCCTGGCTATCGCTATCATGCACTGTGCATTCCTGCGTAACGCCATAATTCCTGTCCAAATATTCCATTTCGGAGTTTTTCCCCCGTCATAGTCGTCACCGGCTCGGGATGGGACTCACACGGGACAAACTTCCACTAAATTATACTCTTATTAGTCGAGTTTAAGATGCTTCGAGACAAAGTTCACTGTTAAAAACGCAATATAAATAAAAACTAGACATTTCCTGTGTTTAAACACCAAAGTCGTCCATTTTGGGCGTTTTTTTCTGGAGGGGGCGGGGCTAGTGACGCCTGTGACATCATTATCCGACTCCCATCGATGTGCCGAGCGTTTAGACATGTCACATGACCCCGTGTCTGAGTTTTTTTATTTTTCACGTTTGCGGCCACGTGACTCCATGAACAGCAGAGCGTCAAATTTCCCCATTCATTCTCTATGGGGCCGGAATGTCACGGATTTCCCGAATTATATATATGATGGTGATCATATACATGTGGATTTGTGGATATGTGCATGTCGGACGCTCACAGGCACCAAATTTCAAACCCCATTCATTTTCTATGGGGAAAAAATTCCCGCTTTTTGGCCCCGGGTTCGGAATTCCACAGGGCGATTCCTTATAAAAGTAACAGCGCACCTCACACCATCGGGACGCACGATATGAGGTGACTATCGGACAAAAACTGCGGGACGAGTTACGCGTCGAAAATCTGAGCGAAGCGAAACAGAGATTATAACAGTGATACTTTTGCCAGAAATGTAATAAAACAAATATTTGTTTGCATTCAGGGTTTGTCAGACGCCCTTATGCAGGGCTTAGGGGCCTTTCCCAAGGGCCCCCTAGTGGCAGTTTGTTGGTGGTAGACTAGAAATCTGTATATATCTGTATACCTCTCAAATAGCAATTTAAAAATGATAAACAAAAACCAAATTGCAATATAAATGTGGTGGGATTTGAACCTGCGATCTTCCGGTCCAGAAGCGCCGAGTTCCCGCCTCATGTCAGCTTCTCGCCAAGCGAATATTTGCATACGATCCAGTTTCCACAAATTCTCATTAATTCCCCTCAAATTTTCCAACTTGGAATATTTCCAAACGGCCCTAAAAAGTGACTAATTTTGACTCTCTCACATCTGTTCTACCGCGACTATACCTAGCAGACATGTATTTTATCATTCCCTTGCCCTGGTGTGTGTGTGTGTGTGTGTGTGTGTGTGTGTGTGTGTGTGTGTGCTGCGCTTCTCAATTTCCTCTCGGGCTAACCTCGCCGCCAACCTTGGAGTCGTGCGCCGAACCGAAGGGAAAAAAAAAAAAGCCATCCATTAGATTCCTCCGCCTGCCTTTTCCAACGCCAAAGCTCGGCCCACCCGGGTATTAAAGCGCCTAATAAACTGCGCGTTATGTCATCTAAGGAATGTACGTACATGTTTAATGGCGTAGAGAGATGGAGATTAGGTAGCGAAGAGGAAAGAAAATGCTTTATAGTCATTAGCGAGGCCGTGCGAGTGTACAGCGCCGGACCGTTACGGCCACGATATCGGATCACTGTTTGGTAATTAAACCTCCTGCATCATTGTGGTGGTGGTGTTGTTGTTGTTGTTTTTTTTTTTTTTTTTGTGTGGTTCGGAGGCCAGCGGCTCCCGGGCGGCGTGGAAAGAGCCCCGGCGAACGAGGCGTCGTGCGGCCTCGTGCTGAATGAGCTCTCTGTTCCCGTAAATTGTGGGGTCTTTCCAAATACATACATTAAATAAATAAATAAATAATCCTCCGGATAATGGCTTGCCGTCACATGTCCTGATTAGGGATGGGTTATTTAATAAAGATGGTGTTCTGGAAAGAGCAAACGCCAGATCATTATATCACTATCACTTACACACTGTGTTGGTGGACGAGGGTGGATTTCCCCCAAATCCACTATTTAAATTAACCAAGAAGATTCAGTGGATTCATTGTCAAATCAAAACCCCCCCAAAACAAGTCACATTATTGGAACCATGATGTGCTGAAGTCACTGCTTTTAAGAGTGCAGGCAAAATGAGGTGGAAGTTTGCGTGAATCAGATTCTCGCACTTGGAATAAGAGTGGATTTTAAGATCAATGATTTGATGATTTAGTGGGAATCGTGGCGATCAGTAGATAGGTAGTAGGTACAATAGTCATCAATGGTTGGTTAGCGGGGGCTGTGGCAGTGATCAATGTTTGGTTAGTGGGGAAAGGGGACCAGAACACTGGTTGGGTATTATTGCCAATTACTGTTTGGTTAGCTGTGGACAGTGGTGGCAATCACTAATTGGTTAGTGGGGACAGTGGTGGCTGTCGCTGGTTGGTTAGCGGGGACAGTGGGCGGTCACAGTGGCGGCGGTCAGCTAGGTTGGTTAGCGGGGACAGTGGTGGCTGTCGCTGGTTGGTTAGTGGGGACAGTGGCGGCGGTCACTAGTTGGTTAGTGGGGACAGTGGTGGCAATCGCTGGTTGGTTAGTGGGGATCATAGAGGTAATCACTAGTTGGTTAGTGGGGACAGTGGTGGCTGTCGCTGGTTGGTTTGCAGGGGACAGTGGTGGCTGGTCGCTGGTTGGTTAACGGGGACAGTGGTGGCTGTCGCTGGTTGGTTAACGGGGACAGTGGTGGCTGTCGCTGGTTGGTTAGGGGGGACAGTGGCGGCGGTCGCTGGTTGGTTAGGGGGGACAGTGGCGGCGGTCACTGGTTGGTTAGTGGGGACAGTGGCGGCGGTCGGTTGGCTGGTTGGTTAGTGGGGACAGTGGCGGCTGGTCGCTGGTTGGTTAGGGGGGACAGTGGCGGCGGTCACTGGTTGGTTAGTGGGGACAGTGGCGGCGGTCGCTGGTTGGTTAGTGGGGACAGTGGCGGCGGTCACTGGTTGGTTAGGGGGGACAGTGGCGGCGGTCGCTGGTTGGTTTGCGGGGACAGTGGAGGCAATCAATGGTTGGTTAGCGGGGACAGTGGTGGCCGTTGCTGGTTGGTTAGGGGGGACAGTGGTGGCGGTCGCTGGTTGGTTAGGGGGGACAGTGGCGGCGGTCACTGGTTGGTTAGGGGGGAAAGTGGCGGCGGTCACTGGTTGGTTAGTGGGGGACAGTGGCGGCGGTCACTGGTTGGTTAGGGGGGACAGTGGTGGCTGTCGCTGGTTGGTTAGGGGAGACAGTGGCGGCGGTCACTAGGTTGGGGGACAGTTGGCGTCGCTGGTTGGTTAGTGGGGACAGTGGCGGCGGTCGCTGGTTGGTTAGGGGGGAAAGTGGCGGCGGTCGCTGGTTGGTTAGTGGGGACAGTGGCGGCGGTCGCTGGTTGGTTAGTGGGGACAGTGGCGGCGGTCGCTGGTTGGTTAGCGGGGGACAGTGGCGGCGGTCGCTGGTTGGTTAGTGGGGACAGTGGCGGCGGTCGCTGGTTGGTTAGGGGGGACAGTGGGGGACAGTGGCGGCCGGTCGCTGGTTGGTTAGGGGGGACAGTGGCGGCGGTCACTGGTTGGTTAGGGGGGAAAGTGGCGGCGGTCACTGGTTGGTTAGGGGGACAGTGGCGGCGGTCACTAGTTGGTTAGTGGGGACAGTGGTGGCGGCTGTCGCTGGTTGGTTAGCGGGGACAGTGGAGGCAATCAATAGTTGGTTAGCGGGGACAGTGGTGGCCGTTGCTGGTTGGTTAGGGGGGACAGTGGTGGCGGTCGCTGGTTGGTTAGGGGGGACAGTGGCGGCGGTCGCTGCTGGTTGGTTGGTTGGTTAGGGGGGAAAGTGGCGGCGGTCACTAGCTGGTTGGTTAGGGGGGAAAGTGGCGGCGGTCACTGGTTGGTTAGTGGGGACAGTGGCGGCGGTCACTGGTTGGTTAGCGGGGACAAGTGGCGGCGGTCACTGGTTGGTTAGGGGGGACAGTGGTGGCCGTCGCTGGTTGGTTAGTGGGGACAGTGGCGGCGGTCGCTGGTTGGTTAGGGGGGAAAGTGGGAAAGTCGGCGGTCGCTGGTTGGTTAGTGGGGACAGTGGCGGCCGTCGCTGGTTGGTTAGTGGGGACAGTGGCGGCGGTCGCTGGTTGGTTAGGGGGGACAGTGGTGGCCGTCGCTGGTTGGTTAGGGGGGACAGTGGCGGCGGTCGCTGGTTGGTTAGGGGGACAGTGGCGGCGGTCGCTGGTTGGTTAGTGGGGACAGTGGCGGCTGTCGCTGGTTGGTTAGTGGGGACAGTGGCGGCGGTCGCTGGTTGGTTAGTGGGGACAAGTGGCGGCGGTCGCTGGTTGGTTAGGGGGGAAAGTGGCGGCGGTCAGTGGTTAGGGGAGACGGCCGGTCGCTGGTTGGTTAGTGGGGACAGTGGCGGCGGTCACTGGTTGGTTAGCGGGGACAGTGGCGGCGGTCGCTGGTTGGTTAGCGGGGACAGTGGGGACAGTGGCGGCGGTCGCTGGTTGGTTAGTGGGGACAGTGGCGGCGGTCGCTGGTTGGTTAGTGGGGGACAGTGGCGGCGGTCGTCGCTGGTTGGTTAGTGGGGGACAGTGGCGGCGGTCACTGGTTGGTTAGTGGGGACAGTGGCGGCGGTCACTGGTTGGTTAGGGGGGACAGTGGCGGCGGTCGCTGGTTGGTTAGGGGGGACAGTGGTGGCCGTCGCTGGTTGGTTAGTGGGGACAGTGGCGGCGGTCGCTGGTTGGTTAGGGGGGACAGTGGTGGCCGTCGCTGGTTGGTTAGTGGGGACAGTGGCGGCGGTCGCTGGTTGGTTAGGGGGGAAAGTGTCGGCGGTCGCTGGTTGGTTAGTGGGGACAGTGGCGGCCGTCGCTGGTTGGTTAGTGGGGACAGTGGCGGCGGTCGCTGGTTGGTTAGGGGGGACAGTGGCGGCCGGTCGCTGGTTGGTTAGGGGGGACAGTGGCGGCGGTCGCTGGTTGGTTAGGGGGGACAAGTGGCGGCGGTCACTGGTTGGTTAGGGCGGACAAGTGGCGGCGGTCACTGGTTGGTTAGGGGGGACAGTGGCGGCGGTCGCTGGTTGGTTTGCGGGGACAGTGGAGGCAATCAATAGTTGGTTAGCGGGGACAGTGGTGGCCGTTGCTGGTTGGTTAGGGGGGACAGTGGCGGCCGGTCGCTGGTTGGTTAGTGGGGACAGTGGCGGCCGGTCGCTGGTTGGTTAGGGGGGACAGTGGCGGCGGTCGCTGGTTGGTTAGGGGGGACAGTGGCGGCGGTCGCTGGTTGGTTAGGGGGGACAGTGGCGGCGGTCACTGGTTGGTTTGCGGGGACAGTGGCGGCGGTCGCTGGTTGGTTAGGGGGGACAGTGGCGGCCGTCGCTGGTTGGTTAGGGGGGACAGTGGCGGCCGTCGCTGGTTGGTTAGGGGGGACAGTGGCGGCGGTCGCTGGTTGGTTAGGGGGGACAGTGGCGGCGGTCACTGGTTGGTTAGGGGGGACAGTGGCGGCGGTCGCTGGTTGGTTAGTGGGGACAGTGGCGGCCGTCGCTGGTTGGTTAGTGGGGACAGTGGCGGCCGTCGCTGGTTGGTTAGGGGGGACAGTGGCGGCGGTCGCTGGTTGGTTAGTGGGGACAGTGGCGGCCGTCGCTGGTTGGTTAGTGGGGACAGTGGCGGCGGTCGCTGGTTGGTTAGCGGGGACAGTGGCGGCCGTCGCTGGTTGGTTAGGGGGGACAGTGGCGGCGGTCACTGGTTGGTTAGCGGGGGAAAGTGGCGGCGGTCACTGGTTGGTTAGTGGGGACAGTGGCGGCGGTCTTAGGGGGGAAGTGGCGGCGGTCGCTGGTTGGTTAGTGGGGACAGTGGCCCCAATAACCAATCAGGGAATGATGTGAATAACGGTGATCAGTGCATGTTGGTTGGCATTCATAGTTTCTTGTTTAGTTTTTTTTGTAATGTTTTGTTTTTCCTAAGAGCCATTCTGGAAACTCTCCCTGAGATGGTATTTGGAGAAAACCTTAAGAGGAACCAGACGAAACTCATTCTCATCTGGGAAAACCTGATTTTCCATTCATTACAACTTCATCCAGAAATGATCAGCTAAAAAAAAAAACCCCAAATCTTGCTAAGCTGGCACGAAGTGTGACGACATGTTCACCTTGTTGGTATTTTTCCGCTTGCATGTTCGAAAGCCACAATGGGCCTGAATTAGAACCAGCTGACGGCTTTTTCGTTCTAGTTGATTTTTTTTGACTGCTCGGAATCACTACCGGATTGGTTTTGGGTTTAGCCCCAGGAATGCTGGCAGTCTCTGAAGGGTGCTTGGGATGCAGCAAATAGTACCTTCTGGAGTGTTTGACTTTCCAGCCGCTGTTTGTATCGTCACTGGCCGAGGACATGTTACACAGTTCCGTCTCGGATCCGGTGGATGAGCGGTCGCGATCGCCGACCTGCCTTTGGAACCCGTCGCCAGATTTGTCCCGTTCGATTTAGGAGAAGAATCACGAGCGCGATGGCGAGCGTTCATATCCGCGACTGTGGCATCTGGACGTGCGGGGATCAGGATTTGGCCGTCGGTGCTCCGTCGGTCTCGGTGTGTTGACGGGAGCTTTTCGCGCCTGTCTGGCATGCCAATAATGGAAGGCAATCTGTTGCGAGTGTTTAGATATGGATACGGTTTGTCCAAGGTAATTAGCTTTGGCTAACTCAGGGGATCAAGTCAGAGGCAGTAAAATAACTGGAAGAGACAGATGGCGGAAAGCCTCGTCTCTTCGCTCTGCCCTCGCATACGACAGCAGCCACCACCAATTCCGTATCAAATTGGGAAAGTCCTGGCACGGAGCGGGGGCTCGGACAACGCGCGAAAAAGAAACAATTTCGTGAAATAAGAGACTGAAATGGGTTTGAGTTCACGTCCATGTTCCAGCGTCGTTTTTTTTTCCTCTCTCTCTCTCTCTCTCTTTCCCCCATCCTTCGTTTTTTTTAATAAAGAACATGAATAATGAAATTGGCTACCTGATATTTCATTCCGTCTCCGTTCAGCCTTTAAATGTGTTACAGCCAAAGCGGAACGGAAGTGGAAAAAGGAATCATTCCGTCTTTCTGTTGTTTTTACAAATTAATTGAGATGGAGAGATCTGAGCTTTACGAGACGGATATGAAGGACGACCAGCACACACACACACACACACGTTTCGTTTCCTACAGATTTTGTAAAAGTATTATTTATTCTTTTCTTTTTTTTGGGGTGGGGGCAATTAAATTTTGACTGATATCCATTTTGAGTGGGTTGGGTTTGGGGGGGGCACTAATTATTGACAAATATTTGTGTTTCCATACAAATATGGAAGCTTTTTATTATTTATGTATTTATTTATTTATTTATAATTGGTTACGTCTCAACTAGGCTACATTGTTTAGTTTATTATTTGTACACGTGATATTTATCATTTATCATTGGGATTTAAAATCATTCTTTTAAAGATGATTTTAAAAAACATTCTTTCATGTTTGTGTTTTTATTTGTGTGGAATGTGGTGTTTAGGAACCCCGGGGGCACAAAGTCTCTATTACACTGATGATAGATGGGTGGATAGATGGAGGGGTAGATGGATGGGTGGAGGGAGAGGTAGGTGGATGGATGGATCAGTGGGTAGGATAGGTATTTGGATGTATAGGCAGGTAGAAGGGTGAATAGATAGGTGGATGGGTGGATGAATAGGTAGATGGACGAATGGATTGATAGATGGATGGATGGATAGACAGGAGGATGGATGACAGATGGATGGATGGATGGGTGGATAGATGGATAGATGGATGGATGGATGGATGGATGGATGGATGGATGGATGGATGGATGGATGGATGGATGGGATGGATTAGATAGATAGATTGATATACAGGATGAAATAAATGGTTGGGTTGGATGGGCAGGTGAATGGATGGATAGGCAGGTAGATGGGTGAATGGGTAGATGGATAGATAGGTTGAATGGGTAGGTGGGTGGATTGTTGGATAGACAGGAGGCTGGCTGATGATTGATGGATAGATAGATAGATGGGATATGATGGAGATGGAGATGGAATAGATGGATGGATGGATTGGATGGATGTATGGATAGATAGATAGATTGATATACAGGATGAATAAATGGTTGGTTGGATGGGCAGGTGAATGGATGGATAGGCAGGTAGGGGTAGATGGGTAGATGAATAGATAGGCTGAGGGTATGGGTGGATTGTTGGATAGACAGGAGGCTGGATTAATGGGTATAGATAGATACAGGATGAATAAATAAAGGTGGGTTGGATGGGCAGGTGATGGAGGTGATGGGATAGGATGGAGGTGGATGGCAGTGGATGGATAGGGCAGGTGAATGGATGGATGGATGGAGGTAGATGGGAGGATGGGTGATGGATAGATAGAAGGCGGCTGGATTGATGGGTCAGATAGATGAAGATGGGATGATGGATGGATGGATGGTCGGATGATGGTGGGGATGGGCGGGTGGATGTGATGGATAGAGGACAGGAGGCTGGATTGGATTTGATGGATAGATAGATAGATAGATAGATAGATAGATAGATAGATAGATAGATAGATAGATAGATGGGCAGGTGAATGGATGGATAGGCAGGTAGATGGGTGAATGGGTAGATGGATAGATAGGCTGAATGGGTAGGTGGGTGGATTGTTGGATAGACAGGATGAATGGGTAAATGGTGGGTTGGATGGGCAGGTAAATGGATGGATGGATAGGCAGGTAGATGGGTGAAATAGAAAGATGGATGGATAATTTGGATGGAGGGGATGGGTAGGTGGGATGAATAAATGGGTGGATTGGTGATTGATTGTTGGATAGACAGGAGGATGGATGGATGGATGGATATAGGGGATGAATAAATGGTTGGGTGGGCGGATGGATAGGAAGATTGATGGGTAGATGGGTAGGTAGACGGCTGAGAAAGTGGATAGGTGTATGGATGGATGGATGAATGGGTAGAGCACAAGAAAGTGAAAAGAGAGGTAAATGTGCAGTCCGGTCAGACACCTCGTCTCCGGCGTCTCGTCACGTGTGGAGAGATTCTGCAGCACCTCGTGTACGATTTGTTGAAAGACAGAGAAAGAAAGGGAGAGCAGGAGTTGGTAAAAGAGAGAGAGAGAGTGAGAGAGAGAGAGAGTCGTCGAGAGAGTCTCTCTGTCAGTACGTCCTTGTGTTTGATGTGAGTACTGAAGGATTGTGGGATTGGTATCGGAGGACTACAGGAGCAGGGGGTCTTTGGAGCCAGGCACCTGGAAGTAGGTCATTTCTCCAGAAATAATCAGGGAATGGAGGGATGGGGTGGAGGAGGGCTGATGGGGGTTCATTCTTCACGCATTGTGTGTGTGTGTGTGTGTGTGGTGTGTGTGTGTGTGTGTGTCTGCGCTATCTGCTTAAGTTCCACTTCTATCACTCCACCTGACAGGCTGTAATTGATCTTTCACAAGCGATGATCCAGCAGCTCAGGTGATGTGGAGGAAATTTGTCTTCGGTACGTTCCCTTCAACCCCCAAACCCCCCTCCACCCCACATCACCCCCCCCCCCGCACAACACCCCACACACACACACACACACACACACACACACACACACACACTCAAACCCCGCCCACCCCCTTCCCATCTGCCGATATGCACGTATTCTACGGCAGGTGAGATTGACAGCGGTCATAAAAGACCCCGTCACTACTTAACGTCTGCAGCTCGTCCGACGCCCCCCCCCCCCCCCCCCGACGTTTCCTTTACACTTACACTTCTTATGGTTAATTCCCAGGAAGGACAAAGGCGGGATTGGAGTAAAAAAATTGACCGGTTGTCGGAATTAAAGAGGTTTTAGGTGTTTTTGTTTTTTTTCCCACTACGTTACTATTTTAAATCCCAACACACACACACACACTGCGATTTGGGCCAAAATTTGCTCTACATTGAATCTTTAGAAAATGCCACATTTGCCTCACACATCACACCGCCAGGGTCCGGGTTCGATTCCCGTCTCAGGCCATGTGTGTGTGGAGTTTGTGCATGTTCTCCCCGTCCCTCCCCGTGCCTCAGGGGGTTTTTTCTCCGGTTTCCGGTTTCCTCCCCCGGTCCAAAAACATGCACGGTAGGTTGATTGGCACCTTGGACAAATTGTCCCTAGTGTGTGTGTGTGTGTAATGTGTGTGTGTGTGTGTGTGTGTGTGTGTGTGTGTGTGTGTGTGTGTGTGTGTGGGTGGCATTCCATCCAGGGTGTATCCTGCCTTAATGCCCATAGACGCCTGAGATAGACACAGACTCCCCGTGACCCGAGGGAAGATCGGATAAAGCGCTAGAAGATGAATAAATGAATGAATGAATCTTTAGACTAGAATACGTATTCTTTGATGTTCGGTTTAACGATTCTTGGCCTTTGCGATCCTTCGCGTGGCTCCTCCTCCTGAGACGATCCGATCGGAGCGCCGATAAAAATGTCTCCACGCTAATGTCCTTATACAAGTAGTGCTTTACGTCTCCATGTAAGGATGAAGTCGTTCAGGTAGGGTCGATACACTATAACAGTGGACAGTGAGAGGAAAGATAGGATAGGGTGTTGTTGGAACAGGAATGTCTTCAATCGACGTTTGAAGGTAGACCGTGTCTCCGTTGTTGGGACGTCCAGGGGAAGTTCCTTCCACCACATCGCCACCTCGGTGCCAGAACAGGGAAGAGCCTTGAGCTGATCTTTACCTCTTAATGCCTTCGAAATAGTCCCTTTTGTACAGCAATATTCCCAGAATTCCTTTGGAACGTGTCCTGGACGTTATTGTTTCGATCGCACCTACCAATTGCGTCTACAATTCGCGTGGGATCTCTGGGGGGGGATCTTTCGGGGGGGGGGGGGGGCTGGAGTAGGGTTGGATTCTGAAATTTCATTGAGAGAGATCAGTGAGAATGCCGGTGCTCCCTGTGACTCTGCGTGCAGCCTTGTGCTGCCATCTGCTGGTGTGGAATAATATCCGACACCGCCTCGTCATTAGTGGACAGTACAGCAAGGAGAGAAATGTTATCAAGGGAGAAAAGAAAGGATGTTTATTATTATGGGATGTCGAGCAAAGCGAATGCTAATGATTTTAACAGTTTAGTTTGTTGCTAGCGACCACGAGCGCGAGAATCTTTCTTCGTTTTTTTTGTTCGTAGTGCCGTGGGACGTTATGACGGCTGAGACGTGACCCGGGGGATCTTTTGTACAGTCCAAAAAAAACGCAAAGCGCGACGTTAAATGCGACTACAAACGATGTCTTTTTTTTTTTTCCTCGTACCAATTTGCTCGCTCCGAGAGTCGGCGCGAATCTCATTCCCTTCCGTTCCGATTTTTATTTCCAACGACTCAGAGAAAGGGAAAAAGAATCCCAATCACGCAGCAGGGCAAAGCCGTCTCCTTTTGATAAGCTTAAAAGAGATTCGCGCTCGAAAATGACTTTCTGTCAAACGATGCGGCGTTAATAAGGCTCCGGGGCGCCGCGGCTTGTACGCCGCTAATTCCGTGATTGTGGCACATTGTGGCAGCGCATTGTCTCGGAGGGAGAGAGACGGGAAGGCGGAAGGACGCGTCTCGGCGGAGCACAATGCCGCCGAATGACAGCGCAGACAAAGGCAGAGTTTTGCGTTCGACGCCGGCTGCTTCCTCTGGACGTCTTTCTCATCGCTCGGCGCTATCTTCATTCATCCGCGTCACCTGCGCGCCACTCGCGGGAGCCACGTTTTTATCGAGTCGACTCGAGGATGCGTTTAAGCGAGTCTTTGGTGTGGATCGATGAAATCTTCCTAAGGATTCTTCGGGAACGTGCAAGTAAACGTGGTGCTTGGTGTCGGAACGCCAAAAGGAATTCGTACATGTTTACGAATGATCCCAGACGTACGAGTTTCTCGACATCATTTGAGCTTCAGGTTACAATATCGTCTTTCACTTGCTTGTGTAGCCCCGCCCCCACCACCACCACAGAACCCCCTATCCACCCTGGTCCTCCGGTCCCCACTTTTCCACACAGTTTTCCGACACCCGATTCAGGAAGGGACGTTTCCCAATTCCAGAGGCAATTGTCTCGAACGTCCCGTTTTCTTTTCCTCCCCTCCTATAACGAGTGTTCCGGAACCCGTGACCTGGTTCCCACAAGGGTCCCTCAACAATTCCCAAGACTGGAATACCGCCTGCACCTGTATACATTTACATTTTGGCAGACGCCCTTATCCAGAGCGACTTACAACTGAGCAATTGAGGGTTAAGGGCCTTGCTCAAGGGCTCCCACTAGTGGCAGCTTGGTGGTGGTGGGGTTTGAACATATGGTCCATACTGATGGTATCTTCTGGTCCAACGCCTTAACCACTGGGCTTCACTACCCCCATGTATAGGTGAAGCCTTACGAATTAAAGGTGTTGGACTTTGGTCCCGTGATCAAATCCCACCCCACCCTTGGGCACGGATCAGGGGACGTCTCTCAAGGGCCCGGGATTCTCATCATCATCATCATCACCATCTCTTTGAAGATTCTTCGTGAGCTCCACATACGATTCTCAGACGTCCTACTTTGCAGTCACGGTGCGCCGAGTGCGGAGCGCAAATTCCAACCGTTGTCGTCCCGCGGTTTTTTTCCCCCGTTTTTATCGGACGCCAAACACGCGGTGTTTGTGTTTGCGTGTGTGATGTTTGCAGGACGTCGTCCTCGCTTGAATGGACTCGGCTCTGTGTTTGCCCTCTGTCTAATCACCTATTTACTCACCCGGCGACTGCTGGCCTTCACCACAGACTCGTTTATTTCCTCCCTCATCACATCACAGCCATCCAGGAGAGTGACCTTGAGCTTTTAATAGCCCAACCTGACGCCACCCACTCTTTATTCCGGCTGCCCAGGAGCGTTTCCTTTACATCATGACAGTCCCGGCCACGCATGACCAAGTCCCGGTGCTCGCTACTCATCGGATATCAGCTCCGGTGTGTTTGTTGTAATCGGACAGTCCGTGTGTGTGTGTGTGTGTGTGTGTGTGTGTGTGTATAAAGAGTCCTCAGGAATTCTTATTCTCCTGGACAAATCCTTTCATGTAAAACGTTTCTGCCATGTGTCTATGACGAGCACACACACACACACACACACACACACACACACACACACACACACACACACACACACACACACACACACACACACACACACACTTTCTTTATTAACCACTACCTTGGGACTTAATCAGGATGCACTAGGAACAAGAAGTGAAAGTACATTCTCAGTCCTCGGATCCCTCAGGTCCCATAAGAGGAAACCCATCAAGTCACAGAGGATCCTCTCTCTCTCGTGTGTGTGTGTGTGTGTGTGTGTGTGTGTGTGTGTGTGTGTGTCGGTCTCTTTGTTCCTCGTTCTCACAACACACACACTTGCAGAATGAATAGCGTACCTGCCCCACCCTTGCACGTTAGAAATGCATAAGCCTCTCTTCTCCAGCATCATCTCACCAGTCAGGAAATCCTCGGTGGAAGGAGACTCCACTCCAAACCCACAGATGAAGAAGCACCTAATTGGGAGGGAGGAGGGGGTATCTCCGTGTTTAAGGCCCCCCGATACGACCAAGCTGCCACTCTTGGGTCCTTGAGAAAGGCCCTTAACTCTCGCTGTATCTTGTCTTGACTTGACCCTGCGCTCTAAGCCCAGTATATGTTATAGAGCACAGGGTCAGCCAGGATATACCTCCGCCTGGAGCACAGAGGGTCTTGAAGGACCCAAGATACCGGGGTTCGAACCCCCGACCTTCTGATCAGAAGCCCAGTGACTTCACCACTGAGCTATAACCCCCCCCCCCTCTATAATCCCCCCCCCCCTCCGCTTACTATCAAATCCCAAGTGCGTTAATGCGAAAATGGTATAATTTTCAGTGGTAACGAACAACCCAAGAATAATCCACTCGTACGAACGTTTCGCTTAACGAGAGGAATTTTGAACGTTAAAATGTAGCGAATAAAATCGTAACGATCGAATGGCAGAAATGGGAATTGTTGCTTTTCTGAATTGCGTGTTAATGCCGTGAAAGTCCTCGGTTTTCCTGCCCCCAAACCCCCCCCCCCCCCCCGGTTACAATTCAATCTGCCGTAAAAACGTGAGGTTTTCTATCGGCGATGTTTATCCAGCCGTCAGTTTTATTCCCAGCTGCTACACAAACTTGAAAAGAGGAGGGAGGGGCGGGTAGTGGGGGAGGGAGGGGCGGAGTGGGGGAGGGAGGGGAAGGGGGGGGGGTTTCATGTGCCGGAGCTTTACTTTACTCGGCTTTTAGAAGGTGTTAACAGTGGCCGTGTGTTTTGCTTTACATCATGGCTGTGCTTCTGAGATGTTTTGCTTAGTCGCTCATAACTGTTTGTTTTGGCTTCCTTTCTGGTGAGTACTAGAGGCTAGAGGGAGAGAGAGAGAGGGAGGGAAAGAGAAAGAGAGAGGAATAGCTATGGAGAGATGGGGCGTATCTGCTTCCTCTCACTGTCTGTGTTGAAATGTTTGAAACCAGGCTGAAATCGTAAATGTCCTGCTAAACCTACCTAACATTCCTTATCAGTGGAATGTCTCGGGGACAAAGGAACGCTTTTTTATAGAGAACACGGACGGGGCGGGGGGGGCCTGGGGGGGAGGACGGGGGGGACGGCGGGTTCTTCTGATGGGGGGGGGGGGCATTAACATTAGAGCAGCGATGGAATCAAACCCCACCACCAAAATTAAGCATCAAATAAATCATTGATTATTAAAAAAAAATAGATTTTATTAGTTTAATAAATAGGAATTTTACATGTTTTTAATATTTATTTTATAATTTTTATATATATTTTTTTAAATAAATAAAATATTTTCTTTTATATTTTACAATTATTTTTAATGTTGAAAAACAACAACTATTTTAGAATATTTAAACACTGTGTTAAAATGCAAAATATTAATTATGATTTATTTCATCATGATATAAATGCATTTAAAAAATAAATCTCATTAAAAATATATATGTGAATTGTTTAATATAGAATTTTATTATATTATAATACATTTTTGTACCATTTAAAAAATAAAATATTGTATGTAAATATTTTTTGTGATATTTTTTTTATATTGTATCCTTCAGTGAATCCATGAGTTCATTAAAGTAATGAATAATAATTATAAAATAAATAATATCATTTTTTGTTTACATTTTCAGAATTTATAGGATAATATAATAATAAATATTCTCCAAACAACACATTTTTTCCCTCTTTTATTTATTTATTTATTTATTTTTAGATCCTTCATGGATTTATTTGTTTTGCTGGTCTTTTGACACGTGAACCTTCGTACTTGTAATGGTCCGGTTTGTGGTAGTGAAAGCTCGACGGCGAGATTCCGTCACATCTCGTATTGACGCTGACCGCCGAGCCCCATATGTCTCCCCAGATGGAGCACGAAATCTCCAAGTGCTTCTTCTTTTCTTTTTTTCTTTTCTCTCTTTCTCGCCTCTCATTTTTTTTTTTTGACATTTGGACACCCGGAGACGTCTTGGCGTTTGCCGTGACTGTGATTAGTGAACGCTTCATCAGCTCCAGGCCTCACACTGCCTAGATTGAAGAGAAGCGTCCTCATGCCGTAGACATTTACAACCCCCCAGAGCCCCTCCCACAATCCACATACGGCCCCCTCCACGTTCCCCTTCTCGAGCCTTGATGAAGTGGTGCAGGCAGAGCCGGGGGTCTGGAAACCACATTGACCCCCCCCCCCCCCCCCCCACCCCCACCCCCCAATGGTGAAGCCACCAGGGCAGCCCCCAGTAGGCCCCCCCCACCCCCACCCCGGTGAAAGGCCAGGGCAGCCGTAGGAAGATGAAAGAAAGCCAATGAAATGGGGACAGAAATGTCAGAGGCGTATTAAACGAGTCGGCCATGCTTTCCGACCGAGAGAAGAAAAGGAAGACCCCGAAGGATGACCTCATGGTCGGACGTTGGGCTGTAATGCTCCTGCGAGATTGAGATGCCTTACATCAGTATGTTAGTACTTCCATCATGTATAGATTTTCACAGAAACTATCCCCGGGCTGCAGGTTTTTTGGCCCCGCCCCTTTTCCTTTGGGGAAAAAAAAAATCCATGCAATTCCGTCAAATTTCCATAATACTTATATTTCATGCGGAAAATCGCAAACGGACGCTTTAAAATGGAGTCAAATTAGAAGGTGCCAAAGTTAGGGCGAAGATATATTCGACGTCATGACGTCATCAGCTCATGCTTTCCCTTGTGAGTGCTCCGGGGGGGGCGCTATATATCATGGCTGGACCCCAGCTTCCAAACACACTGCAACGATCCCGAAAAAGGAATATCTCTGCATTACATGCTCGTCTCCTTCCCCAGCAAGACGCTTTTCCGAGATTTCCGAGATTTCGCATTGGACGACGCCGGTGCTCCCGGTGACTGTGCGGAGGACCATGCTACGGAATGTTGCAAACGCTAGAATGGTACGAAGAAGGTCTACTTATTCCAGGATAAGCGCACATCTGGTAAACGTTCAGGATGTTTTGGTTCTCCGCTGTCACATCGCTGTATAAACCTTCTCCCTGGTCAGGTCCAGCTGTTCACATCTCAAGGTCATGAGGGTGTGAGAGAACCCGTACAAGCTCTCCCATCCCCGGCTGACTTCTAATCCCGCCCCACCCCCTCCTCCTCCTACTTCCGATCTCATCCAGCAAGTGTGGTTTTTTTTTTTCTTTTTTCTTCTCCGTCACGTCTTCCCTTGCCGGAGAGTCGAGTCAGCACCTCTGTCGGTCTGTCACTCAGAGCCGGCTTTGTCCTCAATTAGCGCCTCGGCTGCTAGATAGCTGCTAGCATCAGAAAACCCATTCAGCCTATTGTTAAAAAGGTGGAGCGGGATGAAATGTGGCGCTTGCTCGAGCAGGCTAACCTGAATAAATAATTAAAAAAAAAAAACTTTTTTTTTTTCCTTTTTTTTTTTTTTTCCTTTTTTTTTTTTTTTTATCCCTCCGTTCTTGCTTTGTGATTAAACCGCATACGCACCGTTTGGTCAGCACATTCACGAGCCGCACCTTAAACACCGCTAAAATCCTGGATTCCGTCCAAACCATCTGTTTTATCACATTCCTTCTCTCTCTCTCTCTTTCTCTCTCTCTCTCTCTCTTTTTCTTCCCTCTATTTCAATTTTTGTGTCTTCATCAGTCACAGAGGAGGCAGTATTTCCTCGGCCAATTATGGAAGACAGGCTTGAAAATACCTTAATCAATTGTATTGATTTTTTTTTGCTACCCCCCCCCCTCCCCCCAACACAACACCCACACACACACCACACACACACACACACACACACTCCTTACTTCTCGCTTACAATCTGTTTTTCCAAAGGCAACACACACACACACACCACACACACAAATCCAACAAAAACAAATCACATCCAGGAACCCAAAAGCATGCCGGTTGGGTGTGTGTGTATGTATGTATGTATGTATGTGTGTATATATATATATATATATATATATATATATATATATATATATATCGGGCTGTATGATATTGGGATTGGGAATTTCGCTCGTTTTCCGGGACGGATCAAGTAGCAGAATTCCGCACAAAAATTGCTCAAACGAACTTACGATCCACCACATTAAAAATGTTGTATTTCAGCAACGTGTTTTTTTTTTAGGTTTCCACCTTCTACACAGGATTTAGGAATTCTGGGAATTGGGAAATCTAAGGGAAGTTTATTGGCAGAACGAGAGAGAGAGAAGAGTCTCGATGTAGACAGTGGAACTGAGGAGGGTTAGTCCAGGATTTATCTCCATGCTTTATCCCTCCAGTCTTTGGACATCCAGTGCGTCGAGGCGAAGTCTCGGAAATTTTGTCGACGTGCCGTTTAATTTTCCATTTTATATATTTGTAAAAATTCGGTAGGATTTTGTACCGTATCGAAAGATCAGTATCGAAGTGGTCCGATGTGAATAAATGTATCGTTACACCCCTAACAAAGGACGAGTGCAGATTCCTTTCCTGTATCTCAGATGTGTTCCGGCAGAACCCGAATGATTGAAAAGCCGTGTGTGTGTGTGTGTGTGTGTGTGTGTGTGTGTGTGTGTGTGTGTGTGTGTGTGTGTGTGTGTGTGTGATGTTTTCGACACAATTAGGAATGAACAAATTGCATTTGCTCCCGTTTTCTTCAGGGTCGGCCAACGACCAAGCGTATTTCACAATGCCTCCATTTTTACCCCTGCTGTATTTTTGGTTCTAAACCCATTTAG
>JACRUU010000020.1:15319262-15356762 GCA_030449085.1 Kryptopterus vitreolus
TGTTTATGCTATGTTGCTTAGCAAAATAGCTGGTTCATTCGGATCTTCATGCAGGTGCATAAATGAAATAAGTTGTGGAAAATAAAGAGTTTCGGATTAGCATAGCTTGAGGTAAAAAACAAACAAACAAACAAAAAAGAACAAGGTTTATACATGTTTATCCGTGAAGTCTTTTTGGAAGTGGAGAATTCTTCGGGAAGTGGCGGATATTTTTCATTTTGGATCGTGCCATAAAGTCCCGAAATATAACGCACACAAAGGCCGGCATGTATTTCTACATGTCTGAGATGATGGAGGGAGGGAGGAAAAGTAATAGATAGATAGAGGGATGATTGTGGGGGGGGGGTGAGCGAGAAGCCGAAAGCCCACCTGGCCTCTCTCAGTCTGGGGCTAATGATTTTGTCAAGGTTTCAGGTTTCAAGGCCACCAAAGGCCAAGCCAAAGACAATAAACATGCCCCGTCGTAAATTCTAATCAACCCACCACTGTTTATCCATGCAGCTTAAAGCCAGTGTGTGTGTGTGTGTGTGTGTGTGTGTGTGTGTGTGTTTGGGGGATGGGGGGGTATGATTTGTAAATCAGAACAAGTCTGGCGTGTCATCACCAGGGATAGTGAATTGTGAGATCATATTTACGTAAAGATGTTTTTCAGTAAACGTTCTAGCTCCTTTGGTGTTGCTCAGACGTTCTCCTGGTTTTTTTCCTCTCACTCTCGTTTTTGGGATATTAGACGTGATTTGCGAGCCACATCTGGCTTTTAGGATGGATGCACCTGTTCTACCACCGCGACACTGTTTAGATTCAAACTGAAGTGTGACGATGTAAGAAAGTACAGATCATTGTGTAAAAATGAAAATTTAAGGAGTCAAAATCTAAATTTGTGTGAAAAGTTAATAATGTAAAAGAAATTAAATCTAACGTGAGTTATGAAGTATTTATACGTCACTACGACCAATCTCTGGCTACATCCCGTCCGTCTGTCCGTCTGTCTGTCTAAACATTTGTGTATATCTATCTATCTATCTATCTATCTGTCTGTCTGTCTGTTTGTCTGTCTATCTAAGCATACATCTATCCATCTATCTGTCTCTGTCTAAACATTCATCTCTCCATCTGTCTGTCTGTCTGTCTGTCTAAACATTCATCTATCCATCTGTCTGTCTGTCTAAACATTCATCTATCCATCTGTCTGTCTGTCTAAACATTCATCTATCCATCCATCTGTCTGTCTGTCTAAACATTCATCTATCCATTGTCTCTCATCCATTGTCTGTCTGTCTGTCTAAACATTCATCTATCCATCTGTCTGTCTGTCTAAACATTCATCTATCCATCCGTCTGTCTACACATTCATCTATCCATCTGTCTGTCTGTCTGTCTAAACATTCATCTATCCATCTGTCTGTCTGTCTAAACATTTGTGTATATCTATCTATCTATCTATCTATCTATCTGTCTGTCTGTCTGTCTGTCTGTCTGTCTGTCTGTTTGTCTGTTTATCTAAGCATACATCTATCCATCTATCTGTCTCTGTCTAAACATTCATCTCTCCATCTGTCTGTCTGTCTGTCTGTCTAAACATTCATCTATCCATCCGTCTGTCTGTCTGTCTAAACATTCATCTATCCATCTGTCTGTCTGTCTGTCTGTCTAGACATTCATCTATCCATCTGTCTGTCTGTCTGTCTAAACATTAATCTATCCATCCATCTGTCTGTCTGTCTACACATTCATCTATCCATCTGTCTGTCTGTCTGTCTAAACATTCATCTATCCATCTGTCATCTGTCTGTCTGTCTAACATTCCATCATCATCTGTCATCCATCTGTCTGTCTGTCTAAACATTCATCTATCCATCTGTCTGTCTGTCTGTCTGTCTGTCTGTCTAAACATTCATCTATCTGTCATCTGTCTGTCTGTCTGTCTAAACATTCATCTATCTGTCTGTCTGTCTGTCTGTCTGTCTGTCTGTCTGTCTAAACATTCATCTATCCATCTGTCTGTCTGTCTGTCTGTCTAAACATTCATCTATCCATCTATCTGTCTGTCTGTGTGTCTAAACATTCATCTATCCATCTATCTGTCTGTCTGCTAAACATTCATCAATATCTGTCCTGTGTCTATCTCTATCTCTATCTGTCTATCTGTCTGTCTAAACATTCATCTATCTATCTGTCTGTCTGTCTCTCCATTTATCTGTCTGTCTGTCTATCCATCTATCTGTCTGTCTGTCTATCCATCTATCTGTCTGTCTAAACATTCGTCTGTCTGTCTGTGTAAACATTCATCTATCTATCTGTCTGTCTGTCTGTCTGTCTGTCTGTGTATCCATTCATCTATCCGTCTATCTGTCTGTCTAAACATCTATCTATCTATCTATCTATCTATCTATCTATCTATCTATCTATCTATCTATCTATCTATCTATCTATCTATCTATCTATCTATCTATCTATCTATCTATCTATCTATCTTCAGAAGAAGAATAGAATAGCCTTTGTTACATTTACATTACAGCACATTGAAATTATTTCTTGGCGGAGCGCAGGGTCGGTCGTGTTACAGCGCCCCCTGGAGCACAGACGGTTAAGGGCCAAAGGCCCAAGGACCCAAGAGTGACCTGCTAAGCTACCCTGTATCTATCTATCTATCTATCTATCTATCTATCTATCTATCTATCTATCTATCTATCTATCTATCTATCTATCTATCTATCTATCTATCTATCTATCTATCTATCTATCTATCTATTAACCCATTAGCATCTGTACATTGCTAAGTGGAATCTCTCTTTTCTTACCCTAACGACCCGATTTTACCAAAAGAAACGAGCTGCAATTACACAAGGAGGGAAAATTGTGGCTGTTTTGTCCACATTAAACAAATAGCAGGCTGGCACTATAAATTCAGCCGTCTGCGTCGGAGCCTTGTTAAGCCGAAGGGCACTCCAGCGTAGCGCGAGAGCTATTAATTGTGTTTGCTTTCAAACATGGCGACATGATTGTTGTTTGTCCTTGCTGATACTGTACGTGTGTAATCGTTTGTCTCGGCTGCCGGAGTCAGTGAAGTAACGAAGAACGTCGACGATTCCTCCGGATAAGCCGGGACGCTCCGAAGGTTCCGATGTTTTGGCCCTAATGCGTCGTTATCTCGCACGGAGACTCTCGGTGTTGATTGTTTAATCGTCCGATGCCGCCTTTTGCGCTTCGGGTCTCCAGGCCGAGTTCCGTCTCCAACATACTTAGCGACGATTATCGACGCCGCGAGACCCTGCTGCGACTAAATGGACCTATTTTCCAGCCACTTATTATAACGATTGTGGCCGAGAGCACAAAAGGCGACGTAGCTGAGTGGTTTAAGGTGCCGGGCTTCTGATTGGAAGGTCGGGGGTCCGGGCCCCCGGTATCGCCTAGCTGCCACTTTTTGAGCAAGGATCTTAACCCTGTGTTCTCCAGGGGGCGCTGTATCATAGCTGATCCTGCGCTCTGACCCCAACGTCCAAACAAAACCTGGGATATAGGAAGATGGAATTGGACGGTCCTGTAATGTTTGGGACAAATAAAGGTTCACCTATTTTACCTGCGCTCTGAGAGACGACTCGACTTATCCGGGAATTCTCTTACTTCCGTCACTCTCCTGCTTAGATAAACACCGGAGTTTCTGCATGTAATAGCGCAAAACCAACATGCAATTTCCTGCACCGTTAAATCAGGGATTAAATGCAGTTTGATGTTTGGCCTGCCTCGGGCTGCGGAGGGGGTTAACCGGCTTAGAGTGGAATTCAGGACACTTCTTCATTGGCACTCCGGGCCCCCCCCACTTTT
The DNA here is from genome assembly GCA_030449085.1 of Kryptopterus vitreolus. Taxonomy (NCBI): domain Eukaryota; kingdom Metazoa; phylum Chordata; class Actinopteri; order Siluriformes; family Siluridae; genus Kryptopterus; species Kryptopterus vitreolus. Next base: position 15,323,088 of record JACRUU010000020.1, read on the forward strand.
CTTTAATTCCCGCCGGAATGCGAACGTTACACTTCGGGAGATCTGGAACGCTTCAGGATCCAGCAGTCTTACTATAAGCATGTTGATGTCTCCTTGGCCCAGAACCAGGTTTAGCACCTGGGCAGCAGGTTGGAATGATCACCGGAGCCTGACCGTACTGTGCCTTGTGACAAGCGTTTGAAAGTGACTGGCTTTGGTGTGACAGCCGGACAGAGGCCCGAGTCCAATTCCCGAAAGACTCTGAATGATGTGGCGTCGCTCCAGATCTCCCGTGTATTCGTTTTACTTCTTCCTCTGGATCGCTCGCTTCAAGGATCGCATTGTGTTTTGTTTGACATTTACAGAGATTTTTGAGGAGGGGGTGTAGATCAGTGGTTTAAGGCGCTGGGATGCTGATCGGAAGGTCGGGGGTTCGAGCCCCGGTATTGCCAAGCTGCCACTCTTGGGTCCTTGAGCAAGACCTTTAACTCTCTGTGCTCCAGGGGGCGCCGTATCATGTCTGCGCTCGGACGCCCGAACTAGAATTTCACTGTGAAGTTTACGTGACTAATAAAGACTATTCTAATTGGTAGTCTTTATCCAGAGCGACTTGCACCCAATGATCAACCAATGGAGGTGGGAGATCAGTGGTTAAGGCGTTGGACCGGGAGATTGCAGGTTCAAATCCCACCATCACCAAGCTGCCACTAGTGGGCTCTTGAGCAAACCCTCAATTACTCAGTTTGTAAGTCGCTCTGGATAAGGGCGTCTGCCAAACGCTGTAAACGTAAACCAATGATCACTGAGCAGTGGAGAGGTAAGGGCCTTGCTCAAGGGCCCACTAGTGGCAATTTGGCTTTACTGGGATTTGGCTTAACCCCCAAGTCTGAATCCTAGTTTACGCTTCATCAAAAAATATACCTAAAGATCCTTAAAGTAATATTTGTTGACCCCCAAAACTTCCGGGTAGAGGGTTGGTGTATCTGTGGCTCAAGGCGCTGGATTACTGGGGGTTCGAAGCCCGGTATCACCGAGGTGCCACCCTTGGGTCCTTGAGCAAAGCCGTGCTCTAGGGGGCGCTGTATCATACCCTGCGCTCTGACCTCCAGTTTCCAAATAAAAGCTATTCTATACTTTATCTCAGTGGTTCTGGGTTACTGATTCATTCAAACCCTGGTATGGCCAAGGTGCCATGATTGGGGCCCTTGAGTCAAGGCCCTTATCCCTCATGCATTACACTGCTCTCTGATCCCAGCTTCCTATAATCGCTGTGATAAAAATTTCACTGCGCTGGAAAGTGAATCTGTATTTGGAATGAAGGCCGGTCACATGGTCGCATGTCGCGTCTACGGCGTGGATCATTCGAACGAATTCCCGAGAACCTTCCGGATCGTCGTCTTGTTTGTTTTCCCTTGTCGACGTGTCTCCGTCACACAGTCCAGTCGCCGTGGCGGAAAACGGGCAGCGCCAGTAAGAGCTCGACATTCCCGACCTGCCGTGTTCGCCCGCTCTCAAATCCTTTTCCCACCATTCCCAAACCTCGCCACTTTCCCGCCACAAGTTCCGCCTGCTAAAGATGTCGCAGTTCCACCAAACCACCACCGGAATTTTTCTCTTCTTTTCTTTTTTTTTTCTTTTCCAGGCTGTAATTTCGGAATAAACGGATATCCCGGCTCGAAAATGTTAATTGATAGGTGTTTCCTGATGAGAAACATTCCACATTTTCCCAACACTGTAATTACTGCATTGCAGAGCTTTAGTTTGAGGAACCGAGTTCCTGTGGAAGGAAAAACGTTAAGCTTTGTAAAAGAGGTGGTAAATTCATTCGTATATTCATTCGTTCATCTTCTAGCGCTTTATCCGATCTTCCCTCGGGTCACGGGGAGTCTGTGTCTATCTCAGGCGTCTATGGGCATTAAGGCAGGATACACCCTGGATGGAATGCCAACCCATCACACACACACACACACACACACACACACACACATTCACACACACATTCATACACTAGGGACAATTTTCCAAGGTGCCAATCAACCTACCGTGCATGTTTTTGGACCGGGGGAGGAAACCGGAGAACCCGGAGAAAAACCCCCTGAGACACGGGGAGAACATGGACAAACTCCACACACACATGGCCGAGATGGGATGGGGGGTGAATCGAACCCGGACCCTGGCGGTGTGAGGCGAACGTGCTGACCACTAAGCCATTGTGCTCCCTATTTAGAATTGTATATATAATATATAAACATAAACAGTTTTGTTTATCTGTCCAGAGCGGTGCGTCAGTAATTACGATCCGTGGGGAAACTCGCTGCTACGTGTGATGTCACAGATTTAAGTGAAGATTTTGAATTATTCCCAGTCCAGTCTTGAAAATTCCTGGGAATTTTGACGCACTAATCGCTGGCCGAAAATATCTCTATTGAGAACGAAGGAGCAGGTGGTCAAACAAAGGCTTGCTGGGAGATATTTACTTGGCCTCGTGGTGTAATTTAATCACATGACTGGACGTTTAGGAATGATAAGAATTCCGGGTGAAACGAATAGGTCCCTGCACGGATTGTTCATTTCCTTCACCAATACGTTTCCTGTTCCAGCCCCCCGAACACCTCCCCGATGCCTCGTTGTAAAAACACAAGTGAAAGGAGAGTGGGGCGAGAGTCGGGGCGAGAGTCGGGGCGAGAGTGGGGTGAGAGCGGGGGTGAGAGCGGGGGTGAGAGCGGGGGTGAGAGCGGGGGTGAGAGCGGGGGTGAGAGCGGGGCGAGAGCGGGGCGAGAGCGGCGTTCCCCGCGGTGCCGCGAGTGTGACGTCCCTTCAGACACGCCATAAATCCTTAAAAAAGGAAAGAGGATCCTATTAGCTCGACATGTGCATTTTTGTAAAAGCGTTAATCATTCTGCATTGTTATGATGTGCACACACACACACACACACACACACACACACACGCGCACACACACACACACACACCCATAAAAGCACTTAGTCCTACAGGTCACTGGGTGAGGGTGGGTCACAGGTCAAGGAAAGCCGGCTAAGGTTTCCGAAGGTGCAACGGAAGAGCTTTGTGTGTGTGTGTGTGTGTGTGTGTGTGTGTGTGTGTGTGTGTGTGTGTGTGTGTTTCGGATTGAGACGAAGCAGGTGGTGAAGGTGCAAGAAAGGAACCAGTGCCTTAGTAGATCAGCGCCTGCCCCCCCCCCCCCCCCCCCCCCCCCTCCCCCCCCACCCCCTCCCCATTAACCCCATCTGAGGAAACAGGATAAGGGCTTTAATCGAATCACACACACACACCACACACACACACACACACACACACACACACACACACACACACACACACACACACACACACACACACACACACACACACACACACACACACACACACACACACACACACACACACACACACACACTCCTTTTTGTCCGCTTTCCGACGTCTTTGTCTTCTAAAAGGATGAGTTTGGAGCGATTTTTGACCTCGTTTTCCAGGCTGGAGAATGAAAGAACATCTCCAAACAACCCAAACTCCTCACACTCACCACCACTCCTCCACCCCCCCACTCCTCCACCTCCACCACCACCCCCTCCACCCCCCCCTCCCCCCCCTCCCCCCCCTGCCACCTCCACCCCCCCTCCTGCCTCCACCCCTCCCCACCCCCCCCCTGCCTCCACCTCCTCCACCCCCCTGCCTCCACCGCCTCCACCCCCCTCCTGCCTCCACCTCCCACCCGCCCCCCTGCCGCTGCTCTGGTCTTTAATGTAAAATTGATTTTCCTCGACCTGAAAGAGAATCCCATTTTTTCAAGACGGATGACAAAACAATGCCGTAATGTGCCGGACATGCTGAAGAAGAACCTCCACCTCCACCACATCCTCTTCCACCTCCACCACCTCCTCCACCTCTTCCTCCTCCTCCACCACATCCTCTACCTCCTCCCCCTCCACCACATCCTCCACCCTCTCCTCTTCCACCTCCACCACCTCCTCCACCTCCTCCACTCTTCCTCCTCCTCCACCACATCCTCTACCCTACCTCCTCCCCCTCTACCACATCCTCCACCCGCTCCTCCACCTCCTCCTCCTCTACCACCTCCTCTACCTCCTCCACCTCTACCACATCCTCCACCCTCTCCTCTTCCACCTCCTCCACCTCTTCCTCCTCCACCTCTACCTCCTCCTCCTCTACCACATCCTCTACCTCCTCCACCTCCACCACCTCCACATCACCCACCACCTCCCCTCCTCCACCACCACCTCCACCTCCACCTCCTCCTCCTCTTCCTCCTCCTCCTCCTTCACCTCCTCTCCACCTCTACCTCCTCCTCCTCTACCACATCCTCTACCTCCTCCACCTCCACCACCTCCTCCACCTCCACCTCCTCCTCCTCCACCACCACCTCTACCTCCTCTACCTCTAAACCACCTCCTCCTCCACCTCTACCTCCTCCTCCACCCCCTCCACCACATCATCCACCTCCTCCACCATATCCTCCACCTCCTCCCCCTCCACCACATCACCTCTTCCTCCTCCTCCACCTCCATCCCCACTCTACCTCCTCCTCCACCACATCCTCCACCCCCTCCACCACATACTCCACCTCCTCCTCCACCCTCTCCTCTTCCACCTCCACCTCCTCCTCCTCCACCACTACCTCCTCCTCCACCACCACCTCTTCCACCACCTCCTCCTCCTACACCTCCACCTCCTCCTTTCTCATAGCAACAAGCTATGATGGATACGTAGCGGCGCCGAGGGTTCGTCAAACCGTCCCGAGCTTCTGGATGCGTGTTGCATAAACAACAGCATCCACCGCACACTCGGAGCGTTAAGCACCAACGCTAGGCGGAGCTTCGCCTCTCCACCATATGGTAGGAGCTGCCGGTGCGTCTCGGCCCGGAGCGCGATGGGGCCGAGGGAACATGGTGAATTTAGTACATGTGCTGGAGATTTATCACACTAACAAACAAAATGCTCGTCTGGAACATCAGAGAAGAAGAAAAAGCAGCACCATGAATAAGCATTAGACTCGTCATAATCATGCTGCTTTCGCCGCTCGCCTCTGATTGCCGCTTTGCAAACGTGTGATGTTTCCATGGAAACGGATTATACCAGAGTGTGCCGAAATAAGGGGAGGTTTTGGGGGGGGGGGGGTGTTGGTGGCTCGGCGGCTCGGCTTCTGCACCATGTGTATTACATTTCAAAAAGGGGAACGAGTGCTAGAGTGATGAATCTTATCGATCGCTGTCTGAATGAATTGGATCTTAATATGTTATTAATGTTCTTAATTGCAATTTACACCAAAAACCTGAAAACAAACCACAAAAATAGAGGAACAAACAAATGACAATAAACAAATAATAATAATAATAATACAATAATATTGTGTTTGCTTTCGATGTAGCCAAGAATGATATGATTAACAAAAGAGGGCGGGGCTAGGGCATGGAGCCACGCCCCTTTCCCTGGAAATGAACAGGGTCGAATCTTTTTTTTTTTTTTTCTTTTTTGCGAATAACGAGAATTGTTGTCCTGTATATTTGCATAAATAGCTTCAGCTTTATTTGCATTAAAAAAAAACATCTTTTCTGTGCCGCCCCAGAGTTACTCCTGCCCCCTATGGGTAGTCCCTGGCGCTGCAATTCCTAATCATGCTTTCCTTTTTTATCGCGCATATACTGAAAAAAAAAAAAAAAAGATTATAATAGATATTGCGCTCTTTATCGGCCGTCGATTTAATTAAACCCATCACATGTTTTCTATGTTTTTAAAGGCAGATTCCAGGCCCTGATGATATTCTTGAGCAATTATTTTCTTGTGGGAACCGTCACAGTGACGAGAGTGTGTGTGTGTGTGTGTGTGTATAACCTAAATATAACCTCCTTCCTTTAAAAAATTAAATAAATAAACGGGTTTTGTTCTGAAGGATTGTGTTGCATATATATATATATATATATATATATATATATATGTGTGTGTGGTGTGTGTGTGTGTATATACATATATATAATATATGTATTTATTTAAATGATTCTTTTTCTTTATTTGATCTTTTTAAGTGTGTTAGGGAAGAAGATATAAGATCATAGCGTAGGGAATTACAAGGCTTTTTTTTTTTTTTTTGCACACCCTCAGAACGATAACAAGATAACGAGCTTCATGCTTTAAATCATCGTCCCTGATTCGATAAAAAAACATCCTTCAGTGGGATCGTATTAAAACCCGCTGATTTATTCGGCGTCTTTAAGAATTTTAATCGTAATCCGAAAAAAAAAACAAAACAGAAAAAAAAAAACTCGCGTCTAAATTGATCAAAGGCCGCAGAAAAACCAGATGGAAATGGGAGATTCACCCCCCAAACCCGTCCCCAATTCCCCCACCCCCGTATCCACGGCGAGAAGCTTGCGTTGTGTAATCGATGCGCTCGTGTCACGTGATCTCGGAGTGATTACCGAAGGAGCTCATCTTCCGTAATGGTGGCACGTAATCCAATTTTCAGACCGCTATATATCCGTCCATCATCGTGACGCTATTGTACAGGATTCTTTTGCCTTTCCGACCCGTCCAAACAAACCCTCCACTACCGCCCTACCCCCCCCCCCCCCTCACACACACACACACACACACACACACACACACACACACACAATCCCTGCATTTCTTGGTCGTTCTTTTGTTTTCTGAGAACCTCTCTCAGAGAAAGTCCATTCAGCTGGACCGGTCGGGGATCTGGCTGGAAAGTCTGCACAGCGTGGATCTTCTCTAATCCACCCAAAACCCCGCCCCCCAACATCACCACCACCACCAGTCCCTCATAATCACACACACACACACACACACACACACACACACACACACACAATCTTCAGTTCGTCTATCTGGTCCTTCCAGACTCCACATATCACATTAATCTCCTCCCGGTTTGTCTGGACCGTATCGGCCTCAGACGGTCCAGATATCTCCAGATGACCTGAGAGGCATTTCTCCATTTAAATACATTCATTCATTCATTCATTCATTCATTCATTCATTCATTCATGTGTGTTCATCTTCTAGCGCTTTATCCGATCTTCCCTCGGGTCACGGGGAGTCTGTGTCTATCTCAGCCGTGTGTCTATGGGCATTAAGGCAGGATACACCCTGGATGGAATGCCAACCCATCACCAATCAACCTGTGCCAATCAACCTACCGTGCATGTTTTTGGACCAGGGGAGGAAACCGGAGAACCCGGAGGAAAAACCCCCTGAGACACGGGGAGACATGCAAAACTCCACACACACATGGCCGAGACGGGAATCGAACCCGGACCCTGGCGTGTGAGGCGAACGTGCTAACCACCATGCCCCCATCCAAATACAATAATGAATAAATCCTTTCCTTTCATCGTTATTCAGCACAGATGCAAAAATCTTTTCCTTTTTCCTTTTTTTTTTTTTTTTTTTTTTTTTTTTTTAAATAGAATACAATCATTCCGGCTTTCATGGTGCTTCAGTCCCAACGAATCCCCGAATATGATCAGGCGTGAAATAAAGGAGGACCTTCTTACTGTAATGAACTGCAGTCCCACTTCAAGCCCCCTTTTTATTCGGCTCTTGATTCGGAACCTCGACGAGGGTTGCAAAATCGATACCAATCAGGAATCCTGGACAAACGAGGCAAAACAAAAAGGCCTCTCTCATCCCTTTTTCCTTTTTGCTTACAAACCCCACAACCCCTCCCCCTCACACCCCTCCCCCATCCCAAGATCAATGAGGCCGAAATTGGCCCTCGAACAAATCCATCCGGCTCTCGGGGCATCGCGAGCGCGGCGCTCGGCCTCTACACCCGGATAATTAATAGAGAGATCGGGCGGTGCCGTTACCTTGGCACCTTTTACGAGTGCAGTTCGGAGAAGAAAGTAGACGAAGGTACTATTTATCTAAATTCTAATTACCCTCATGTGCACGCTGTTTGATGATGCTTGGGTCAGCGCTCGGCAGAGCAGAAGTGTTGCTTTTCAGACGAGTTCACGAAGCGTGTGTGTGTGTGTGTGTGTGTGTGTGTGTGTGTGTGGTAGATCTGTCCGATGTGTCCAATAAATTTAGATTTTGATACAGAGGGGAAAAGTGTATCGCTGTTTGTACCTGTTTATAGTTTGTGTTTTGGGGTTTCAACAACGTGGTTGTGGGGACACGGTGGTTTAGTGGTTAGCACGTTCGCCTCACGCCGCCAGGGTCCGGGTTCGATTTCCCGTCTCGGCCATGTGTGTGTGGAGTTTGTGCATGTTCTCCCCGTGCCTCAGGGGGTTTTTCTCCGGGTTCTCTGGTTTCCTCCCTCGTTCCAAAAACATGCACGGTAGGTTGATTTTCACCTTGGAAAATTGTCCCTAGTGTATGAATGTGTGTGTGAATGTGTGTGTGTGTGTGTGTGATGGGTTGGCATTCTATCCAGGGTGTATCCTGCATTAATACCCATAGACGCCTGAGATAGACACAGACTCCCCGTGACCCGAGGGAAGATCGGATAAAGCGCTAGAAGATGAATGAATGAATGAATGAATGGTTTAGATAAATGTTACAGTGGGGTTTTGGTTTGTTTAACGTATGAAGTTACGAACCGTTTCCATACGACAGATGGTTGTCCCTGCTTGTCCAGTAGAAGCAGATTATTATTAACTACTCAAGATCCTGGACTAGAACACAACTTATACATCGAAGAAAATCTGCATTTCCTCACAAAAGTGAATTTTTATGGAATCCTCACGTTAATCGCTTTTTATTATTTCATTATTTTGTTGTCCTGCGTACGATTGGGTTCCACCCGAGCTACGTTTTCACACGTCGCCCTCAAAACAGTTCCCTAGTGCTTCCAGTGTTGTTCTGGAATGTTCCTTCAGGGATCTCCGCAAAGGTTCCGTTCTTTGGGAAAGAGGGCACAGAAATCTGGCGAGTAGGACTGGTGAGATCGTGTCGACTTCCCGTGAGAAACTCAGACTTGTTGTCGATGACGAAATCACAGGTGTTTCTAGGCGATATCTGGTCTGGTTTGAGGGTGGGTGCTCCCTGTGACTGTGTGTGGGAGCCTCGTGCTGCCATCTACTGGTGTGTTAGAAAACTACTCTTGGAAACCACCTTCTCGTATTCTTTGCTGCCTTGGCGTCGTTTACCGAGATGCCATTGCTGGGCCCTGAAACGAACTCGTAGATGCCAGGAAATCTGAAGGTGTCTACAAGGCGTCTACGAGGCGTCTACAAGGCGTCTATGAGGCGTCTCAAGATGATAGTTGCATGTGAAGATGTTCGCCAGGACGAGGGTTTGGAACCTGTGCACCGTGTCTCCGGAGTAACCGGAGTGATTCTGTTCTACAGCTAAGCAATTGAGGGTTGAGGCCCTTGCTGATGATCATAAGGTTATGGGTTCAAATCCCAGCTTCGCAACACTGCCAGTGTCTGGAATTTCCCCTCAGGATCTGTGTGTGTGTGTGTGTGTGTGTGTACTTGAACCCATGATCTTAAGAGCATTTTATCCACTAGCAGATGGACGAGGTTTTGATGGAAGGAGGGCAACATCTGCAGCAGGTAGCGTGTAAGCGTACAGAGGCCGGATGAAGGCTGGCACTTTTCGTGCCGCTGTGCCTGGCTTGTGTCGGGATGGCAGGCTATTTAGTTTCCACTCTGGAGCGAGAAGCTTCTCTGTTTTGACTTGCCCTAAGCGCTGGTTGTTTGGTGTCGGCTTGAGTGCACTTGGAAGACCGTACTCCCCCCCCCCCCCCCCCCCCCCCCCCCAACCGACCCCTCCATAAATGGAAGAGTTGATGAGCTGAGAGCCGAGCCGGTCACGCCGGATGACCCAAAAAGAATGCTATGCTTTTTTTCCCCTCTTTTCGCCGAGATCTTCCACACTGACTCGCCCTTTTAAAGGTGATGTAGGCGCCACCGCCGTTGGCCGTTTTTAACGCTACGTCGCTCGCCTTTTCGCCGCTACTCGCTTGTAACCGCCTTTTTGTCTGCGGGAGTACAGACGCCTTCACATCCGCAGACGGGGAGGGGAAAAAAAACAAAACAAAAACCAAATGCAGATGGGTGGAGATAAAACGGAGCGATGAGCAGTCACTGCCAACGCGCCACACACTACAGCTGGTGCTGCATGCATTGACAAAACCGCGGCTCGAGTCAGTCATCTTCCAGAACCTTCTGTCCCCGAACACGCTCCGGCTTTGGCCGCCGACTTCTGACACCCAATATGGCAGCCTTTGACTAATTGACGCCACCTTGTCAACCCTAATTAACAGGCTAACGACGTTTTCACTTCAGGCAAACCCAGAGATTTAGAAAAGGCCCAAAACTCTCGCAGCTGCTCCCTGCTTTCCTTCCTCCCTTCCTTCCTTTCCCTTCCTTCCTTTCCACTTCGGAATTAATAACGCGCTCGTCACTTTCGCCGCCGATGTTCGTTTTTCTCGCAGAAAATAGGTGAGCGCGGTTCTTTTCCGCGACACTTCAAAGACGCCTTGCGTTTCTCCGAGCGTGCTCACTACGGTAATTATCACTGTAAGGAAACAGAGCGAGTGTCACTAATGATGGAGCAGCAGGGGCTCGAGAGCCGGCGCGTGTTTACCGAGGTGCGCCGCTCGTGCGCCCGTACGGGTGCGGCGTCATTAAAACCTAATTGATTTTTTTTTTTTGTTTTGCGTTTTCTATCCGAAGAAAAAAAAAGCGCGCCGTGCCGATCCCGCGCTTGTCGGTAAACAGTAATCCGAGCCCGCGCTGTCGGCGTACGTCTTTTTCTGAACTCTGCCTTTCTGAACTCTTCTTTTTGAAGCTCTTTTTCTGGGTCAGCGGCAAAGCAGCGCACGGCACATTCCGGGGAGAAACGCCGGGCCAATTAGATTCCGCCGGAATACCGCATCTGTCAGTGAAAATAAAAACGAGCAGTGGGACGTGCCGTATGGAAACGCGGTAAATTACAGTGCCGCGGCAGCATGAAACGATCGCACGCCGCTATTCTCGGTGTCAAATTGTTATTAGGAAATTCAGGATATGTGCTCTTGGAAGCGAACTCGATTTATTTATTTATTTATTTATTTATTTGGTTTGTTTATATTTATTTTATTTTTATTTCTATCGAACATTTTATCCCAGTTTTGTTTTGTTTTGGGTTTTTTTACATGCGTCAATCACCACTTCACACACTATTATGTTTTGTGGGGTAAATTGACACTGGAGACTCCTTCCCTGGGGAAAATATCACGTTAATTTTAAATTAGCGCTGCGTTTCAGTAAAAACCAGGTGATTCGATGTTTTTATAAGCATATATATATATATATATATATATATATATATTTTTTTTTTTATATATATATATATATATATATATATATATATATATATTGGGATATTATTTTTAGAGGAGATCTGCAATTAACCACACACTACAGTAGCACAAATGAAATAAACATTAGCACAAATAAAATAAATAATAATGAACCACTGTGAGTGGTTTGATGATCTCAAAATAAAACCATGAATGTTGTATGAATTTATTTCTTTTTTTTAAATATCGGTATTGCGTTTTTTGGTCAATTCAGGATTCTTTATTGTCACTGTACTAAGAAATTGGAGCAATGCAAGACTTTAAAATAAATAATTAATAAATAATAATAATAATAATAATAGGAGGCACGGTGGTTTAGTGGTTAGCACGTTCGCCTCACACCGCCAGGGTCCGGGTTCGATTCCCGTCTCGGCCATGTGTGTGTGGAGTTTGCATGTTCTCCCCGTGTCCTCAGGGGGTTTTTTCTCCGGGTTCTCCGGTTTCCTTCCCCGGTCCAAAAACATGCACGGTAGGTTGATTGGCACCTTGGAAAAATTGTCCCTAGTGTATGAATGTGTGTGTGAATGTGTGATGGGTTGGCATTCCATCCAGGGTGTATCCTGCCTTAATGCCCATAGACGCCTGAGATAGACACAGACTCCCCGTGACCCGAGGGAAGATCGGATAAAAACGGTAGAAGATGAATGAATGATTGAATGAATAATAATAATAATTATTATTAGTATAATAACGATAATAATAATAAATAACAATGATAATAACAATAATTATTAATAATAATAATAATAATAATAATAATAATAATAATAATAATAATAATCGATACAGTATCAATAAATAAAATATTGCAGCACTCGCGCGTATCGATATAATCGTACGTCCCTCAAGCTCTCCAGTGCTACTTATGTACCGGAGGGAAAAATAAACTCCTCCATATGAACGAACAGAACTTGAAATGCATTTTGTCCCTCTGTGTGTCTCTCAGATCCGAGTGGACGGCGTGTCTCCGTCGTCCCAGAGCGTGCTGCTGTACGAGACGGTGACGGTGGTGGAGGGAAGCCCGATCCTGCGTGACATGGTGTTCAGTCCGGATTATCAGTACACCTACTTGCTGAGTGACAAACAGGTAACATCTGCACATCTTGGCCTGTGTGTGTGTGTGTGTGTGTGTGTGTGGACAATGGTGTAGGGAGATTCTTGAGATCATTGAAGGAACGTTTAGGAGATTATCCACCCCATATACATGTGTGAGCTTTGTAGCCTCATTTTTTTTTTTATTGCATTAAATACTTTTTATCCATTTCTTTGAAAAAAAAACAAACATCATAAATAATAACTGATTTTTTTTTTTATTACCAAAACACAAAATATTACAAAATCATGAAAGTGTGTAATTGACAATAAAAATGAATTAAATACATAATAAATATAATATCGCACTCGCTGTTCAAACAGCATGCAGTGTCAGTGATTCTCCTCTAGGGGCCGCTCTCGAGACAACGGCGAACCAGAAGCCGGAAAAACTATCAGTATGGATTTTACATTTTACAGCATTTATCTTATCCAGAGCGACTTACTACTGTGCACTTGAGGGTTAAGGGCCTTGCTCAAGGGCCCACTAGTAGCAGCTTGGTGGTGGTGGTGGTGGTGGTGGTGGGATTTGAACCTGCGATCTTCCAGTCCAGAGGCCTACGCCATACACCACTTTGGCTACCACCTCATCAAAAATGAATTCATCTGAGTTTTATCAGCGGGACACAATCGCAGGTCCGGATCAGGTTAGAATCCCCGGCATGTTACTGCTGGGCCCTTGAGTAAGGCCCTTAACCCTCACCTGCCCAGGTGTGTAAACGACGAGAGATCATTTTAGATCTGTGGCATTTAGAAGACGCCTTTATCCAGAGCCGGTGGAGGGTAAATGCCTTGCTCAAGGGCCACTTATATTGGCAGCTTGGTGGTGGTGGTGGTGGGATTTGAACTCACAACCTTCTATTCAGAAGTTACTCTGAAATCCTCAGAAGAGACCTGATGTATGCATGTCCTGTATTATTATTATTATTATAACGGGTTTCATCGTCTGCTTGCGGTTTGTTCGCGACCCACCGCCGCATGCGCCGGAAAAACGTTTGTTCCGCGGCATGAAAAGAATAAAGATGCATTTGTTATGCGTCCCGGCTCGTATTTATCCCTCTCACCCCCTTTATCCAGCCCGGGGTTTTTTTGGGTTCTACGTTGTTTTAACATCTGCGCTACAGCAAAAAAAAAAAAAAAAACGGGATTCGAAGCGGCGCACGAGTGTGAATGGGTATGAATGGGAGCCCCAGCTGGTGGTCTCAAACGAGACTTGTCTCCCTTTTCTCCGTCGGTGGGGGGGAAGACGAGAAAAGGCACTTCAGCTGTGGAGAGAACGATTCCGCCGGTCTTTCTTTCGGGGAGGGGTTTGTGTTCAAAACCCCATTTTAGCTGGTTCGCAGATCTTCCGCATTGTACGGGGGTTTTGAAAGACGTGCTACGAGAACGACGCGTGACCTCCGAGTGTCGGGGGATGGGGGGGCGTTTGGGGGATGGGGCGGAGATTGAAAATCCGATCGGAGTGGAAGCCTTGAGCCGGGCTAATATTTGGAGATTATTGTGCGAGTGCTTGAGGAAATAAAGGCACTAAAACTGCCAATTTTTCCCTCGACTGTGTACAAGAGATGCGCAATGCCATAAAGGGAGCAGCGATCACTTAGCGAGGATTTATACCCAAGATGTCACGAGTCGTCTCACCGTAAGCGCCGGAGCGACAGCCGGAGACGCAATATGTACAGAAGCAACATCTGGATGGCGCCACGGCAGCATGTTACTGTTGTTTTTTTTTCATTGTTTACATTTATGGTGTTTGGCAGGCGCACTTCATCGTGTTTTGTTTTTATAAGCTTAAGGGGCCTTTCCCAAGGGCCCATTGGTGGGCATCTTGGTGGTAATGATGGTGGTGGGATTTGAACTCACGACCTTCTGTTAAGAAGTTCCTCTGAAATCCTGAGAAGAGAGACCAGATGTGTGCTTGGTAGTGCTGGGCTTTAAACCCCAAATCGGAAGGTCGGGGGGTTGGGGGTTCGAGACCCGGGTGTGCCAAAGCTGATGTTTTTTTTTTTAAGCTTAAGGGGCCTTGCCCAAGGGTCCCTTAGTGGGCAACTTGGTAATGATGTTGGTGGTGGGATTTGAACTCACAACCAGAAGAGACCAGATGTCTGCTTGGTAGTGCTGGGCTTTAAACCCCCCCTGATCAGTGGTTAAAGTCGGGGGTTTTCGAGTCCCGTTATTGCCAAAGCTGCCATCCTTGGGTCCTTGAGCAACACGTCTGTGCTCCAGGGGGCGCTCTGACCTCCAAACAGACTTGGATATGCCAAGAAACACTTTTCACTGTGCTATAATGTTTGTGACCAATAAACGCTCTTCTATTTTGCGGAGATACGAAGAGCCACATGGACTTCTGATCTAATTCATCCCGAAGCTGCTGGAGGTGCTCATCCCCAACCACATATGGCTGGGAAATATGTTGCTTATAACAACGACTGGGGTACATCGACGGCATTTGGAGGACGCCCTTATCCAGAGCGCCTTCCAATTGAGCAGCTGAGGGTTAAGGGCCTTGCTCAAGGGCCCCACCAGTGGCGGCTTGGTGCCGGCGGGATTTGAACCTGCGAGTTTAATGCATTAACCCCTGAGCTCCCACATCCCGGGATTTTTACGTTTCACCCAAGGTGTTTAGTACCGAAATGTCAGACGCCCCCCCCCCTTCCAGCCGAGATCTGCTGTGGAACTTTATTCAGCATCATCTGACCAATCAGAGCTCAGACTTTAGAGCCGCTAACGTGGATTTGCTCGTGGGAAAACCAACTCCTCCGGTCTTCCTCCTCCGGCTTATCGATGTTTGTTTGAAGGATTGACCGAGATGCGCTGTGCATTAAAGCGCCGATCGATCGCTGGTGCTCAGCGCTGATTAAAAGCTTTACGTTTTGGATCATAAACGTCCGCCGCCGCCGCCGTCGTCGCCATCGCCTCTCTCTCTCTCTCTCTCTCTCTCTCTCTCTCTCTCTCTCTCTCTCTCTCTCTCTCTCTCTCTCTCTCGGAAGCCGAAGACCGTTATCTGTAATAAAGCTTCGTTGGAGAGGAAAAGTTTGAAGCGCTCCGCCGTGGTTAAACGGATCTGATGAAGACGCGCACAATGGCTGATAACGTTCCAGTTGGTTTCCTTTCAGTGCTCGCAATCTGTTCGCTGCCAAAGGCTGATGGTAAACGAGCGACGAACGGCGGGTTTTACACCCACCTAAATTGTAATTATGAAACAAAATGGCAGCGTTTGTGAGGCTTAAAACACTTTCTTAAATCCATTAGATACACTGCAGTAAACGTATCATAAGGAGGGCTGGAGCTCATGTGCTGGCTTACTGATCAGAAGGTCGGGGGTTCGAGCCCTGGTATCGCCAAGCTGCCCCTTTTGGGTCCTTGAGCAAGGACCTAAACCCTCTGTCCACTAGTGGGCGCTGTATCATGGCGGACCCTACGCTCTGACACCCAAGTTTTTCGCACAAAACGTCTGCGAATAAAATAATTTCATACGTGTATAACGTACAGGTTCGTCAATTCTGGCTGTTCTGTTATAAGTACCTTTGGAGGAGGCGTGGCCTGTATCGCTGACCTCATCGATGACCTTTCTGATTACACAAACGGCCAATGGTACCATCAAGGAGGTGTGTTCTGTGAAGGAGGCGTGGACATTGCGGTCACGTTTGTTTGGCGAAGGAGGGCGTGGCTTTTCTCTGTTAAATAAAGGAGGCGTCGTTTGCAGGTTCGAGCGAAGGAGGCGTGGCCTTGGTGCGCTTCCAGGTTTGAAGAAGAACCTAGGGGCGTGGCCACCATGGGCTTACGATTAGGCAAATGTTGTTTCATGTTCAGTGAAGAAGGCGGGGCCTTTTTTGCACATGTTTTGCTAAAGAAGGCGTGGCCTCTTTTTCATGTTTGTAATCCTGGTCCACTCAAGTTCAATGAAGGAGGCGTGGCCACCAGTCTTTTTTGGGGGGGTAAAGGAGGTGTGGCTTATCACACTCTTTGGCCAATAAAGGAGGCGTGGCTTTGGTGGCTCTCAGGTTTAATGAAGACCTCTGTGGTCTCAATGTTTGGTGACGGAGGCTTAACATCGAGGTAACGGTCTCGTGTGGCGTTGCACTTTTGTGTCTGGCAAAGGAGGCGTGCCTACCGTGAAGAGGGCGTGGCCACAGTCTCCAGGCAACAAATGCGACATGGTCCGTGTGCTCTGATGTTTGGCTTCATGGAGGAACGTAAAAGGGGGTGTGACTCACTGAAAGAGGCGTGGCCTCTGAGGTGTCAGGTTCAGGGGGAGGGGTTGGCAAAATCGCGCCTCGTTCCCGTTCGGGCGTATTTCTCCGAGGCCGTTCGTTTCGCCACGCTTATACACACGTTCTTTACGTCAGCGTCGGGAGGAGTGCGGAGGTCACTCCGATCCGCCGAACGCTCCGTTATTCGCACGGCAGGACGCCGGCCGAGATATGAGACTTGAAATATTAAAGATGAAGTGAATGACGGGGAGTTGAATAATTGATGCGCCACACCGAGCGACAAATTTGAATATTTCATTAGCAGCAGGTGCGCGGGCGGGTGAAGGGTCACGTTTGCTCACCGAGCGCTCTCGGATGCGCTCGTTACGCTCGGCGAGCGGCGAGGACGTTTCCAATTCCGCACGTCTCGCTGAAAACGCAAGCGGGGAACAAAAAAGGGGGACGAGCTCGTCACTCGGGAGTGGATACCCGGACCCTCCTGCTTAACCTTTCGGCGTGGAACTCGCCGATCCAGACGAGCGCCGGGATTCTGCTGCATGTTTGTTATTTGTGGGGGTGTGTAGGGAAAAAAACAACAACAACAACAACAAAAAAATAAATAAAACAACCACCCTGGACTGGAGGCAACAGATTATAAAACGCCGTGTTTATGCTTGGCTGCGTGGCGGAATAAATTAGCATCCAGCCTCAATCTTGCTATACCTCGCCCACCCTCACACACACACACACACACACTTTTGCTCTTCACATTCTCAGACACACAGCTGTAGAGCCGTCAGCTGCTCCTCGGCACTTGAAAGCCACGGCCGCGTCCCTTTTGGGTGGGACTGTTTATTCCGCGCTCTGGTTTTTCTCGCTGCGGCGTCTAATCTCGGCTCCGATCAAAGGAAGAGAAGGAACTTTTTTTTTTTTTTTCCAGTCTCTCGGAAAAAAAAAAAAAAAAAAAAAAGAGAAACCTCGGAGAAACCAGACACGTTTGTGTTCCGCGAGCCAAGTCTAACCCTGACGCTATACACGATACGTCCACGGCTTCATTTACGGCGGCGAGATTTATCTCTTTACCCGGAAAAATAAACGCTCGGGTTCGTTAAAGCGTGTTATTCCAATATGCAAATGAGATATGCAAATGCTTTCTCCTTTTGTCCCCGACGCTTCTGTCTCTCCGCGTTCCCTTTCCTTTGCCTCTCCGAGAACATCCGATACCCTTCAGCTCCCCCCCCCCCTTCCCTAAAGGAGAAGGTCACGTGTCTCCGGTGATGGACCGGCATCTCATCCCAGGGTGTGGTCCGTCCCCGCGCCCCGGTATTCCCAGCATAGCTCTCGAAAACGCCGCAACTCAATACGCCGGCTTCTCATGTGGCATCCGTGACTCATTGGGGTCATATCCTCTGAGGAGAACCCCCCCCCCCCACCCCGAGCCAACAAGGCAACGCCCACATCCCATACTTTCTGTAGGATCTTGCAGAAGCCAATCCAAGAGTTTCATTTCTGGCATTTTGTTAATTAAATTAAATTCTCACTATAAACAGATTTCGTAAAGTGGTGGTTGTGAGTTCAAATCCCAAACACGCAAAAGTGACGACTCCGTCGCTCTCGTACGACGTCAAGAACCTCGAATTTCTTTCGTCGTACCGCTTTGATGGTCCTTTCAAAGCGGGTTCCCCCGTCTGCGATCGTTGGCTCCGCCCACCGACGGCGCAATCCGTTAATTAGGGAATCGGCGTACAGCGCGATGTTTTTCAATCCGCCGTCGTCCGGTTCACCGGCGCGTGCGAGGCGCTCGGAGCGTGCCGGTGACCTTTCGCAGGCGGCGGGCGGTAATTATCCGTTCACCATTGATTTCACGTTGCCACACGTCGACAAATGAGGTTAGACCAGTTCAGATGTAATGTTTGTTTGCCCGCCCTATTGATTGCACATACCACTGCTGATAACGCAGCCATGTTCAAACAAATACCAACACACACCCACACACACACACACACACACACACACACACACACACACACACACACACATGCAATAACATTATTCATGTAATTCCCATCCCAGTCCTCCCACTCTCTCTTGCCTTATATAAGCTAGCGTTCGTAGCTTGGCTGCTTGCTCATGCATTTTCAAATCCAAAGTTGGAAACTTTTGGCAATTCCGTCACTGTACACAAATCAGTGTTTAGTGTTTACAGTTGGTTCTTCTGGTACCGCTAACTACTACCCCCCCCCCCCCCCCCCCCCCCCCCCCTCCCCACCCCATGATCCCCGGGTCGACACACAAGAACCAGCGTATTCCCAGCTGAACTTTGTTTCGACCTCAGAACCATCGCTCGGTGTTTCACGAAGCCGTTCCTCCGAGGCGTTTTTATTTTTGTCAATTCCTGCTTTGAAAGCGCATTTTTGGTGCTTTTTTTTCTTTTGTACCAAACTTTGAAATGTTTATGCTGGTTTATTGGTCCCTGATGAAACGCCACCCAAAAAAAAAGAAAGGAAAGAATTAAAGAAAGGAAATAAAGAACAAAACATTCTGGGGTTTTTTTTGTTTTGTTTTGTTTTTTGCGTTATTTATTTAATTATTTATTTAATTGTATTCGTTTTATTTATGGTTTTAATTAATTCATTCATTTATTCATTCGTTCATCTTCTAGCGCTTTATCCGATCTTCCCTCGTGTCTATCTCAGGCGTCTATGGGCATTAAGGCAGGATACACCCTGGATGGAATGCCAACCCAACACACACACACACACACACACACACACACACACACACACATTCATACACTAGGGACAATTTTCCAAGGTGCCAATCAACCTACCGTGCATGTTTTTGGACCGGGGAAGGAAACCGGAGAACCCGGAGAAAAACCCCCTGAGGCACGGGGAGAACATGCACAAACTCCACACACACATGGCCGAGACGGGAATCGAACCCGGACCCTGGAAGGTGTGAGGCCCTGGCGGTGTGAGGCGAACGTTGGATCAAGTGCTAACCACTACGCCACCGTGCACCCTCAAATTTAAATGTAAGTTAGTTAATTACGAATCGACACACGAGAAGAATCGATGAACCCGACGACGGTCGCAGCGATCTCCAAGTCTCGCCACTTTGTAAAGGTTCGGCGAAAGGTCGAGATCTTTGATTCGCAGGAATGCGTTTTTGTCGTTGCAGTCGAGACCCGAGAGAACAATTCGTCTGATTTGCAGTCGAAAAATTCTTTACATTCCTGGGCGTAATGGCGAGTAAACGCGCTGATTTGCGGTCGTTAGGGTAAATTGCCGTGCATTGTGATGTTAAATGTCAGCGCGACGGAGGCGGGAGGTGGAAATCGTCCTCCTTCTAAAGCATTATTACACGGCGAGCGAAAGCCGCGCAGGTGTGCGACGAGAAACCGCCGCCTCGCGGGAAAGAGGATCAATCTGGCAACCCGTAGTTACACTCGAAAAACATGAAACAGC
Organism: Kryptopterus vitreolus; assembly: GCA_030449085.1. Taxonomy (NCBI): domain Eukaryota; kingdom Metazoa; phylum Chordata; class Actinopteri; order Siluriformes; family Siluridae; genus Kryptopterus; species Kryptopterus vitreolus. The sequence continues at coordinate 15,343,172 of JACRUU010000020.1, forward strand.
TGGAATACGGGTACAAGCGACAGGGCTTTTGTCCCGAGTGCCACAATCCGTCCCCGAGAAACACAAGATTGAGACGTTGTGCGAAAGATTTGGCGTATTTTTCGCCGAGCGAAGACGAAGTTACGGGAAAATATATCTTTAAATTCCAGGGTCGGCGAGACGAAGGGTTTTAGGGCCGTTCTCAGTGGCAGCTTAGTGATACTGGAGCTGGTTGGACTTTGCACTTCACAGCACCTACTGCCTCTGCTGGGCCCTTGAGCAAGGCCCTTAACTGCCCTGCTGCATAAATGATAACTCGAACAACCGCTCCGGAGGATTTGGGGGTGACCCCCGGTTCGCCCTGATCTCGTATGCATCAGGAGAAACGTCATTGTTGGTCATTTCTGGCCGAGACTATGTTTAAAATGTGACTATGGATCGCAGGAGGGTTTGAGGTTTAAACCCGGTGTTCCCGAATTTCCCACGCCGGGAACGCATGTTTGCTGGCCAAAGACCGAGAGAGAAAGCGTTTTAAAACACATTAGAGCTAAAAGTTATAACCTGAATAATTCTACACTCATTGATTATGGTGTTGGATTTTTGATCAGATGGTCGTGAGATCAAGTCCCACCACCACCAAGTAACCAAGTGATGGACTACTTTTTGCTACTACTATTATTTGTTTGTTTGTTTGGATTATCATCAGGAGTTTTTATTTTTTACTATTAATATCGTTTTTACTATATATGTATTTTTTAAATATATACATTTATAATTATTGTTTATTATTTTTATTAGTAGTATTACTATTCTTGTTTTTTTTAATCCTATTTTACGATTATTTATATTAGTATTTATTTTTTCTTCGTTCTTTTTTATTATTATATTTTTTGTATTATTTTTGGTTGTTTTTATTATTAGTAGTAGTTTTTTATTTTTCCTTTGTTCATTTTTATTATTATATTTTTTGTATTTTTGGTTGTTTATTATTATTATTATTATTATTATTATTATTATTATTATTATTATTATCATATTATTATTGTTATTTTTTTCTCAGTTCATTTTTATTATTATATTTTTTTTATTATCTTTGGTTCTTTCTTTATTATTATTATTATTATTATTTGTATTTATTTTTTATTTTATTAGTAGTATTCATATTCTAATGTATTTGTATTTTAACTATTAATATTTATTTTCTACTATACATTTTTATTCAATTATAATAGTTGTATTTATTTTGATTGCTATTTTATTATTATTTAGTTTACCTTGAGAAAGGCGTTTGGCGTGTGAGTGGCGTCGCTCTGGATTGGTGTGTAACAGGTTGGTGGCACTTGTTGGCGAGTCCTCGAGGTCATTAGTCAGAGGTATTTAAAAGAAAGCCGGTCACCGGACACCACAGCGGCGGCTCGGATACACATCAACTCTGTAATGTTTACTGCGTTCACAGCGAGCGTTTACTGCGTTCACAGCGAGCGGACTGATGTATCAGCGAGTCTTAATTCCCCGCTGGAAACTGGATCTAACGCGCAGTCCGAGACTCGGCAGGCGCCTCCGTATCGGGTTTACTCGCGGCTTTCTCTGGCCGAGCCGTTTGCTGCCGTTTGGCTATTAATTATTCACCGGTGAGTAGGTGTCAGGGTCGCGTTCTGTGCCGACGCCGGCGGGAGGGAGGGACGCGAGCTCCCAGGCCATACACCTCCATCTTGTCTCATCTCGTTCCTCATATCGTCGAGGTGTTTTCCTTCGTCCTTTTCAATTTACTGTTATAAGGAGGTTACTGTTATGTAAACATTGTTAAAATAACTTGTACAAAAAGAAGGTTGCCGGTTCGATTCCCTCCAGTAGAGTTGAGCTGTAACCTGCTCTTGCTGACAACCGTACCTGTTTATTTCCTGTTTATTATAAGTCAATAATGTGCAAACAATAATGTGCAAACCTCGACTGCATAAAGAATAATAGTAATAATAATTATCATTATTGTTATTATTATTATTATTATTATTATTATTTTGTTTTGCAAATATTCATTCATTCATTCATTCATCTTCTAACGCTTTATCCGATCTTCCCTCGGGTCACGGGGAGCCTGTGCCTATCTCAGGCGTCTATGGGCATTAAGGCAGGATACATCCTGGATGGAATGCCAACCCAACACACACACACACACACACACACACACACACACATTCATACACTAGGGACAATTTTTCCAAGGTGCCAATCAACCTACCGTGCATGTTTTTTGGACCGGGGGAGGAAACCGGAGAACCCGGAGAAAAAACCCCCACCCCTGAGGCTGAGGCACGGGGAGAACATGCACAAACTCCACACACACATGACCGAGACGGGAATCGAACCCGGACCCTGGAGGTGTGAGGAGAACGTGCTAACCACTAAGCCACCGTGTCCCACTTTGCAAATATTTGTTTCTATTATTAGTTTTACTGTTTTTTTTAGTTATTTATACTACTACTATTATTTATTTTGTTTGTTTGGATTATCATCAGTAGTATTACCGTTTTGTTTTTATTTGTATTATTAATGTTATTTTATTTTTTGCTATTTTATTCTTATTTTTTTATTTTTATAATTATTGTTTGTTTTATTATTTTCGCTTATCTTTTACTTTTGTTTTTTGTTCTTTTTGTTTTTGTTTTTTATTTTATTTTTTGCTTTATTTTTGTGTGTCATATTGTGTTTTTAATTGTTATTATTATTTTTATTGGTAGTTATTAATCTTCTAATTTATTTATTAATATTATTTAATAACAGTATTTGGTGCACTTTTGACTATTCATATTATTTTTGCTTTATTTTTATAACTATTTCTTACGTTTTTTTCTTTTTTGTTTTTTCATTTGCTACAGTTATATTTTAGTACTTTTACTATATTATTATTATTATTATTATTATTTTATTATTATTATTATTATTATTGTTGTGTGCCTCTACCTCCTAATTTGAGGTGTAAATAATGACAAATAACGCGATCTTTAGCCGTGTAGTGAAGAAATACAGTGTTAGCTCAGTGGCAAAGGCTTTGATTAATGTCGAGGGAAGGTCGAGGGTTCAAGTCCCCGTAATCCAACAGGTTCCCACTCTTGGGGCCCTTGAGGAAGACCCTTAACCCTCTTTCCTCTAAGGGGTGCTGTATCACGGCCGACATGTGCTCTGACCCCAGCATGTGGTGTATTTTTCCCTGTAAATGTAAATAATAGTGTGTGTGTGTGTGTGTGTGTGTGTGTGTGTGTGTGTGTTTTGCAGGTGACTCGTCTCCCAGTGGAAAGCTGTTCTCAGTACAGGAGTTGTAAGAGCTGCCTGGGCTCCGGTGATCCGCACTGTGGCTGGTGTGTCCTTCATAACAAGTGAGTCCCTTTTATTCACCCTTTACCGCAGAAAATCACTTATTTTATTTATTCATTCATTCATTCATTCGCACTTATCACCTTTAAAAAACAAACAAACAAACAAACAAACTTCATTCAAGTCTCAGATTTGTGTTTACATTGTGCATATAGCGCACGCCGTCCACTAGATGGTGCTAAACTACGTAGCTATGCACAGCTGTTATAAGGATCTTCAGAGATCTATTAATCATTAGAACGGCTATGTTTAGCTACACAGTTTAGCGCCATCTAGTGGCAGTAAAAAAAATATATCGCCTCGCGAATATAATTAGCAAAAATAAAAGAAATGACGTGTGTTTACTGTTATATTACATTTCTCATAAATCCTTGTGTGAAATCTGCTGACCTGCTACATTTCAAGATTCTATTTAATTAAATATTGACTTAAATGTATATTATAATCGGAATGAAACTACTATTAATAATTATTATATAAATATTCATGATATTTGTTTAATAAATTCATTATTTTAAAATAGTATCATATAAATAATGTTAATTGTTGTTAATTCATTCATTAATCGCTATTATTATTATTATTATTTTTAAATATTTTTATGATTGAATACCTAATTATAATAGCAATTATTATTGATATGTATTATTATTATTATTATTATTATTATTATTAATAATAATAATTTGATAAATAATTAATTATCAGTGAAAATCAGCATCCCTCATTATATTCATATTTATTTAATAAATTCAATATTTTAAAATCATTATAAATAATGTTAATTATTATTAATTCATTCATTCATTATTGAATGAATTATTATTTTCTAATTTAATAAGAAATAATTTGTATTATTGAATTCTTAATTACAATAGCATTGATTATAGATATTTATTATTATTTTCTTTATTATTATTAATTATTGTAATCAGTGAATAACGGCGTCCCTCATTATATTCATTATATTTATTTAACAAATTCATTATTTTAAAATCATTATAAATAATGTTAATTATTATTCATTCATTTATTCGTTTATTGGAATAATTGTAATTTTGTAATTTAATAAAAACCATTTTTTATTATTTAATACCTAATTATAATAGCAATGGTTATTGATATGTATTATTATTATTATTATTATTATTATTGTTATTATTATTATGATGATGATGATGATAAATAATTCATTATTGTAATCCGTGAATATCAGCATCCCTACAGCAACATCCCAGAGCTGGAAAATTAAACGTAATCCAAAATTTAATTCGGCACATTTATCCGAGTGGCAGCACGACCTGGAATCTGCCGCTCGGAACGCCGTTTCCAGCCTGCACTTATTACATTTTACACGGAGGAACGCGGAGAGATAAAAATGAGACGTTTTATAACATTCAGAACAGCGTGGGTTGCCAGATCCTCACGGAGATTCTGGACTAAAAAAAAAAATAAAGACTCTGACCCCCGTCTAAACTCCAGTCAGGTGTTTGTTTGTTTGTTTGTTTGTTTGTTTGTCAGTCAGTTGTTTGTTTGTTTTTTATTTAATACTTTGTGTAAAAAGAAGAGAACCGGGAACGTATATCCAGTATTATTTATTTATTTGTTGTTAGTTAGTAATCATGGGAATTATAAACCAGCTTTCAGGACATTGTGGCACATGTTGTCTGTTTGTTTTTTTGTTTATGTTTTTTTTTTTTTTTTTTTTTTTTTACCGACTTGATTCTAATCTGGTCATTTATGTGGGTGGTGTCCCCGGGGTCAAAAAACCTCCATGTTTTTCACTGTCAGGAAATTGTTTACCTTTTAAATATATAATATAATATAATATAATATAATATATATATATATATATATATATATATATATATATATATATATATATATATATATATATATATAATATAGATAGATGGATGGATGGCTGATGGATGATGAATAGATAGATGTTGTGGGTGGATAGATGTTTTGAAAGGATAGAAAGAGGGATAGATGTTTTGGATGATAGATGGATGGATAGATGGGCATGTGCGTGGATGGATGGATGGATGGATGGATGGATGTTTTGGATGATGAATAGATGATGGGCGGATCAATGTAAGGATTAATAGATATGGATGGATGGATGGATATATAGATTAGATTGGACAGACAGACAGACAGACATGGATGGAGAGACAGATATGGATGGAGAGACGAATGGATAGATAATTAAATGGACAGACAGGTGGGTTAGGTGGATGGATGGTTGGATGGAGAGATAGGTGTTTGGATAATGGATGGGTAGACAGATGGATGGATGGATAGGCAGACACAAAGACAAATAGACATGCAGACAGACGGCCTGATGGCTGATGGATGGATGGATGGATGGATGGATTAATAGACTGATAGATACATAGGCAGACACATAAATGGATAGACAGACAGAAATGTAGCTTTGATTGATTGATTGATTGATTGATCGATTGATTGATTGATGAAAGACTCATCATTAGAGATGTATTTTTGATAATGACATCACAGGAGGAGTTGATTGGAGGATGAGATGTCTGGGATGTGAGTGATAGCTGTTGGAGGAGAAAAACATAGTGTGTGTGTGTATATATGTTTGTGTGTGTGTGTGTATATGTGTTGTGTGTGTGTGTGTGTGGGTGTTTGTGTGTGTATGAGTGTGTGTGTGTGTGTGTGTGTGTGTGTGTGTGTGTGTGTGTGTGTGTGTGTGTGTGTGTGTGTGTGTGTGTGTGTGTGTGTGTGTGTGTGTGTGTGTGTGTATGTGTGTGTATGTGTGTGTGTGTGTGTGTGTGGTCTCTCTCTGTTGTATGTGTGTGTGTGTGTGTGTGTGTGTGTGTGTGTGTGTGTGTGTGTGTGTGTGTGTGTGTGTGTGTGTGTGTGTATGTATGTGTATGTGTGTGTGTGTATGTGTGTGTGTGTGTGTGTGTGTGTGTGTGTGTATGTGTTGTGTGTATATGTGTGTATATGTGTGTGTGTGTGTGTGTGTGTGTGTGTGTGTGTGTGTGTATATCTCTGTGTGTGTATGTGTGTGTATATGTGTGTGTATGTGTGTGTGTGTGTGTGTGTGTGTGTGTATATATCTGTGTGTGTGTGTGTGTGGTGTGTGGTGTGTGTGTGTGTGTGTGTGTGTGAGTGCACAGTCAGCAGTCCCGGCCTGATGGAAGTTCTGTAGATGAAACATCACATGAGCATGCAGCGTCTCAGTCGTACAAACTTTTCTCTCTGCCTTGTTACCCCCCCATCCCCCCCCTTTACCCCCCCCCCTTTAACCCCCCCCCCCCCTTTTAAACCCCCCCCCCCCCCCCCCGCTCCATACCTTCTTCCTCGTGATAAAGATCTTTAATTAAGATGCAAATCTGGGACTGATGGAATAATTAGCGCGAGTCGGCGCCAGTCTGAAAAAAAAAGTGACATTTGTTTGCATATTAATGACGTATCCTCAGACTTTACGTGACCTCGTGACAGCCGGCATTAACACGGGGGGGGGGGGGGGCACGCGAGTGAGCGAGAGAAAAGATAAAATAAATAAAATAATAAATTATCTGTCCTCGTTATGAGTCGAGAGAGAGAGAGGGAGGGGGAGGGAGAGAGAGAGAGAGGGAGATGAGGAAGAAGATGGTGAGAAGAGAAGTTGGGAAAGTTGGAGATGGAGGACAAACAGGAGGAGGTTGAAGAGGATGAAGAAGATGGATGAAGTAGAGGAGGATAGGAATCGAGGATGGAGAAGGAAGGAGGATGAAGAGGAAGAAAGAGTGGTGGAAAGAGAAGAGGAAGAGGAGGTGGGAGGATGAAGGATGAGGTAGAGGAGGAGAGGAATCGAGGACGGAGAGGAAGAGGTTGAAGAGGAAAAGGAGGCAGAATAAAGAGTGGTGGAAAGAGGAGAAGAGGAAGAGGAGGAAGGATGAGGTAGAGGAGGAGAGGAATCGAGGATGAAGAAGGAGGATGAGGTAGAGGAGGAGAGGAATCGAGGATGGAGAAGGAAGAGTATGAACAGGAAGAAAGAGTGGTATAAAGAGAAGAGGTTCCGAAAAGAGGTGGATGGGGTGAGGATGAGGAAGAGAAGAATGGAGGAGGAGCTTTGGGATGGGGGGAGGAGGAAGAGGGGGGATGTGACACACGACCTGCTGGTTGTGGTTCTCAGGGTCGAGTCCCGCTGGTCCTCCATTCAGTCGGATGACAGACGAATGAATGAGGCCCGGAAAAGAAAAGAGAAAGAGCGAGTGGCTAAAACGGAGGAGTGTGACGGCACGTTCGTTCATTCATCTGTTTAACAGAGAGGTCACGATCTGAGAGCAGCCTGAACGCAGGAGGAGGGAGGGACGGACGGAGGGAGGGAGGGAGGGAGATGGATGGACAGATTTACACAGATGGAGAAAAGGTTTATCCCTCGTGTTCGTGCCGCGCTTCTTCCGCCGACCCTCAGCAATCGTCGTTTCAGCACATCTTATTGTTCTTTATCCCTCCTGTGCTCCACAGCGCCCCACAGTGGCAGCTTCATGTAACTGGGATTTAATCTTCAGATAAAAGTTCTAACCCACAGAAAGTGCAGAAGCACCGGATCACTGATCCAGGGCCTGGTTTAATAAGGGCCCCTGGTCGGGCAGTTTGGTGATAACCCGGGGATTCAACCCCATAACCCTTTACTGCTGTGTGTGTGTGGGGGGGGGGGGTTATTAGGGGGGTTATTATGGGACAGGAATGTTGGAGAATGTTGGCGTTTTTAGACGATACGGAGAAGATGCTGAAGATGCGGTTCTGATCCAGTACGGATGTGGCACAGATCCGGTACTGATCCGGTACCGATGTGGCACGGATCCGGTACGGATGTAGCACAGATCTGGTACTGATCCAATACTGATGCGGTGCGGATGTGGCACGGATTCGCTACTGATCCGGTACTGATCCAGTATGGATGTGCCACAGATACGGTACTGATGCAGTACAGATGTGGCACTGATCCGGTATGGATGTGGCACGGATCTGGTACGGATGTGGCACAGATCTGGTACTGATCCGGTACGGATGTGGCACGGATCCGGTACCGATCCGGTATGGATGTGGCACGGATCTGGTACTGATCCGGTATGGATTTGGCACGGATCCGGTACTGATCCGGTATGGATGTGGCACGGATCCGGTACTGATCCGGTATGGATGTGGCACGGATCCGGTACTGATCCGGTATGGATGTGGCACGGATCCGGTACTGATCCGGTATGGATGTGGCACGGATCCGGTACTAATCTGGTAGAGATTTGATTCATGATTCAGTGAAGATTAAGTGAAGATACAGTTCTGAAATGATGCTTGTCTGGCACTGGTGGTGTGTGTGTGTGTGTGTGTGTGTGTGTGTGTGTGTGTGTGTGTTGTGTGTGTGTGTGTGTGTGGGTGTGTTGTGTGTGTGTGTTGTGAAGCCTGTTTGCTGCCCCCCTGGAGACATCACCACACACTGTTGCCATGAGAGATGGCGTTTTCAATTGTGTATGAGAGAGAGAGAGAGGGATGGAGAGAGAGACATGGAGGGGGGGGGAGGGGGGGGGTGAAGTGGTGTGGTGTGTGTGTGTGTGTGTGTGTGTGTGTGTGTGTGTGTGTGTTGTGTGTTTGTATGGTGGTGAGGGGGTGGTGTGTGGGGGGCTTTGACCTGTATTTCTCTTCCTCTACTCCATGTTGTCTTGCCTTTGTGTTCAATTCCCCCGGGGCTCTTTAGTCTCCAGCCATCGAGTTAGCCAAGCCAGGACTCGGAAGGGAAAGAGGCAGGGGGGGGGGGTGAGGAAAGAAGAGAGAGAGAGAGAGAGGGGGGGGAGAGAGAAGGGGGGGAGGAGGAGGATGGGGGAAAAACAAAAAAAAAAAAAAAGGGGGGGGACGAAGTGCACCTTGGGAAATGGTCTGTGTCCATGGCAACGAGGGGAAAGTGGAAGATGGATTTGCAGTGAGATTCAAAGCGGTCCCATTTGGAGGGTTTAGCTGTGTGTGTGTGTGTGTGTGTGTGTGTGTGTGTGTGTGTGTGTGTGTGTGTGTGTGTGTGTGTGTGTGGTGTGTGTGTGTGGATCTGTGCAGATGTAGTTATCAGGACTCAGGACTTTCTCCTCATCTTCATTAATGTTCTATTATCAGCTCCGGTTCATAACAGCCGTCCTCAGTTTACACACACACACACACACACACACACACACACACACACACACACACACACACACACGCTGACCACGACACACTGATAGAAAGTTCGCTCGTGCGACGTTTTCAATCCTGTAAAAGCGTCTAAAAGCAGCGTCTGACGTTCCTTTTTGCAGGAACTTGAAAGATCTACACAAGCTGAAGAGCAAATTCAGGTTCCTGCGTTTTCACAGGAAGTGAAAGTGATGGTCATGAGTTCGAATCCCAGCGGCCCCACCCCATGACAAGGTTCTTTACCTGCTCGGGTTGTGCGAATGAGTTAAAGGCCGTCTGTCTTTGGGTAAAAGTGAAAAGTAAACCATGGTGTGGATTTTACGGATGGTCTGAAGGAAACGTTGACCTTTGGGAGCGTCTCAGCCCAGAACTAAACCGGTATCTGATCAATATCACACACTCTTAACTAACAAGAGCGGATTGATTTAAGGGACGGCCGGTCGCCAGCGTTTATTCAATTACTGCACTTAATCAATCCCTTCTTTTTCTTTAAAACTAGTGTTTTTACAGATTTTTTTTTCCATTGAAAAAAATGGGGGCTACGGGGGTTTAGTGGTTAGCACGTTCACCTCACACATTCGCCAGGGTCCGGGTTCGATTCCCGTCTCGGTCATGTGTGTGTGGAGTTTGTGCATGTTCTCCCCGTGCCTCAGGGGGTTTTTTTCTCCGGGTTCTCCGGTTTCCTCCCCCGGTCCAAAAACATGCACGGTAGGTTGATTGGCACCTTGGAAAATTGTCCCTAATGTGTATGAATGTGTGTGTGTGTGTGTGTGATGGGTTGACATTCCATCCAGGGTGTATCCTGCCTTAATGCCCATAGACGCCTGAGATAGACACAGACTCCCCATGACCCGAGGGAAGATCGGATATAGCGGTAGAAGATGAATGAATGAATGAATAAATAAATAAATAAATAATGTAGTTAAAATTATCCCTAGTGTGTGTGTGTGTGTGTGTGTGTGTGTGATGGGTTGGCATTCCATCCAGGGTGTATCCTGCCTTAATACCCATAGACGCCTGAGATAGACACAGACTCCCCGTGACCCGAGGGAAGATCGGATATAGCGGTAGAAGATGAATGAATGAATGAATGAAAAAAATGGAAATATATATATATATAATGCTGTTATTTAAGTGTTTTGTGGTGTTTTTATAATCACAAATTTAATACGTGTTTCAAATCTAAAATTCCAAAAAATTTATATTTGATTGCCGTAATCACCAAATTCGCATCCCGTTGTATAAGGCACAATGCAAACATAACACACGCGTTAATGCAAATTAACTTTAACGGCACTAATGTTATTAACGTGTTATAACGCAGTGTGCGTTACTATGTGAGTGATCTGCTCCTTCACTCTGCGTCGTGTGTTTTGGCGAACGAACGAAACCCAAACAAACAAACAAATAAATAAATAAAGGTTCAGTGCATCCACTCACACTTCCTAAATTTCCCCCCAATGAATGACGCCCCCTAGCTGCGCATTCACAACAGGTACGATCTCCTCACTATATTAGCGTATATTACCGTATGGAACCTTACGCAAGCGCATCGCATTCCCAAATCCGTATTACTGCAATAAAGCGCATTTTTACTGAACGCAATAAAGCGCTTCCGTATAACCTAAACACCGTATCACCAGTTTATATGGAAAAGCAACCGGAACACAATTCTTAAAGGAGCCACGTCCCATATTTTACACTTCAAACCAACACTAAACAAATAACATTATAATTAACAAGAAATTACTATTAAAATAATAATTTAAAGTAAAATAAATATGAAATAATCAATAATGTTATTAAAAGGAGAGATTTTGAGTGAAATGTATATAATTATAACATCTGTTGCAGTTACAGTATTACAAACATGAAAAGTATTTATTTATGCTATATAAATATCGTTGGAGAGGCACGGTGGCGTAGTGGTTAGCACGTTCGTCTCACACCGTCAGGGTCCGGGTTCGATTCCCGTCTCGGTCATGTGTGTGTGGAGTTTGTGCATGTTCTCCCCGTGCCTCAGGGGGTTTTTCTCCGGGTTCTCCGGTTTCCTCCCCCCTGGTCCAAAAACATGCACGGTAGGTTGATTGGCACCTTGGAAAATTGTCCCTAGTGTATGAATGTGTGTGTGTGTGTGTGTGTGTGTGTGTGTGTGTGTGTGTGTGTGTGTGTGTGTGTGTGTGTGTGTGTGTGTGTGTGTGTGCCTTACCTTATGCCCATAGACGCCTGAGATAGACACAGACTCCCCGTGACCCGAAGGGAAGATCGGATATAAATAAAGCGCTATAGAAGATGAATGAATGAATGAATGAATGAAAATATCGTTGGAACGGAGCAACGTTTCTGTCTTTCTGCGAGTTTTTCTTGCTAGTATAGAAATATCACTAATGCGATTCTCTCCTGTACTGCGGTTCGATCCTTTATCGTCTATTCCGTCAATACAGAGAAAGAAAAAAAAAAAGATCATAAAAATTGTCTTTTTTTTTTTTTTTGCCCGTCAAATAAAAAAAACCTCTTTAAAATCACTCCTTAAAAAGTCGTCGTATCGTTCCTTCTTTTATCGGCTCGCGCTGATCTTTCCCGAGACGTTAAGCTCCTCAGCGGCAGGTCACGGTGCCGTTAATGTTGTCTCTGGCGTATTTTATTTTTTTTCTCCACATTAGCGGCGCGAGATGACCCCTCGCTGGGAAAACGCCGCGCTCGACCTCGAATTAAGCCACGTTTCCTTTCAACTCGCGATTCATTAACGATGTTAAAAGCGAGTTTTCATTAAAAGCCCGGCTGATGAATGGCATGTTGTTACTCGTGTAACCGAGCAGAACGTGGCGTAGGAGCGCGACCGTCTTCATGTGGGGATTAAAAAGGACAATATGTAAAAAAACAATATATATTATATATATATATATATATATATATATATATATATAGATATATATATATATATACACACAAATTTATTTATTTATTTAATTTTGGAGTCCATTTTCCATATAGAGAGGAATGAATCCACATCCTTCCAAACATCTAACCAGGAACTTCCCTCTATTACGAACTGTTGCACATAAAAATTATACCGATATTTTTTCGTTTTTTTCCAGCTTCCCCGACCCACTGTCGCTACGAGAGCGGCCTCTAGAGGGGAACCACTGACACCACGTTCTGTACGCAAAGAATTATTGTACAATTATTCATTCATTCATCTTCTAGCGCTTTATCCGATCTTCCCTCGGGTCACGGGGAGTCTGTGTCTATCTCAGGCGTCTATGGGCATTAAGGCAGGATACACCCTGGATGGAATGCCAACCCATCACACACACACACACACACACACACACACCCATAGACGCCTGAGATAGACACAGACTCCCCGTGACCCGAGGGAAGATCGGATAAAGCGCTAGAAGATGAATGAATGAATGTTTGTTTGTCTCTCCAGCACTTTTAAAATCGACCTTTTAGTTTATAACGGTTCCGGATCCAAGAATCCGGCGGCAAAAGTATTTGGACACGTGCTTTATTGTTTTTCCGAACGTTTTCCCACGACGTTGAAGGAACAATATTGTACGGTTGGATGAGGAGAGCGACGTCCAGAAGAAGAATATGGATACTGTAATAAGAGTAATACCCGCCCCCACGACCCCCCTCCCCCCCCCCCCCCCCTTTGCGACTGACTGACCAGGGTCATGGGTTTATGCTCCGAATCCATCATCGTCATCATCTCCTTGTTTTACTTCCTGCTCGGCGTCTGAGATGGGAACGTCTCTGTGGGAGAACAGCCACTTATCACAAATCACATTGGTGCGAGTTCACCAGGAAGAGGCGCGGAGTGTAATTGGGCGAAATCTCATTTTACAGATAGAGAGACGACGTGTGTGTGTGTGTGTGTGTGTGTGTGTGTGTGTGTGTGTGTGTGTGTTTATGGGGGATGGGGGATGTCGATCTTTGAATGCAGATAAGCGTGAGTACAGACGCCTCGTCCCGCCTGCTCGCTTCCCTTTAATTAAAAAAAAGCAGTCGTTCCTCCGACGTATGGATTTAATTGGAAGTAAACAAA
>JACRUU010000020.1:15361762-15400573 GCA_030449085.1 Kryptopterus vitreolus
TCCATTCAACTGTTCATCCTTTCATCCACATATCTATTAATCCATCCATCTCTCCATTAATTCACTGATCCATTCAGGACACTGTTCATCCTTTCATCCATATATCTATTAATCCATCCATCTCTCCATTAATCCAATAATTTATTAATCCATTAATCCATATATTCACTCATCCATTCAACTGTTCATCCTTTCATCCATATATCTATTAATCCATCCATCTCTCCATTAATCCATATATTCACTCATCCATTCAACTGTTCATCCTTTCATCCATATATCTATTAATCCATCCATCTCTCCATTAATCCATTAATGTATTAATCCATATATTCACTCTTCGATTAAGCCAACTGTTCATCCTTTCAGCCATATATCTATTAATCCATCCATCTCTCCATTAATCCATTGATTTGTCCATCTGCCCAGTATTCATTAATCAATTCACCCAACCATCTGTCCATCTAATTATCCATCTTTCCATCTATCCGTCTAATAATTCATCCATTTCTATGTTTTAGTCTATTCAGCTAAATCTCCATTCATCCGTCCATTGTCTTTTCAATCCGTACGCCCTTGCAATCCATAAAAATCTATTCATCAGTTCTTCCACCCATTTAAAAAGCTATTCATCCATCCATCCCTCCATACTCATCCTTCAATCCATCCGTCTATCTATTCATTAAATAATTATTTATTAATAATCCGTACGTTTAAGCGTTGATTGATGGAGAGAGATGTCCGTCGGCGTTATTAATAGCGTTACAGAAGCACCACTGGATGATATTTGCACCTTATAGTGTTAATGGCATCGTTATGAACATTTATTAACATTAATAACATTATTTAAGGCTGCGGGTCCTGACTGTATCCCATATAATGAAAATATATAGAGATGAATCGAATATGGGTATGGCATATGGAATATAAATCGTAACATGACTCGTGAGAGGATTGGTGTGTGTGTGTGTGTGTGTGTGTGTGTGTGTGTGTGTGTGTGTGTGTGTGTGTGTGTGTGTGTGTGTGTGTGTGTGTGTGTGTGTTTTACGGCCGAGTGAAACTGATGAATCAGATGAAAATGTATAACACTTTGATGGATCGCGGTTCTGCAGAGATGAATTCTTCGTGTGTGTGTGTGTGTGTGTGTGTGTGTGTGTGTGTGTGTGTGTGTGTGTGTTGGCTCCAGCTGAGCGTGAGGTTGGCGCATGTGCCGAATCTCTCTGCAGGTGTGACCTGTGTGTTCGAGGACCTGAGCGAGAGCCCCGGAGAGGTGCTGCCGAAAGGACAGATCCTGTGCATGTCTCCGTCACTGCGAGACGTCCCCACGCTCACACACGGATACGGTGAGAGAGACACACACACACACACACACACACACACACACACACACACACACACACACACACACACACGGAAATCTTCACCATGCAGCTGTACTGAAGCTTCGTCCCGTATCCCATGAACCACAAAACAAGTACTGATATTTATTCAATAATAATAATAATAATAATAATAATAATAATAATAATAATAATAAATAATAATAATAATAGTAATAAATAATAATAATAATAATTAATTAATTAATACATAGATTGCAAAGTGTTTAAAAAATGTTTAAATTTTTTTTACATCGGGATTTTTTTTTACATCGGGAAAATTAATAATGCATTTTATTCATTTTAGTAAGAAAGAAAGAGGCTTTATTGTCTTTTTTTTGTTTTGTTTTTGCTTATTTACATTATTATTTATTATTATTTATATGTGTACTTTTTTATTATTGTTATTAAACAAAAGTTTTATAACATTGAATCCTTCCTTTAGTCTCCGTAATGCTGTTCTTAACAAGGTTCAGTCCGAGGTTTGGTGTCCAAATACTTTTGCAAATCCATGATTCATAGTAAACAAAAACAAAAGCAGGTTTTTTTTATTTTATTTTTAATGCAGTGTTTTGTTTACACTCTGGCCTCGTTAGCAGGTTCCTATTAGACGAGGCGGAGAGCGGAGTCGCCTACGGCGCGTTGAACGTCTCTCGCGTTTGCTGTGTAGTCGCGTCACGTGTCTCAGACACACACACACACACACACACACACACACACACACTCACTCCAGGTGTTAATTTATACATCTCCAACTTCACTCTTGGCTTTTAACATGTAAGAAGGGGAAAAAAAAAAGAAACACATTAATGGACTTGAACACATTATTTGTTTAATTTGATTATCTCTGAGGTTACTCGATTGGGCCAAGAGGTTCTGAGAAATCACACACACACACACACACACACACACACACACACACACACACACACAAATGCACCAGTGCTGACCTTTCAGTCGTTCACCTAAACCTAATATTTCCATTAAAGACAATCACGGCATGTCCGAACGGAAATATTACGCCAATTACGGCGATGCGGCGCGCGAGAGTATAATTGGAAGACCCAAAAAATGGAGTCATTAGTGGAAAGCGAAAGAAATGGACGTGTTTTTTTTTTTTTTTTTTTTTTTTTTTTTCCCCCCCCCGCCCGGAGAAGGAAGGATGAATGCGTCCGCAATCGAACGTATTAGAGATGCGCGGGAAGGTAGAAAGGAAGCGGGTAGTTATCGCTCGCGTCGCTGTTTAAAAGCCGGTCGTCTTTATTTGATCGATGCTATTTATTTATTTATTTATTTTGCCCCTGTACAGGTGACAAGCGAGTGGTGCGACTGTCGCTCAAATCCGAAGAGACCGGACTCAAGTTCATCACCACTGATTTTGTCTTCTATAACTGCAGCGTCCTGCAATCGTGAGTTGTTTTTGTCTTTATGGCACGGGTGTACCTCAGGGGTGTATTTTAAGCCCGTGCTGGTTGGTTTTGAATGGATATTTCTTGAAATTCCGTAGCATTTTTTTTAAGCACATCATACGATCCTTCATGGTGGAGCTCAGATTTCTCTGTTTAGATGAGTCAAAAGTAATGGAACACCTGTTTTTGTTGTTTTTTTTTTACCCCTGAATTGCACTTCCTTTTGGACTGTAGCATGGAAATTTGAGGGTTGGGGGAGGGGGTAGCTCAGTGGTCTAAGGCGCTGGGCTGCTGATCGGAAGATCCAGGTTCGAGCCCCGGTATGGCCAATATGCCACCTTTGGGTCCTTGAGCTACCCTCTGTGCTCCAGGGGGCGCCGTATCATGGCCGACCCGGCGCTCTGACCCCAGCTACCAACATCAAGCTGGGATATGCCAAGAAAAGAATTTCACTGTGGTGTAATGTTTGTGATAAATTAAGTATATATATATTAATATTATTAATAATTATGCTCTCTGAAGATCTGCTTTCCTTGGGTTAGAGTGGATGATCTCATGATATGAAGCTCCACCCCCCATTTTATCGACTCCAGATCTCCATCCATACTTTTACTAAAACTCACCAAAATGTGTGTTTTTGTTTACATCTGATATTTTTGTGAATGGTGACCGGAATAGAAACCGATAATGTTTGATGGGTTTCTTTTTTTATTTATTTATTTATTTATTTTTAAAATCTGAGCTTACTGATGTGTGTGTGTGTGTGTGTGTGTGTGTGTGTGTGTGTGTGTGTGTGTGTGTGGGTGTGTGTGTGTGTGTGTGAGAGAGAGAGAGGGAGTCACACTCATTTCACTCATTCAATGTCAGACATAGATGTGTGTTTTTCACAGACAGACAGATGTGATGTGTTTGGACAGTTTGTGTGTGTGTGTTTGACAGACAGACAGATGTGAGTTTGACATATAGACAGGTGTGTGGCAGACAGGTGTGTGTGTGTTGACAGACAGACAGTGTGTGTTGTGTTGTGTGTTTGACAGACAGACAGATGTGAGTTTGACATATAGACAGGTGTGTGTGTGTGTGTGTGTGTTGACAGACAGACAGATGTGTGTGTGTTTGACAGACAGACAGATGTGTGTGTGTGAGGGAGTCACACTTATTTCACTCATTCAATGTCAGACATAGATGTGTTTTTCACAGACAGACAGATGTGCGTTTGATAGACAGATGTATATGTGTGTGTTTGACAGACAGATGTGTGTGTTTGGCAGACAGGTGTGTGTGTGTGTTTGACAGACAGACAGATGTGAGTTTGACATATAGACAGGTGTGTGTGTGTGTGTGTGTGTGTTTGACAGACAGACAGATGTGTGTGTGTTTGACAGACAGACAGATGTGTGTGTGTGTTTGATAGACAGACAGATGTGTGTGTGAGATGTGTGTGTGGTTTGATAGACAGACGGGTGTGTGTGTGAGGGAGTCACACTTATTTCACTCATTCAATGTCAGACATAGATGTGTGTTTTTGACAGACAGACAGATGAGTGTTTGATAGACAGATGTATATGTGTGTGTTTGACAGACAGATGTGTCTGTATTTGGCAGACAGGTGTGTGTGTGTGTGTGTGTGTGTGTGTGTGTGTGTGTGTTGTGTTGTGTTTACAGACAGACAGACAGACAGACAGATGTTGTGAGTTTTGACATACAGACAGGTGTGTGTGTGTGTGTGTGTGTTTGTTTGACAGACAGACAGACAGACAGATGTGTGAGTTTGACATACAGACAGGTGTGTGTGTGTGTGTGTGTGTGTGTGTGTGTGTGTGTGTGTGTGTTTGACAGACAGGTTGTGTGTGTTGACAGACAGGTGTGTGTGTGTGTTTGACAGACAGACAGATGTGTGTGTGTGTCTGTGTGTTTGAGAGACAGACAGATGTGTGTGTGTTTGACAGACAGACAGATGTGTGTGTATGTGTTTGCTTTTGACAGACAGATAGATGTGTGTGTGTGTGTGTGTGTGTGTGTGTGGGGGGGGGTTTGATAGACAGACAGATGTGTGTGTGTGTGGGGGTTTGACAGACAGACAGATGTGTGTGTGTGTGTGTGTGGGTTTGACAGACAGACTGATAGATGTGTGTGTGTGTGTGTGTGTGTGTGTGTGTTTTTGACAGACAGATAGACGTGTAAACAGGCAGTTTCCACTGCACAGTGTAACCACTGATCTGATTGGTGCACAGTGTTACAGATGATGATCTGATTGGTGCACGGTGTTAGAGATGATCTGATTGGTGCACGGTGTTAGAGATGATCTGATTGGTGCACGGTGTTAGTGTTATTGGTGCAGATGATCAGTGATGATCTGATTGGTGCACAGTGTTACCAGTGATGATCTGATTGGTGCACGGTGTTAATTGTGCACTGATGATCTGATTGGTGCACGGTGTTAATACTGATGATCTGATTGGTGCACAGGTGTTACATACAGATGATGATCTGATTGGTGCACAGGTGTTAATTTTTTTTTTTTACCAGTGATGATCTGATTGGTGCACAGGTGTTACCAGTGATGATCTGATTGGTGCACGGTGTTAATACTGATGATCTGATTGGTGCACGGTGTTAATACTGATGATCTGATTGGTGCACGGTGTTAATACTGATGATCTGATTGGTGCACAGTGTTACAGATGATCTGATTGGTGCATGGTGTTACAGATGATCTGATTGGTGCACAGTGTTACAGATGATCTGATTGGTGCACAGTGTTACTAGTGATGATCTGATTGGTGCACAGTGTTACCAGTGATGATCTGATTGGTGCACAGTGTTACCAGTGATGATCTGATTGGTGCACAGTGTTACCAGTGATGATCTGATTGGTGCACAGTGTTACCACTGATGATGATCTGATTGGTGCACAGTGTTACCAGTGATGATCTGATTGGTGCACAGTGTTACCAGCGATGATCTGATTGGTGCACGGTGTTAGATGATGATCTGATTGGTGCACAGTGTTACCACTGATGATCTGATTGGTGCATGGTGTTACCACTGATGATCTGATTGGTGCACAGTGTTAGATGATGATCTGATTGGTGCACAGTGTTACCAGTGATGATCTGATTGGTGCACGGTGTTACAGATGATGATCTGATTGGTGCACAGTATTACCACTGATGATCTGATTGGTGCACGGTGTTACAGATGATGATCCAGGTGTAGGTGTGAGGTTTTGCAGGAGGCGGGTGCATAATGTGGAGGTTAGAACGGTGTCAGGCCTCGCACACGGGGGTGTGGATCATCATCATCATCACCATCATCTAGCATGATCATTTCCAGCATTGAGAAGTTCAGGCTGTCATTGATGTTCACGGTTACGTTCTACAGGATTCCTGAATCGAGTGCAAAAAGACTTCTGAGAAAAGTGTGTGTTTTTTCCAGCATTCTCCATTTTTACCTGCACGTGGTTCAGATGTAAATCCAGAGATGGGTGCCGAGGCATCACTCGCCCTCTCTCTCTCTCTCTCTCTCTCTCTCTCTCTCTCTCTCTCTCTCTCTCTCTCTCTCTCTCTCTCAGACACTCTCTGTCTCTCTCCCGTTTAAGGGGAGGATATCAAGCGCCACTTAACTGGCAAATTACACCCTGCTAGTGCTCTCATCCCCCTGCTCAAGAAATCCAGAGCCTCGTCTGACACTGGAAAAGGTCCTGCCTCACTGCAGACCGCCATCAAATGAGAGTAATTGGCTCCGAGGTGCGAGTGGAGAGCGGTTAAATTGGAGAGCGCTCCAGTCTCACGCCGCTAGCCGTAATATCCTCGCACGCTCGGACGAGGTTGGCGTGAAATACGAGCCGGGATTGGCTCCGAAAGAGAGAGAGAGAGGAGAGCCTGAGGTGTCGGGTCCACAACACGCTCGGGTACGAATGAGAGGAATCAGCCTTGATACACACACACACATGGTTTTTGAAAAAGATGGAGCGGTGCGGAGACGCCTCGGGCTCAGGACACCTGCAGGTCCTGGAACCGCGAGGATGTTTTGGCGAGAACGCAAAACGTTTGTTTGTGCTCGGGTGGAAAAGAGGGAAAATTCGGAATATTGATGAAGCGTTTGAGCCGAGTTTGGAAATTCGTTTCCTTTTAATTAAGCGCGATGGTCGCGCTCCAGGTTCTTCACAGTGCTGAGTATCGGCTTGGAGGCTTTTGATTCATTATGCTGGACGTGTCTTTATACAAACAGGTTGGAGGGGAAAGGAGGGGGGGGTGATCCAAGTCATAAAGGTGCTGATCGGAAGGTTGGGGAAGGTTCGAGCCCCGGTATCGCCAAGCTGCCACACTTGGGTCCTTGATCAATTCCCCTTAACCCTCTGTGCAGGTCTCCAGGGGGCGCTGTATGACGGCTGACCGTGTGCTCCGACCCCTTTGTATGTAGACTTTGTACTACACAAAGTTCTTTCTTTTATTTTGAGTTCAAATCCCAAAAGCACAGTGTTGCTGCTATCTTGATCAAGGCCCTGCATTTTGAAGTGCTCGTTTGTCTAAATAAGATAACGTCCCCTTTTTTACCCATCCTGAGACCTTGTGGTCGTCCGATAAACCGTCCGTATATTTTCATAAATGAAGCTCTTACTATAATTATCATTGTTGATATTTACATTTGCCGTTGGCAGAAGATCCGTCCGCCATATCCAACCCAAGGAAAGCAGATCTTCATAAAGATGGCTTTTGGTTTTGGGTCCCATTGAATGGGAATGTCCATATTCAGGTGTCCCAATGCTGATGTTCATGTAAAAAAAAAAAAACATCGTTATTATTTTTTTTGATGAAACATCATTGACAACATTAGGGCTGCACGATTTATCGTAAAAATATCACGATCCGTACTTATATACGATCTCTGCGCCGTAACCTACGCCATAACCTACCTGTAACCTACCCCTAACCTATGGCATAACCTACCCATAACCTATGCCGTAACCTACGGCATAACCTACGCCGTAACCTACGGAACCGTAACCTAACGTACTACGCCATAACCTACACC
The DNA here is from genome assembly GCA_030449085.1 of Kryptopterus vitreolus. Lineage (NCBI taxonomy): Eukaryota > Metazoa > Chordata > Actinopteri > Siluriformes > Siluridae > Kryptopterus > Kryptopterus vitreolus. The sequence goes on from JACRUU010000020.1 coordinate 15,369,588, forward strand.
GTAACCTACGCCGTAACCTAAACTGTAACCTAGGACGTAACCTATGCCGTAACCTATACCTTAACCTTCAACGTAACCTATGCCGTAACTACACCGTAACCTACACGTAATCGACGCCGTAACCTACACAGTAACCTACACCATAACCTACACCTTAACCCTCACCGTAACCTACACCTTAATCTACACCGTAACCTACACCATAACCTACACCATACACCTAACCTACCTACCCTACCTAACCTACACCTACACATTAACCTACACCTACACCATAACCTACACCATAACCTACACCGTAACCTACACCATAACCTACACCGTAACCTACACCATAACCTACACCATAACCTACACCTACACCTAACCTACACCATAACCTACACCATAACCTACACCGTAACCTACACCATAACCTATACCGTAACCTACACCATAACCTACACCATAACCTACACCATAACCTACACCATACCATAACCTACACCATAACCTACACTGTAACCTACACCATAACCTATACCGTAACCTACTCCATAACCTACACCATAACCTACCCATAACCTACACCATAACCTACACCATACCTACGTAACCTACACCATAACCTACACCTAACTACCCAACCTATACACCATAACCATACCGTACCACCTACTCCGTACCCTACACCGTAACCTACACCCGTACACTAACCTACCATAACCATAACCTATACCGTAACCTACTCCATAACCTACACCATAACCTACACCATAACCTACACCATAACCTACACCGTAACCTACACCATAACCTACACCATAACCTACACCACACACCTAACCTACCTACCATAACCTACACCATAACCTAACCTACACCATAACCTACACCATAACCTACACCATAACCTACACCATAACCTACACCATAACCTACACCATAACCTACACCATAACCTACACCGTAACCTACACCGTAACCTACACCGTAACCTACACCGTAACCTACACCATAACCTACACCATAACCTACACCATAACCTACACCATAACCTACAACCTAACCTACCTACCATAACCTACACCTACACCATAACCTACACCATAACAATAAACCTCCCAAGACCATAACCTACTCCATAACCTACTAACCTACTCCATGTAACCTACACCATACACCTACCTACCCGTAACCTACACCATAACCTACACCGTAACCTACACCATAACCTACACCATAACCTACACCGTAACCTACACCATAACCTACACCATAATCTATACCGTAACCTACTCCATAACCTACACCGTAACCTGACACTCACCTCTCCGAAAAAGTAGCTACATGTCACATCAACATAGAGCAGCGAGATCTGTGATTGGTCGTCTCGGCGTCGTTACGTATTCCGGCTTAATTCTTCCGTACCGCCGTTTTTAAAGTGTAGAAAAAAAGCGTGGACGTGGACCAATCAGCCGAAAAGATCATGGAGGAGAAAATATAAACACCTCTGTTTCTTCATCACCAATTTTATAAAGACATTGCGGGAATTGTTGCTACAGCAGAAACCCAAAACATCGCAAAACCAACCAGCGCCAACTAGTGTTTGGGAATGGTCAGTGCAGATCGCGCAGAAGTATAAACGCTCACGACGGCGTCGGCTACATGCGTAGGCTACAGCGTTCACAAGTATAAACCCGCCTCCTTGTGTTCACATCGTTATTGTTATTGGTAGAATAGATTTGTTACTTCAGCACTTTTACTGATTTTTTTTTTACTGAATTTCTTGTTTTGTTTTTTTTGTACGCGAGTGCAATCAATTTTTGTTTTGATTTGTGTGAGAGAATCGCACACTCGCGTATTCCGTACGGCGCTTTGGGTGCTTTATTTATTTATTTTTTCTTTCTTTTCCGCGACCTATTTAAAGTGCTTGTGATTAGCATCAGAACGGCACGGAGATGCGAAAGCCTCTCCTGAAAAGATTCGGCAGAAGAAAGGCGAACGCCGGCACGGGAAAAACAGCGATCTTCCTTTGTTCGGGTTGTATTTCGGAAGTATGAAATCGCCCCCCCCCCACCACCACCCCTCCTCCCTCCATCCCGCACGTTCAAGTGTGCAGGATCATCTAACGCATACGAAACTATGCTACATCCGCACGCTCCGACCCGCAACAATCAATTTTCCCTTCTGCGTATGTGAAAGCGGGCTCACGTGGATCCGACGAGCTGGGCTTGCCTGTTGCCATGGTACCGCGGCTCCGGAGTGGAGTGGAGCGGAGCAAGGCCTCTTTTATTTTTTTTTATTTTGTCCCCCCCCCCCCCCGCCATCCATCCCTGATCCTGTGCCAGATTTCTTCCTCTCACAAAAGCCCCCTGTGGTAAGCGCTTAAACACCGACCTCCATCTTTATTTCCCACAATCCTTCATCTACACCACCACCCCACCTACTCGACCCGCCACCTACCGACCCCCAGGGCTCTAACAGCCACCTGAGAACGGAAAAGTGAGATGTGTTCCCGATTGATGGACTATACGGAGCGTCGTCTTTCTCCGGCATTTCCATGTGGCAGCTATAGCGTTAAGAAACCTCTTATGTAAACCTCAGAAGGAAAAAAAAATGGAAAGATTTTTTTTTTTTTTTTCCGTCTTCCTTTCATCCTCCCAAGCATCTGTTTGTGAGGATTGCGTCTCGGTTTTTGGCTCACAGCGTGTATTCATTAACCAGTGTGTACTTCAGGACGCTCAACCTAGATTTGGAAAAGCAGGAGGCTCGGAAAAATGCACTTCGACTTGGTCCTTATTGGGATTTCTTTTGCACGCTTATGGATGTCGTTCCGGAGCAGCGACGGATGGAGATTTATTTTGTCGCCAGATCGATGACGAAGTATTTGTCAAGATGGTTTCAAATAAATGAGGATGTGCGAGTCCAGTGGGTTAAGGCTCTGGGGATACAGGTCAGGGGGTTTCACGCACCGGTATCGCCTGAGTGCCACTTTTGGGATCCTTGGGCAAAGGCCCTTAACCCTCGGGTTGATCCCTTAATTCTTTCTTTGAAAATTCCATCTATGTCAGGAAGCTGCGATACAATATTTCTCCAGTGGGTTAAGGCTCTGGGGATACGGGTCAGGGGGTTTCACGCACCGGTATCGCCTAGGTGCCACTTTTGGGATCCTTCAGCAAGGGCCCTTAACCCTCTGGTTGATCCCTTAATTCTTTCTTTGAAAATACCATCTATGTCAGGAAGCTACGATACAACATTTCTGGAGCAGAGTGTTGAGGGCCTTGCTCAAGGGTCCTAAAAGGGGCAGCTTGGTGATACCTGGGCCTGAACCCCTGCTGACCACTAATCTACATTTACAGCATTTACAGACGCCCTTATCCAGAGCGACGTAGATCTAAGAATAAAGGGATTATTTTATTGATGTTTTCCTGGACAGTGAGAAGGAAGTAGTGTTATTATGGGATGTTGCTGGAAGAGATCGGGGTCTTCAGTCGTGGTTTGAAGATGCATTTGTTTGTTGTTGGGACGTCCAGGGGAAGTTCATTCCACCACCTCGGTACCAGAACAGAGAAGAAGAGCCTTAAGCTGATCTTTAGCTCTTCCCCTGAGAGAAGGTGGAAACAGGCGAGCAGTGCGAGACGCTCTCAGGCAGCGATGGTGCGCTACGGGAGGTGATGAGGAGATTTCTGAGGGATGAAGATCCATGTTTGGCTCCAGTCTCGAGATAACGAGATACTGAACGAGAACCTGAGCAGCCTGTATGGATAGAAATGAAGGTCCAGTCCGTCTGATTTTGTAGAAAAGGTGTCGACAAGAGCGAGTCTTAACCACCGATGGCCAACCTCACATCTTCACGTGTGTAAGAACAAAAAGTTTGGTTTATTTCTTTATTACAGACAGAACAAACCCTTTGGAAGCTGGGATCAGAGGGCAGGGTCAGCCATGATATGACGTCCCAACCCAGAACCTTGATTCCTAAGATACCACCTCCACCTGAGGAGACATGGCCAATTGGCCTCAATAAAATGCAGCAATGACCAAGATTGGTGTGGAACATCTCCTGTACCTTGGACTATACTTCATTGGGGTACATTGTGGTGGGTACCCCCGACTTTCCTTGCCCAGCAACAGTACCTGAGGGTCAAGGACTTAATATTGACATTTCTTGGGTTCAAATGTCTGGTGCATTCAGGTGCAATTCTTTCCTTCACGTATCCCAGCTTGTTCAGACCCTGGGGTCAGTGCACAAGGTCAACTATGATACAACACCCCTGGTGCACAGAGGGTTATGGGCCTTGCCCAAGGGTGTTAGCCATGACATTCTGATAGGTAACCACTGAGCTACGACCTCCTTCTGTCAGTATCAGTGAAGGTTTTGTGCCATTTCGTGGAGCAAGCATCTTCTGCAAAGTCCAAGTGATTGAGGTGTGTCCTGTAGCCTGTGGTCCGGATCTTTTCCCATCGATCCCTTGTCACGAAAATGTGGCGTAGGATCAGTTGTTTGTGCATTTCATATCCTGATGACAGTCTGTGGCTCGGAGCAAAGTTGATATAAGATCATAACACCGTGTCAGCTCACATTAGCCGATCCACCACTCTGACACCCCGGGATAGAGAGACATCCTAGATCACAAGCGTTTTCCTTGACGCTCAAGGTCACATCCTCGGGCTCGTGTGCTCATCAAGCCGTGCACCTGCTGGTACACAGTTAGCTATTTGTCCTACGCCGGTTTTTCGGAGTACGTGTCCCTGCTTGGACTAAATAAAACCCGAATTGCTTTAAAGCCCCCAATCTTTCCTCCCGGTCCCCGGAGCAGTCTTTTCTTCCGGCGCTTTTACCCCGTCTCTTCATTTAAAAAAAATAAATAAATAAAAGGTGACTCCCGTATGGGGAGTGAGGACCGAGCCGGAGTCCAGATACAGACCACGCAACATTAGGCTCGGCCTGTCATAATCCAGGCGTTATTTCGCGCCTGAGCAATCCTTCCGCCGGAGATATTGTGTTTGCCACCCATCATTGTGGGGGGGGAAGAGTAATACTCTGTAATTCTGTAAAGAGCACGAGGCAGGCTCACTCTCACGCCGACCGTCTCGAACATCTCCGAGAGCAATGGAGGCGTTTTTTTTTTTCATCCCCGACTGGCAGAGTGCTATTAGGAAAGCGAGAGAAAGAGCATGAGAGCGAGAGATACATTATTCTGAGCAGTGCAGCTCCGGGGTGTAATGTGCTCCGACTGCTGAGAGCATTCTGAGGTTGGGGGGAAGGTTTTTTTTTTTTTTTTTTTTTTTTTTTTAAGCACATCCCTGGAGGGAAAGATATGATTAGTATGGGAGTAAGTGTTTGCTCCCTGTGCGAGAGCCGAGTGCATGCTCCCGGAGCTTATTCCCATTACAGAGTCCAAGTGGCACCTCCACACACACCTTCGCCCAAATGTTCCGTCCCTATATAGTGTGTGAGTGAGTTCTCCGGCCTTTTAGGGTGCGCTCGAGATGCATGTCTGTCTTTCTTTCTTTATATACACTTCTTAGACAAGCGCTCCATTCTTGTCCTCCGAGCATGCATTTACCAGCTGGAGGCTCATAAAAACAAACGGTTCCTCAAAGGTTCCTCGTGTAAGTAAGGGCTTTTATTGCTTCCTGGAGCAAAACCTTTCTGGGAACCTTTTATTGCCGGGTCAGACATCGAATCTCTGAGACTTTAGCCCGGAGATTCCTTCCTTGAATTTTTATATACTGCAATGAAAAGGACGTGTCTTGCGGAAGATCTCGGCTGTAAAACATCAGGTCCAAAGATGTTTTGGTTGTACCAAGTGTCACATCAGCGCTAGAGATTTTTAAAGGTGTTGGGGGGGGGGGGGGGGGGGGGGGGGGGGGGTTTGTATACACGGGATGGTGGTCACGTGTATTCCCAAAGCAAGGTAGAACAAGTATGGACTTGTCCTGTGTGGAACTGTTTCACGAGGAGTTTCGAGTGGAGGAACATCACCAAACCAACAGTTGGGAGGTTGGGATTTGAACCTATGACCATTTTTAGACCAGCAGCAGAATTCCTTCACTGTTCTGAAGGACCTCAAACCGGTCCAAGAACCTTCAGCCAAGATAATCCGCACCATCCCTCCCCCACACTACTCTCCAGATTTGGCTCCTGTGGACCCTCCAGAAGATCCAGCTTGCCGTTTTTTAACGCCGCTGTGGAGATCCGTCGTGAATCGCTGGACAACGGTGTTAAAAAAAAAAAGGCGAGCCGGTTCTTCTAATCTTCTGAAAGGGAGGTTGGGATTTGAACCTACAACCCTTTTGACCAGGCAGCAGAATTCCGTCACTGTTCTCGAGAACCTCAAACCAGTCCATTCACCTTCAGCGTTTCACGACGGTTCTCCACAACGGCATTAAAATAAAAGGGAAGTTGGGATTTGAACCTACAACCCTTTATAGAAACAGCACAATTCCTTCACCATTGTAGGTTCAAATCCCAACTTTCCTTTCTGAAGATTAGAAGATCCAACTCGCTGTTTTTTAACGCTGGTGTTGAGATCCGTCATGAATCACTGAAGGTGCTTGGACTGGTTTGACGTTCTTGAGAACAGTGAAGGAATTCTGCTGCCTGGTCAAAAGGGTTGTAGGTTCAAATCCCAACTTTCCTTTCTGAAGATTAGAAGATCCAGCTCGCTTATTTTTTAACGCTGTTGTGGAAATCCGTCGTGAATCGCTGAAGGTGCTTGGACTGCTTTGAGGTTCTTCAGGACAGTGAAGGAATTCTGTTCTTTAAAAGGGTTGTAGGTTCAAATCCCAACTTCACTTTCAGAAGATTATAAGATCCACCTTGTTGTTTTTAACGCCATTGTTGAGATCTGCCATGGATCGCTGAAGGTGCTTGGACTGGTTTGAGATTCTTCAGGACAGTGGAGGAATTCTGTCCTCAAAAAGGGTTGTAGGTTCAAATCCCAGGAGGAGAAAGGCAGGACCTTTCTGTATCCTCCGAGCGTGGAGATACTAAAGTGCCCGCTTGAATAAGTGTTTAGTCTTAAATTCAGTCTCTCTAAGTGGGCTTAGTCTCCATGCCGTCTTCAAGTGCGTTCTCCGAGGCACTTAGTCTAGATACCTTCTTCAAGTGCATTTGCTTCACACGTTCACCAAGTCCCCTTTAGAGGCCTCGAGGGCTTTGCTTTGCAGTGTTTACTTCGTGTGCAGAGATCACGAGTGCGTTCTTCACATACGACTGCCAAGTGTTTAGTCCTTGTTCACGCTCCAAGTGTCTGCTTAAGGCTCTCGTTGGCTCTCGCCAAGATCTACTTCTCTTTTTTTTTTTTTATATCTCCAACTGCATGTTCCTCACTATCCAGAAATGTGACCTTGAAAGCCGTTGGCTGGACACGGATCGTTGTCTTCCCCTGAATGCTCTTCAGAAGATATCCAGAAATTGGTCCTCGGAAGGTCAGCATGGAGGTTCCGGATAGGTTCCGATTTAGGTACCTCGGTTCCTCCTTGGGGCGCTCTTGAGGTGTCCACATGTGACTGCGAGAGCTGTGTCTTACTTCCTGTCTCTTGCAGCTGCAGCTTCATGGCCCTTAATGTGTCTCCGATGTGTCCCATGTCCACCACCACCATCTCTCCCATCTGTCTAATCCATGTCCAGTGTGATCAGACATGGATTAGACAGCTGGGAGAGATGATGATGGTGGTGGTGGTGGTGGACATGGGACACATCAGAGACAATTTAAGGACCATGAACAACAGAACACCACTACTGACATCACCATTATCTCTCCCAGCCGTCTAATCCATGTCCAGTGTGATCATTTCTTCTCCTCCTCTAACCTCTTTCTCTCTTTCCATCTGTGCAGGTGTTCGTCGTGCGTAAGCAGCCCGTTCCCCTGCAACTGGTGTAAATATCGACACATCTGCACCAACAACGTGGCCGAGTGCTCCTTCCTGGAGGGCCGAGTCAGCAGCGTCGAGGTGAGACACCGCGCTGATCTCTCCTGGAGATATTCACCTTCTCAGGGGATCAGTGACTCATCCTCCGAGTCTCCTGACTCAACTCTCAACTCAGACTCCGGAGCTGAGCGACAGAGAGGGAGAGAGAGAGATGGAGGGAGGGAGGGAGAGGGAGGGAGAGAGAGAGAGAGAGAGAGAGAGAGAGAGAGAGAGAGAGAGAGAGAGAGAGAGGGAGGGAGAGGGAGGAAGGGAGGGAGAGAGAGAGGGGAGAAAACAAGTACAGTATCCTTCTGTTTGGTGGAAGGTAGGAATGTAGAAGTCTTTTTCGTTCTCTTCTCCTGACCGTCCGTCCGTCTATCTATCTCTCTATCTATCTATCTATCTATCTATCTATCTATCTATCTATCTATCCACTTTTATATATCTATCTATCTATCTATCTATCTATCCACTTTTCTACATCTATCTATCTATCCACTTTTCTACATCTATCTATCTATCTATCTATCTATCTCTCTATCTATCTATCTATCTATCTATCTATCGAGCTATCGATCGCCACTTTTCTACATCTAGCTATCTACGCGATCTATCTATCTATCTATCTATCTATCTATCTATCTATCTATCTTCTTCTATCTATCTATCTATCTATCTATCCCACTTTTCGACAGCTTTTCTACATCTATCTATCTATCCACGTTTTCTACATCTATCTATCTCTATCTATCTATCTATCTATCTATCTATCTATCTCTCTATCTATCTTTTCTACGATCTATCTATCTATCTATCGGGGCTATATCTATCTATCTATCCGCTTTTCTACATCTATCTATCTATCCACTTTTCTACATCTATCTATCTATCTATCTATCTATCTATCTATCTATCTATCTATCTATCTATCTATCTATCTATCTATCACTTTTCTACATCTATCTATCTATCTATCTATCTATTCTTCTTATCTATCTATCTATCTATCTATCCACTTTTCTACATCTATCTATCTATCTATCTATCTATCTATCTATCTATCTATCTATCTATCTATCTATCTATCTATCTATCTATCTATCTATCTATCTATCTATCTATCTATATCTATCTAATCTATCTATCTATCTATCTCTATCTATCTATCTATCTCTATCTATCTATCTATCTATCTATCTATCTATCTATCCACTTTTCTATATCTATCTATCTATCCACTTTTCTACATCTATCTATCTATCTATCTATCTATCTATCTATCTATCTATCTATCTATCTATCTATCATCTATCTTCTATCTATCTATCTATCTATCTATCTATCTATCTTTATCTATCTATCTATCTATCTATCTATCTATCTATCTATCTCTATCTATCTATCTATCTATCTATCTATCTATCTATCTATCTATCTACATCTATCTATCTATCTATCTATCACTTTTCTACATCTATCTATCTATCTTCTGTCATTTCATCTCTTGAGTAAAGGTTTACTTGTGAAAAGTGATGAGTCAGTGTTGATAATGGGTTAGAAGTGGGCCAAGAGTGCGGAGACACACACACACACACACACACACTCACTCACACTCACTCTCTCACACACACACACACACACACTCTCACACACACACACACACACACACACACACACACACACACACACACACACACACACACACACACACACACACTCCCTGTAGGCTTTGAGTGTACAGGTTGGAGAGTGTATATGAGGAAGGGGCTTCTATGTTTAAACAACAAGAGCTTTTCTGCAGCTGAAACCAAGACTCAGGACATCACAACCTGTGACTCAGGAGAGGTGTGTGTGTGTGTGTGTGTGTGTGTTGTGTGTGTGTGTGTGTGTGTGTGTGTGTGTGTGTGTGTGTGTGTGTGTGTGTGTGTGTGTGAGTGTGTGTGTGAGATAGGGAAACACTGAAAAGGTCCCACAGCGAGAGATACAGTCAGTGTGGAAAGTAAAGTCAATACTGAATCTAGTCTTTTCTTTTCTTCTGTCTCTATTTGCTCCTGTCTCTCTCTCTCTCTCTCTCTCTCTCTCTCTCTCTCTCTCTCTCTCTCTTTCCTTTCTTGTCTTGCTTTCTCTCACTCTTTCTCTCTTTTTCTGTCATTCCATTATTCACAGAATATGTGGTCTAGTTCTTGTCATGGTCAGGGAATTACATCAGTCAGAAATCACGATGAAATAAGACACATCTGAGACACTCCTGAAACATAACGAGATATGTTTCAGGACACATATATGAGACACATCAGAAACATATGAGACACACATATATGAGACACATCAGACACAACACAAATCTGAGACATAATGAGACGTAGTCACGACATGAGACACATCCGAAGACACATTTCAGACAGGATACAAATTTGAGATGCAACGAGACAATAGTTTAGACACACCTGAAGCACAGACACATCTGAGACACAATGAGACAAATCTGAGACACAAGACATGCCTGAAACATATACTAGACATACACAACACACAAAGGAGACACAAGAAGACACAGGAAATTCAATGGGAGAAATCTGAGACATAGTGAGACACAACACACCTATGACATGTAAGACACACCCAAAGGACATATGATACTTTGAGACACAATGAGACAAAGCGGAGACACAGACATGCCTGAAACATATACAAGATGTACACATCACACATATGAGACACAAAAGACACCTGAAATATAGTGGGAGAAATCTGAGACATAGTGAGACACACCAGAGACACAACACACCTATGACATGTCTGAGATGTAAGACACACCTGAAAGACATCTGAGAGAGTTTTGAGACAAATCTGAAACACAATGACACAAATCTGAGACACAAGACATGCCTGAGACATATACTAGACATACACAACACACAGAGGAGACACACGAAGACACATGAAATTCAATGGGAGAAATCTGAGACACAGTGAGACACACCTACGACATGTCTGAGACATAAGACACACCTGGAAGACAACTGAGAGACTTTGAGACAAATCTGAGACACAAGACATGCCTGAAACATATACTAGACATACACAACACACAGAGGAGACACAAGAAGACACATGAAATTCAATGGGAGAAATCTGAGACATAGTGAGACACACCAGAAACACAAGACACACCTATGACATGTCTGAGACGTAAGACACACCCGAAAGACATCTGAGCTGTATGTGAGAGACTGTGAGACAAATTGGAGACAAAGTGAGGTACAATGAGACACATAAATAAACTTTAAAAGCGACGGGAGAGACTCGTGACTCGCTTTGTTCATGAGGTAATTGTTCGAATCTCACGTCGTCCTTTTGCGTGATTTGCCCAAAAGTATTTGGACACCCAATGCTTCTTGTTCAAGGTACAAACAACCGTATAGGACACGATAGCGTTCCATTTTTTCCGTTTAAAATAGGACACCGAAACCTGTTCAAGCGAAAGGTTTGTTCACGTGGTGTACTTTCATCTCCCAGGGCGCGAATCAGGGCCACATGTTTGCGTGTTGATGGACGCGTTGGTTCGGCGGAAATCCCTCGTTTTCCTCACGTACACTTGTTGACCTTCACATGGCCAATTAGATGCGCCATGAATCTCAATGCCGTGCCTTTAAGCGGCGCTCGGTGCAGCTGCCGGGCCACGTTAACTCTCAGCGCCGCACTTGCCATCTATTAAAATTCAGTGTTTCCACACGAGGCAGGCGAACGGGTTTTATATTACCCTCTTGTTATGCGTGGCCAAGGATTCACGGCGCGCCGATGTTTGGATAAACAGATGGCATTTGACCTTTCGTCAAAGGCTGACCCGTGACCCTTAATTATGGATCGTTTCTCCTTGTTCTGTTGTGAATCCGTAAAAAAAAAAACCTGCTTGGCTTTTGACCAGAGACAGAACCGTGATTCAGCAGCGAATGCGTCCCTGAAGGATGCAGGAAGGGAATGTTCAGGTCCTGAGGTATAAAACTTGATGACAGTTAGTTTCAGTTGGATGAAGATGAGGAAGATGTGTGGCAGATTTAGGAGCTGGATTTATCACGCTCGACGGCTTCCGTGCCACACAGATGAGACATTATCTTCTCCTTCGCCTCCCAGCGTTCGGCTGGGAACAAATCAAAACATCAGCCGGATCTTTTTTGCTTTGCAATGTTACCCACATTTTTTGATTGCTTCAGAAGACCTCCTAAAGTCCCCAGAAGTCCCCCAAAGAACCCACAGAAGTCCCCCAAAGAACCCACAGAAGTCCCCCAAAGAACCCCACAGAGGTCCCCTTTAAAGAACTCCCCAAAGTCCTCAGAAGTCTCCTAAAGAACCCCCCAAAAGCCCTCAGATATCTATTTCATTCTCCTAAAGAACTCTCCCAAGTCCACAGGAAGTGTGCAAACGGACGAACAGGAAGCAGCTGGGCAATTCAATCTCCAGGGCCGAAATGTCCCATGGAGGCAGATGTAGATCCGAGGCAGTTTTTCTCCGATCCCACTCTGTGCTACAGATTGCTGCTTCGGATACTAGAAGTTTATCGAAGTCAACTAAAGAACCCAAAAGTCTATTGACGTCTCCTAAAGAACCCCCCAAAGTCCCAGAAGTCTATTGACGTCTCCTAAAGAACCCCCCCAAAGTCCAAGAAGTTTATTGACGTCTCCTAAAGAACCCTCCCAAAGTCCCAGAAGTTCTATTGACGTCTCCTAAACGCACCCCCCCCCCCCCCCCCAAAGTCCCAGAAGTTTATTGACGTCTCCTAAAGAACCCCCCAAAGTCCTAGAAGTCTATTGACGTCTCCTAAAGTCCCCCCCAAAGTCCCAGAATTCTATTGACGTCTCCTAAACGCACACCCCCCCAACGTCCCCAGAAGTCCCTTAGTCTCTCAAAATGCCCCAAAGCCCAAACTGCTGCGTTTCCTACCCTGTCTAAAGGTCGCTCATACACTCAAACAGCATGACAAAGCCAACCAGAGGTCAAGTCACAGTCCTGATGGTGTTTTTTGATTAACGATCTTTGATTTTAGTCCGTTTGTTGTTACGGCAATACTTCGGTAATAGTCACTTGTTCTCTCTCTCGCTATATCTCTCCCCAAGCTCAAGCCTTGCTCCTTCCATCCACAACTCCCCCCCCCTCCCCCCACCCCCCCCCGCCGTCATGAAGACTTTCTCATAGTGGAAAACCTCCTGAGCTTCCTGTTCAAAAGCACAGACACTGGACACCCCTTCCATCAGTGTTAGCTAAACATCTCCAGTCCATATCAATAATTGATTATATTTTGGTGCTTTGCCCAGCGCTTGTCTTGTCCATTTATTCCAAAACAAAATCTCCAGTCCTGCAGGATGGTATTCCGTGGAAAATCAGAAAACGCAGAAAGTGACTGCAATCGTTGCTAATAAGTGTATAACATACGCAATTGTGCATACATGCGAAACACTGATGCAACTAGTCGTTTTTATTTGAAATACATAAATACGGAGCTCGTTAACACTTCCTTCATCGATTAAGCAGCGGTCTTGTTCCGCCCCCTCCACCCCCCGCCCCTCCCCCCCCCACCCCCCGCCCCTCCCGCCCCTAGAGGAGTTTGTTCGGGTTAGCGTTAGCAAGCGGCGCTTGACTGACAGCACAGCTAGAGTACTGTAACATCCGCCCTTTCCATAGCATTCATCATTACACACAGCTTAATTAGCTCCTGTCGATGTTTAACCTTAAAGAGCAGCACTGCAGGGAGAGGATCATTGAGACTAATGGATAAGTGCACCAACACACACATACTTGCTGTCCTTTTCCCAGAGGGAGTCCTGCATATCAAATGCGCCTCCTGTGTTTCTTTTCTTTCATCCCTCTCAATCTTACTCTCTCTCTCTCTCTTGCACTCGTTTTACATTATTCTCTGTTCCATCACTCATGCCTACCCCCACCCCCCCCCCCGCCACACGAACACACACACACACACATGAATACACACTTCCCCCCTCAGGGTATCAGTGGGGCGACTCTTTCATTAACACCCGGTGGCCAAAGGTAATTAATTGTAGGATGAGTGACACAGGAGCCATTAGCTCAGCAGGAAGTGCGCCACCGGACGCACAGGAAGCGGCACGGCAGGTTTCCGTCAGCCCCTCATTCAATCTCCAGGGCCGATTGGGAAATGTCCCACGGAGGCAGACGTAGATCCGAGGCCGTTCTGCTCCGATCCCACACTGTGCTCCAGATTGCTGCTTCGGCTTCCACGCCGGCCAGAAGCGATAAGCTATCAGTATTTCGACATTAGTGTGAGCCGATCTGCCCGGAGGGGGTTCACGTTGACTTCCTTGCCTCTGAAAACACAACCACAGATTCTCTCTGAACCCACAACGCATTTGCTGCATTGGGGCTGAAAACTTGGAAAATCAAGTGTAGTAAAGACGTCTCCTAAAGAACCCCCCCCAAAGTCCTCAGAAGTCTATTGACATCTCCTAAAGAAGATATCTATATATATATATATATATATATATATATATATATATATATATATATATATATATATATATATATATATATAGAAACCCGCCAAAGCCCTCAGAACTCTATTGAGATCTCCTAAAGTCCCCAGAAGTCCCTCAGTCTCTCAAAATACCCCAAAGCCCAAACTGTGGCGTTTCCTACCCTGTATAATGGTCGCTCATACACTCAAACAGCATGACCAACCCAAGCAGAGGTCGAGTCACAGCCCTGATGGTGTTTTTTTTTTTTCGGTAATAGTCACTCGTTCTCTCTCTCGCCATATCTCTCCCCAAACTAAAGCTCAAGCCTTGCTCCTTCCACCCCCCCACCCCGACACCTCTCTCATAAAGACTCTCATAGTGGAGAACCTCCTGAAAACCTCCATCATGTCCATCAGTAGCCGTATTTTTTTTCCTCCTGAAGAGTTTATCGTGAATAAAAATTGTACTATTTTTTAATTGGAACACTTCCCAAACGATTTGGAGCGCTCCCCCCCCCCCTTCCGTTTCCCCACTGAGCTAAGGGAGCGTATTTCACGGTGCCTATCATACAGAGCCTGAAAATAGGATTATCGGAGGAGGGGGGTGTGGGGTGGGAGTGCTGTGGAGGAAAAAAAACCCACAGAAATTGAGTGAGTGACCGAGCAATTGGTTGCTTGAGAATTCGTGCAATCAACAGCTCGTTTTTCTTTCCAGCGGTCAGCACGTAGCAAGCGTTTTCATTCTGCATTTGTTGGTGTGTATGTCAGTGTGTGTGTGTATGTAGGTCTGTGTGTGTGTGTGTGTGGATGGGGGAGGTGGGGGCGTCATGGCTCAGTGCAAGGCACAGACTATTGTTTCTCCCCCCATTCAAGCTTTTAATGTTTCAACAGACAATAATGCTTAGCCGTGTGATAACTGGCCTCTGCACTGTAAGGTTAATGGAGAGACTGTCAGCAGGCAGTAAGCTAGCACAACTCGCCTAATGGGGTGCTAATCAGTATTCGGAAAAGGGCCTGCTGGGGGAACGGAGCAGCTGCTTCCAGCCCTGGATACAGTTACACACATCGACTTACAGTTCGCCATAATAATGATGTTTGATGTATTTCACTGAAATGGCTTGCAGGAAAGGCAAAGAAATGAAATATACCCCCAATAACCTGCTTTTATTCTCTAATTTAAAAGTCAAACGCGTCTCCTTGCATGGTTCGGTGAACCGGAAGTCAATAACTGAAAGATTCTAATATACGCCTTGTGTTAAAATGCAGTAGCAAAGGTTGTACCATTTAATGTGACCTGTAGGGCTTCAGCATCTGTATAGCGACAAGGATTCTTTGGTTATTTATTACAGGAATGCATCTTTTTATATATATACTTTTTTTTCAAGGATTTGTCGTCATTTCTGTAAAGGAGGAGTCTTCTAGAAAAATAGGAACGTCATGATATTAAACATAGTTACACCATTAGGGGTGATTGTAAGGTCACATGTTTGGGCACTAGGGTTTCCTATAAGGGTACGTCATTAGGGTTTGCTGTAATGGTACATCACTGTGGTTTGATGTAAAGGTACGCCACTAGCGTTTGGTATAAGGGTACGCCACTAGGGTTTGGTATAAGTGTACGCCACTAGGGTTTGCCATAAGGGTACGCCATTAGGGTTTCCTGTAAGGGTACGCCATTAGGGTTTGGTATAAGGGTACGCCACTAGGGTTTGCCGTAAGGGTACGCCATTAGGGTTTCCTGTAAGGGTACGCCATTAGGGTTTGCTGTAAGGGTACGCCATTAGGGTTTGGTGTAAGGGTACGCCACTTAGGGTTTGCTGTAAGGGTACGCCATTAGGGTTTCCTGTAAGGGTACGCCATTAGGGTTTGGTATAAGGGTACGCCACTAGGGTTTGCCGTAAGGGTACGCCATTAGGGTTTCCTGTAAGGGTACGCCATTAGGGTTTGCTGTAAGGGTACGCCATTAGGGTTTGGTATAAGGGTACGCCACTAGGGTTTGCCGTAAGGGTACGCCATTAGGGTTTGCTGTAAGGGTACGCCATTAGGGTTTGCTGTAAGGGTACGCCATTAGGGTTTGCTGTAAGGGTACGCCATTAGGGTTTGCTGTAAGGGTACGCCATTAGGGTTTGCTGTAAGGGTACGCCATTAGGGTTTGGTATAAGGGTACACCATTAGAGTTTCCTGTAAGGGTACACCATTAGGGTTTGGTATAAGGGTACGCCACTAGGGTTTGCCGTAAGAGTACGCCATTAGGGTTTGCTGTAAGGGTACGCCACTGGGGTCAGCTGTAAGGGTACGCCACTAGCATTTGGTATAAGGCTACGCCACTAGGGTTTGCCGTAAGGGTACGCCATCAGGGTTTGCTGTAAGGGTACGCCATTAGGGTTTGGTATAAGGGTACACCATTAGAGTTTCCTGTAAGGGTACACCATTAGGGTTTGGTATAAGTGTACGCCACTAGGGTTTGCCGTAAGAGTACGCCATTAGGGTTTGCTGTAAGGGTACGCCACTGGGGTCTGCTGTAAGAGTACGCCATTAGGGTTTGCTGTAAGGGTACGCCACTGGGGTCAGCTGTAAGGGTACGCCACTAGCGTTTGGTATAAGGCTACGCCATTAGTGTTTCCTGTAAGGGTACGCCATTAGGGTTTGGTATAAGGGTACGAAACTATGGTTTTCTGTAAGGGTACATCACTAGGATTTGCCATAAGGGTACGCCATTAGGGTTTGCTGTAAGGGTACACCACTAGCGTTTGATATAAGGGTACGCCATTAGGGTTTGCTGTAAGGGTACGACACTATGGTTTTCTGTAAGGGTACATGACTAGGATTTGCCGTAAGGGTACACAACTAATGTTTGCCGTAAGGGTACATCACTATAGTTTGCTGTACGGGTACACCACTACGATTTGCCGCAAGGGTACAACACTATGGTTTTCTGTAAGGGTACATCACTAGGATTTGCCATAAGGGTACATGACTAGGATTTGCCGCAAGGGTACACAACTAATGTTTGCCGTAAGGGTACATCACTATAGTTTGCTGTACGGGTACACCACTACGATTTGCCGCAAGGGTACGACACTATGGTTTTCTGTAAGGGTACATCACTAGGATTTGCCGTAAGGGTACACCACCAGTGTGTGCAGTAAGGGTACGCCACTAGCGTTTGCCATAAGGGTATGCCACTAGGGTTTGCTGTAAAGGATCTCCCCCACCCCCGACAGCTTGCTAAAAGAATTTTTCTAAAGCATATTTATAACCAATGAATTTGGAGTGATCCAAAAATCCTGGAAGCAGTCGTGCAAGGTTTTTATCATCGTCTCTCACTATTAGGTTTCAGGATTAGAATTAACCATCACGATCCGACAAAAGGCTTCATCATCAGGATTCACTGTACGGGTTCCCAGTTGGGTTAACCACTCGGAGTTACCATTAAGGATTAATGTCGGCGTTCAGCATCAGGATTCCCTGTCATTCGTAACTGTAATGTTTCGCAGCTAGCGGTTCAACATAAGGGCTCGTCATAATTAATTCACGATTAAGGTTTCTCAGCAGGGGGTCACCAACCCGCTTTGTCGTACGCGTTCATCATTCCGAGCGCCTGTTCCGGTTCACCTTTTTCAGCGCTCCGGAAAAGAGGAAAAGCAGCTTCGCCAAGCGAACAGCAAATAACAGAGCCAGACATAAATAATGTCCTTTATCGTCCTGCAGTAAGTAATGACTATTGGGCGTGATATCCCAGCATGCTCTCTTTCCTTAATCCCTTCTTAACAAGCCCTTCACTCTATCTGTACCCTTTAAACCACTTTGAGCAAACACTCCATCGCCGAAGTTGTTACGTTCGTAATTAACTGATGATTGGATCTCATTAATGAAAACGAGGCAGCTGACATTAAGGGCCTTAAAAAAAAAAAAAAAAAAAAAGTTTCCGAACACAGACGGCGATGAAGGAAGGGATTCGAATGGAGCCTGGAGATAGCGGCGTATAGCTACCGGATGATACGGCATATAATCTCGGAGCGGGACGGATGAAAACGGGGCTCGGCGGCGAAGCGGATTAACGATAACTCTTATCTGTCCTGTTTATATTCCAGGCACGGATTCACGGCAAGGGTTTAATTATTGATAAGCGAAGAAAGGTCCATCACACACACACACACACACACACACACACACACACACACCGCGAATATCGATCATTATTTGTCTGCTTTTATTTTTAGTCCAAACTCCAGTACACACTGATGTATCGGTTATGGAATGAAGATTCAGGAAATCCAAACTAATGCTCCGATCCAATTTGGGTGGTGGTGGTGGGGGGGGTGGGGGGGGGGGGGGGGAATGGGGGGGGGGGGGGGGGCTACTAAATGGAAACTTGATAAAAAATCCATTATGATCCATTAGTGGACTCACCTGCACTAAATATCTATAACTCCATATTTTCAGCCCTTCGTTTTTTAATTATTTTTTCTCCCTCGTCTATTCTTTTTTCCCCCTCCCTACTCTTTGAATCATCATTTTGTAAAAGCACTCTGAAATGGATTGGATTGGACTGAAAAACCCTCATGTAAGCCACTCCAGCTTGTTCTATCCCGAGGAAGCATGGAGCAGAAATGGCTTGTACAAATCCACTCGCTATCCTTTTTGTCGTTATTTTATTTTTCCCGGCCATATTATATCCATCCCCACCTTCCTATCTGTTGGTCTGTGTGCCTTGGAAGAGGGGAGGGGGAGGGGGGGGGGTGTAGCTCGGTGGCACTCGGCTATTGATTGGAAGGTCAGGGGTTCGAGCCCCCCGGTATCGCCAAGCTGCCACCTGTCGGTCCTGGAACAAGGCCGTTAACCCTCTGTTCTCCAGGGGCATCGTAACATGTCTGACCCTACGCGCCCCCTCCCCCCCCCCGGGGATATGCGAAGAAAGAATTTCCTCCCGCAACATCCGAAAAATCCTGCTTCGTCCTGCTATCCGGGCCGTGACGTTTCCCCGGCGACGTCGCACCCGCTGCTCCTTAATTAAACCCTGCTGGTGTTTTTTCGGACGAGTAAAACGGTTTCTCTCTCGTTTCTCTTTTTAGCCGAAGCTTCTCTCCTTCGGTTGTTTGGGTGACGTGCGCTCGTTCATCATTTCCGTCCCGCGTGCAGAACTCAACCCGATTCATTTACCCTGATAAATTGGATCCCTATCGTGCTCTGATCGCCGCTCTTGCCCTCCTCGTCCTCCTCCCGCGCTACTTTCACTGCGGCGTCACCTGTGCCTCGGCGAGCTTTTCATATCTCCCCGATATGAAAACCAGATTTATCTCCGTGCCGACGCGCAGCGCGAGTCCGATCGCCTTGATGGATGGAGCTGACTCTCTGAGAGTTGCATCATTGTTAAACTCTCGGCCTCGCCTCTGATTTATGGCTCCTGCGCCGCCAAATTACTTTCACAGCTTGCTTGATTATTGTTCGGTGTTAAACAGATAACACATCGCGATAAATATGCTTTAACGCACAGCTGAGGACCGAGAATGAAGACGACGCACCGTCCAAAAAAAAAGGGTCTTCTGTGGGCTTTTTTTTTTTTTGGTTCCGGAAATCAGACACGTATATTTTTGTAATGTCTTTCCAGTGGCAGCAAAAAGTGGTTTTGTAACACGCCAGCAGGTGGCAGCACAAGGCTGCACGTGCAGTCACAGGACGCACCGAACGTTTTTGATGTGGCATAAGACGTCTCGTGAGGTGGAAACGACCCAATCTCACTTCCGCACCCACCTTACCAGATCTGGCTCTGGCACTTTCACTTTGCTCTTTTGCCAAAGGTGGAAATCCTTTGCTAATCGCTGAAGGTACTCGGGTACTCAAAGGTACTGGGGAGGTGGTGTAGCCCAGTAGTTATGGTGTTGCACCGGAAGATCCTGGGTTCAAACCCCACCACCACCACCAAGCTGCCACTAGTGGGCCCTTGAGCCCTTAACCCATGCCCTTCGGTGCAACACCACAACTACTGGGCTACCACTAGTGGCAGCTTAGTGGTGGTGATGGGGTTTGAACCCATGACCTTCCTGGGCAACACCACAACTACTGGGCTACCACCTCCCCAGTACCTTCGAGTACTTTGAAGGTCATGGGTTCAAACCTCATCACCACCACCAAGCTGCCACTAGTGGGCCCTTGAGCCCTTAACCCATGACCTTCCGGTGCAACACCACAACTACTGGGCTACCACCTCCCCAGTACCTTCGAGTACTTTGAAGGTCATGGGTTCAAACCCCATCACCACCACCAAGCTGCCACTAGTGGACCCTTGAGCCCTTAACCCTCAATTGCTCAGGTATAAGTCGCTCTGGATAAGCGCATCTGCCAAAATGCTGTATATGTACTCAACTGATAAATCGTTTGCGCCATAGTTTCCATTCCCCCTTAGATGTCCCATTTTCCTCCCAGGCGATTCTTCCCAGATCTCTCTCTCTGCTGCGCTTCGGGAAAAGATATCGGAATATTTCATTGCGGGTACGCCCTGCTAACGTGTCGTTATTAGCACAGGTGTCGATACCAGTGGCTTTGATGAACGCTTCGATTAGTTGCAGCGAGACAAGGCTGTAATGATATTGAAGGCTTAATTCGTTTAGCGCTTCGTCGGTGTGGTGCGGCGAGGAAAACGTGTAACTCTTTAAAGATAAAAAAAGAAAAACGAAAGAAAAAGAAAGAAAAGCTGGCGAAAAGGAGCTTTTCAACGTGCTTTTTAACCTCCTTTTGTGCCGCTTTTTCCTTCACCGGCTTTTCACAGACCCCTTTTTTTATTTCTTGTAGCACATCTGGCGCTGTGTGTGTGTGTGTGTGTGTGTGTGTTCGCTTTTGAATGCTCCACAGGCATATTGTTCTCAGTCCAGTAGAATGGAAGTAATGGTTCTTCTCAAGAAAAGACCCCTAATGAATGGAAATGAAATTCCCCCCGGTCCCCATTTTTTTAACCTCTTCCTCTTCTCCCCATTTTTTTAGGGTTGCCCCCAGATCTTACACAGCACTGACATCCTGGTTCCGGCAGGGGTCGTCAGGCCGATCACGCTGCGAGCTCGGAACCTACCGCAGCCACAGTCGGGCCAGAAGAACTACGAGTGCGTGTTCAGCATCCAGGGCAAAATGCAGCGCGTCCCAGCAGTACGATTCAACAGTTCCTGCATCCAGTGCCAGAACACTTCGGTAAGTAACGCTCGCATGCGTGTTTAAGATCCTGCTGGGATAAAGGGGCTTGGAATGGGGCCAATACTCCAAGGAAAATGTCCACAAAAAAATGGGGGGGGGTGATAGGGGTATCTGTGGTTTAGGGTGCTGGACTAATGATGGCGAGAGGGGGGGCGGGGGTATCTCTGTGGTTTAAGGTGCTGGACTACTGATGGCGGACAGGGGGTGTTGGTATCTCTGTGGTTTAAGGTGCTGGACTACTGATGGCAGGGGGGCGGAGGGGTATCTCTGTGGTTTAAGGTGCTGGACTAGTGATGGTGGGCGGGGGGTGTTGTAGGTATCTCTGTGGTTTTAAGGCGCTGGACTACTGATGGCATGGGGGGTATCTCTGTGGTTTGAGGCTCTGGACGACTAATGCCAGAGGGGCAGGGGGTATCTCTGTGGGTTTAAGGCGCTGGACTACTGATGGTGGGCGGGTGGGGGGGGTTTGTTCGAACCCCGGTATTGCCAAGCTGCCACTCTTGGGTTCTTGAGCAAGGGCTTAACCCTCTGCGCTCCATGGGGCGCTGTATCATGGCTGACCCTGCGCTCTGGCCCCAAAAACGTCCAAAAAACAAGCCGGGATATGTGAAGAAACAATTTCACTGTGCTGTAATGTATATGCGACAAATAACGGCCGTCTGTGGAATGGGGGGGGGGAAGTGTGTCTTCCACGCGGAAAGGTTTTTTGGAAACCCGCATTTGAGCTATTGATCGAATTTCGAGCCGGAGGTTACGCTTTCCAGGCTGAATAGCTGGTGCGCTGCGTGTTTTGTAAACAGCAACCGAGGCATCGATACCGCCGGCTTTTCAGCCTCCTCGTTTTTCATCGGCGTAGCCTTTCCAGTAGAGACGAGCCCAGGCGGAATGCGAAACGAGCGGTGAAGGCGCCTCGTCGCCCAGAGGTTTTGGGGGCTCACTGCTGAAAGGTCACTAAAGGTTTTCTGCTCCAAAAAAAAAAATCGCCCTGAAGGTTGTTCTGAAGCTTCTGATGGCCAGGAGAGAAGACATTGGGGAGCAAAAACCTCCGGCGGACGTTGTGTCCCAGGAAACAGGTGGATATTTACGCTAGCAATAAATATCTTTAGGGTTTTTTGTGAGTATCGATACAGTTTTGCCAAACATCACGGTATTTACACACATCAATATTTTCTTACACCGAAGTCCACGTCCATGTATCTTTCCATTCATTCGAACACTCTTTAAGCTAAATTGTTGCCGTATTGACTACCGCCGCTCTCACCGCGGGGAATCTTGTAAAATAATTAGCCGGGAGCTGGATACGGGGCGTAACAGGAGGCCGAGGTAGAGCGCGTGTCTCGTGCCCCTTTCTGACCCTCAGAAGCCAGAGGTCACCCCATTCATTGGTGTTCTTTGACAGGGCTATCGATGTCCCGTCGCCGTTTTAATGATGAGCATCACGTCCAGGGGACATTGATCTTTGTGACCAGAGCACGACTAATGTTCACCCATCTGTTTCTATTCAACCTCGGGCTCCCTCCTTCCCGTGTGCACCCGCTGTGTGATCTTTGACCCCCATCACTTCGTCGGATCCTGCCACGCATCTCAATCTCGGCACTCTGGTCTTCATGTTCCCCAAACCCTTCCTGTGACCGTCCTGAGATCAGGCACTTGGAATATCCATCCTGAAGAAAGCAAAGCCTACTCGCTCGTTCTCATCTCATCTTACCTCATCTTTCAATATACAAACCATATGCAATATACAAACCATATACAAATGGGCTTAATGCACACCCCTGAGGTACACATTTGTCCGGATTTGTTCCTCCGTGTTTCTCTCGCCATTGTGTATGGACGGTTCGGATTAATCGATTACCATTGACACGGCAAATCGCCCTCCCTCATTCCTCCCATCCTTCCTTCCTTTCTAACGTTTTTTCGTCCCCTCCCTCCATCCCTCCCTCCTTTGACCTCTGCCTCTCGCCTTCGTCATGCATCTTCAGAACTGAAAGGCAATCCAACACAGGTAAAGACACGCTACAGATTACATCCATTCCCAAAGGAGGGGGTTGGTACATGTCATCGTGGCCTTCTTCCTCCTCGCCTCCCCTCGTATCATCAGGCTGGCGCGTTCCTAGGTGCAAGGCGACAGCTATCAATCACCACGTCCGTCAAATCAAACGGCCCCACTTCTCCTCCTCGCTCGGCGAGCCGGGTGACTCCGAGGCCATGCTAATGAAATTGTGAGCATCCTCAGATGGGTGACGGAGAATCAATCAGACTTATCTTTCCACGCTCATGGCCCTGGCACGGCTTTATTACATACATCAGAGCGTTTTTGTTTTGTCTCTGAACTCTTTCACCGCTGTATCCTGGGGGGGGGGGTTTCGGGTGGCTGCTGAGGGTCCTAAAGATATTTGAACAAAGGCTTCTGGATCTTAGGAAGGTTAAAATGGTGTGTGTACGTTGTGTGTAGTTGTGTAAGATAGATTTCACAAGGAAACGCAAATGGGCTTAATGCACACCCCTGAGGTACACGTGTGGGTTATTTGCGAATGTATGTCAGACGTTCGTTTATTCGCATGTTTATTTCTACATCCACTCGTTCATTTATACATTCATTCATCGATTTATAAATCCATGCATTCATCCATTCATTCAGGTATCCTTCCTTTCTTTGAGGATTCATTTACGTATTCACTCAAAGCCGTGCATTTATCCATCATTTCATTCATCCATACATCCATCTACTCATCCATCTATTCATCCCTGCATTCCTTCCTTCCTGCCTTTTAACGATTGATTCATTCATATCTATCAGTATTTTTTTATCATTGTATCCTTCCATCCTATCATTTATTCATTTATCCATGTATCCGTGACTTTATTTATTTGTCCAGATATATATATATATATATATATATATATATATATATATATATATATATATATTATCTATATCTCTCATCATCGTCGTCATTCATTCATTGAATCATCCGTTTATCAATTTTTTTCCAGCCTTTTATTCATCTATTCATCCGTTTATCTAGGCATCCAATATTATTATTATTTTTTATTTATTTATTTATTTATTCATTCGCTCAGCGTTGGAGCGATACATATACGACTCTCCAGGACCGCTCTGAGATATAGTGTGTTTGTTTTTTTTTTTCCTGTTTTTTTTTATTTATTTATTTATTTATTTTGTAAACAGCGCTGAATATAATTGATTTCTGCTTATTCGCCGACATGCCGAAGCTAAACCTGTCGCGCTGCTGTGCAGAACACAAGCGTTACGTTTGGTCATTTCTTTTAAACACCCGGAGATATTTTCAGAGAAACATTACACACCGTATTAGTCACAAATGATTTCATTAAGTGACGGCAGCAGCAGCAGCAGCAGCGACGTGACACACCTGGTACGACTCGTACGCTTCGCTGGCTTGCAGTTATTTTCAAAGCCGGCATTAAAAAAAAAAAAAAAAAAAAAAACAAACCCCCGACACTGAAACCCCCTTTTCCAACCCGCATCCAAATCACCCGCAGGCTGCGGTGTTTCGTTACAGCCGCTTCTCCTGTTCATATCCGGATGCAAATGTCCTTCCTCAGGCCTCAGAGTTTCTCGCCGAAGCAACAGCACATTCGTTTTTGTTTTTTTTTGGACTAAAAATAAATAAACAATGATAATAATAATAATAATAAAGGAGACACGGTGGTTTAGTGTTTATCACGTTCGCCTCACACCGCCAGAGTCCGGGTTCGATTCCCGTCTCGGCCATGTGTGTGTGGAGTTTGTGCATGTTCTCCCCGTGCCTCAGGGGGTTTTTTCTCCGGGTTCTCCGGTTTCCCCCCTCCCTCCCTGGTCCAAAAACATGCACGGTAGGTTGATTGGCACCTTGGAAAATTGTCCCTAGTGTATGAATGTGTGTGTGTGTCGTGTGTGTGTGTTGCCTGTGATGGGTTGGCATTCCATCCAGGGTGTATCCTGCCTTAATACCAATAGACGCCTGAGATAGACACAGACTCCCCGTGACCCGAGGGAAGATCGGATAAAGCGCTAGAAGATGAATGAATGAATGAATGAATAAATAAATAAATAAATAATGTGGTTAACTTGCCGCTAATTTCTTCGTTTCGGGGCCCCAAGACAGCTGCCTTTTCAGCTTGTCACAATAGCGCCATTGTGTGACTGCGCAATCTTTTAGGCAATGAAGGCGCTCGCTGTACTCGCTTGACGCGGTCGTCAGAGGTACGCTCCGTATCCGGATTTAATTTCCCGTGATTGAGAGACGTGTAATTACAAGGCGAAGCGGACGTCACCGAAGGGAAACTCGTTATTTAGTATTCGTAATTATCGCCGACAGATTTCGTTTATTACACGTGTACAGAAGTAACGGGGCACGGCTGTAATTAGGTGTCAGATCACTCAAAAAAAAAAATCCATACGGGTGTACCTCAGGGGTGTGTTTAAAGACCGTGCTGGTTGCACTGGAGAGTGTATTTGAACGGATATTTTGACATTTCTTCAAAATTCTTCCTTTACATACCCTATGGATGTTAGGAAGCTGGGGGCGGAGCACACACGATACAGCGCCCCCTTGAGCACGTTAACTTAAGGGCCTTTGTTTAAGGGCCAAAGAGATGGCTCTCTCAGGGGCTTGAATATACCCATATTCTGATCCGTAACTCGAGTTAGATTCTCAATAGTCTTCTGACTTACAAGTTTCCCCACAAAGCATTACGGTGTACCTCAGAACTACATTACCAAAAGTATTGGTACCCCCACCATATGCGGTTCTTCGACAAAATAACAATAAAATCGAGAATGCCTTCCAGCAGGAGGTTTTGTTTTCACCCCCTTCGTCACCAAGCCGGCGCTATGTTCCAAGTTCCGCTTTTACGAGGGTTTTAGCGTTAAGACCACTCTTAGCGCCACAATCGTTTGCCCATATCGTTTCCCATATGTGGTCATCAATTACTCAGTAATCGTTTATCTCGCATCCAGACATGCTGGAAGACATAATTAGATTTTAGAGCACTTTAAAAGTCACAAGGGTGTGCCTCAGGGGTGTGTTCTCAGCCTGTTTAGTTCATTCAGTATTAATTAATCGGATATGTCGTTTACGTTTAAACGCTTAAACGACGTCGCTATGGAAACGAGACCTCGTAGCGTACCACGATTGGTCCAGGTGGATGTCTTGGGGGGGGGGGGGGGGATTTATCTCAGCTGTTGAGTCGTGGAAAAAAAAAACTCGTGGGCGCGTGCTCGGCATATATTAGTTCGATCGACCGCTTTTGAAACCATCCAAACCATCTTAGGTTTTTATCGTTGGATGGTGTGTTTCAGGGTAGTCCGGGGGTTTTTTTTTTCCCCCTCCTCTTTTTCTTGGGCGAACAAAACAAAATGAATAGTCGGTGTTGCTAAGCGCCGGTGACCTCTTAGCGACGAGCGCCCGCGGCGTTACCGGGGAAATAATTAGCACCAAGGCCTTTTTCACCTCAATGCCTAAGTTATGAAGTAGCCTCTCGAGAGAGCGCCTTACAAAGAAGGCCATTACCCTCTGCGCAGGGTAGTGCAGGCTTTCTGAATAAAAAAACACTTAAATGTTATTTTTGTCAGGCTTTTTTGAACCAGCTCCCTCTCATTATTCTATTATTCTCATCAAGTGCTCAATCAGGCATTAGCGTTTTTGTGCCGCTCCACGGAGAGGAACATGCGAAAAAGAAAAGAGAAACGGGAAGGAAAAAAAAAGAGAAGAGAAAGTTTAATGTGCATCGCGGTCGCACGTGAATAGACCAAAAAAAAACGCCGTCCAGCCGCGAGCTCGATTGTAAAATGTGGCGGCACAAAGAAGCCTTCCTTCCATCCTTCCATTTTTTAGGTGGGGGGGGAAATAATACTAATATGGTCACGATGCAGAGTTTTAAACGAGCTTTGTCGCAGGTGGGCTTTATTTAAACAAATTGCCGGGTTAATACTGCGGTACCGACCCGAAGCCTCGGGCGGGTTTTTCCGAGATTAAGCACAGCTGTTCTGGAAAAATGAAGAAAAGTGATATTCCAGAAAGTTGTGTTTTGAGATCACGGTGTTCCTCATGGGGAAAGAATGCTTCGGTTTTGCCCTGGCTCGATTTAGCGGCGTAGCGTCTTCCCTTCTCTTTGTCTATTGCGATTAGCTCGACGCGACGTCATCGTCATTCCTCGGGTTTGGCATCGCCGTTCCTGGTCTAATCCTCGTTCCGGTAATTAAAGGCATGACGCAAACACGTGGTCCGGAGAATTATGTTCCATTATTGCCGCTAAGAAGCCCGGTAACGAGATCGCCACGACTCAGGAATGAGGTTAGCGTTAAATACAGACTCCGTTCCCTGGACGTCGCCCCCCCCATCCTCCTCCCCTCATCCCCCCTCCCCCCACGATCTTTTCTGCTGAGTCTGGCCTCATTTCATAACTTCAATTAAATCTACGGGAAAAAAAAAAACTTCCATCATTAAGCCGGATTGATTTTCGTTCCGTCGGCGATCCGAGCCGAACGAAGCCACGTCTGATCTTATCCGAGTCGAATAAACAAAGAACGCAAATTTTGGCGAATGCTAAAAGTATTAAATTGCATTCGTTAGTTTGTGTTTACTGTTTTTTTGACAGATGTGTACGTTATTAAAAAAATAGTCCCTTTCGGGGGACATGTCCTGGAAGTCGTCATTTTCTAAGAACCTTCTGTGATTTGCACCGGATCTCAAAATGGTCAGAAAAGAAAATGCCCATCCGGAAGAGGGCGGAGTGAGAAAATCTGGTGAGTAGGGCGGATTATCATGCTGGAAGGGCTTTCTAATCCCAGCGAGAAAATTCTTTCTTTGCATGTCCGATCTTATTTTTGGAAGCCGGTGGTCAGAGCGCAGGGTATACGGCGCCCCTTGGAGCACAGAGGGTTGAGGGCCTTGCTCAAGGACCCCAAGGTGGCATCTTGGCGATACCGTGGCTCGAACACCCAACCTTCCAATCAGTAGCCCAGCACCTTAGACCGCTGGTCTACACCCCCTACCCTCCCCTTTTCAGAAGGCTAGAGTGGGAGCACGGGGTACCGCGCCCCTGGACCAAACAAGGTTAAGAGCCCAGCCCCAGCAGGTTAAGGTCTCAACAGTGGCAGACTGGTGGTGTCGGGGTTCTGATCAGTAGCCCAGCCCCTTAAACCGCTGGTCTACACCCCCCCCCTCCCATTTTCACATATCCCAGGAGACTGGGGTCAGAGTACGGGGTACCCTGGACCAGCATCCCTGGACCAAACAGGGTTATGAGCCCAGCCCCAGCAGGTTAAGGTCTCAAAAGTGGCACCGCGGTGGTGTTGGGGCTCAAACTGCAAATCCTCCTCATGATCAGACACCCAGAGCCTTAACCACTGGACCACCACCTCTGATCTTCGTCTCCTGAAGTGCTCGTCTCTCAGACAAGTCGCCCTATTCGTCACATCCCCTTTTCACATATCCCAGAAGGCTAGAGTGGGAGCACAGGGTACGGCGCTCCTGGACCAAACAAGGTTAAGAGCCCAGCCCCAGCAGGTTAAGGTCTCAACAGTGGCAGATTGGTGGTGTCGGGGTTCCGATCAGTAGCCCAGCTCCTTAAACCGCTGGTCTAAAAAAAGTCCCAGGAGGCTGGGGTCAGAGTATGGGGTACCCTGGACCAAACAGGGTTATGAGCCCCGCCACAGCAGGTTAAGGTCTCAAAAGTGGCAGCTCGGTGGTGTCGGGGCTCGAACTGCCAATCCTCCTCATGATCAGACACCCATAGCCTTAACCACTGGACCACCACCTCTGATCTTCGCCTCCTGAAGTGCTCGTGCCTCGAACGAGTTGCCGTATTTGACGACGTACAAACGCAGGTGTTCAAAGCCTTTTTTAATCCCACCTCCTATTAAGAAAGCGCATCTGTAAATAATCATAATTTCCCAGCAGCCCTCAGCATTCCGGACGGTCCCCTGCGCTGATTTGTTGCGTATTTGTTTTGTCTGATAGGTTTGTAAGTTGACAGGAGGCGGACAAAAGGGTTGTTTTGAAGGGGTTTTTATTTGGGGGGGGGGGTTCGTTTATTTGGTTGTTCCCAACGAGGCTCGTGACAGATTCAGGCCAGGCTGTCTCATCACGCCGTACTGTGATACTGTGGGAAGACAAGCCTAAGGAAAATCAATTCGCTCCTGGCACAGATAAGCCGCATTGTAGCGACCAACACAAAGGCCTGAGCGTGTTTACACTCCGCGGCTAATCTCCTCCAAGCCCGCCTGCCTTTCCCAAACGCCAGGAGAGGCTCCGGGCCAGAAAAATGCATCATATTACGACCCTTAATGCATTGTGTATGACTTTCGCTCCCGGAGCTTTCATCACCGACGCTTATGCATGACAATAACCTATTATATTTGTGTCTATATTTATTTATTTCGGATTTACGCGCTTCGATTTGGGGTTTTTTCCCCCCCCGTTATATGACGTTCCCATTGTAGGATTTAAACCCAAATTGCAAATACAGTCGATATATATATATATATATATTATATAATATATATATATATATATATATATATATATATTATATATTATTTATATTTACAGGTATATTTCCTAAAGCCCAGAATCCTCCTTAATCCTTCCTTCCATACAATCTCCACCCAATAATCATCCCTATTATTATTCTCATAAGCTTTCGCCGGATAAGCCGTTCCCTCGCCACCTTCTTTGACCTCCGGGTCGCCCGTAATTGACCTCAATTACGGCACAGCGGCACCGAAGGACAGCCGGGAGAGACGCGGAGGCGTGTGTTCGGAAGGAATAAGTCTTGTAACACACCAGCAGATGGCAGCACGGAGTCTGCACGCACAGTCACAGGGAGCACCGAACCTTCACAAGTGGCAAAAAGGCGCCATCTTGTGTACGCCAGGAGCCGCTGCAGCCTGGCGCTATTACATCCGCGATGTGACGGACACCCGGACCCATCCGACTCCGGCCCTGCGTTCCATAAGCGCTCTGAGAGCGCGTGATTGGTCTGTTTGTGAATCTGATAGTGTGTAAATAAAGTACTTTCTTGTAAACAGAGCTTCAGTCTATCGTATTTCCATCCGAGCAGCTGGAGAAATATTTAACACACGTCCCCCCCCCCCGGTCTCTCTGCGGTCTCTCCGGCTGCTGGAGGGTGTTGGTGATGTAGTGTTTGCCCTGTAGTGATTGATTCGGTCCGCACGGATGAAGGAACGAGCCGCGGCGTAGCAGCTGACGTTTCACTCGGCCATAATGACCGACCGAAGGAATAAATCGCTTCATTCGTCTGTTTTGCGCCCTTCCCCCCTTCCCCCCCTCCGTTTTTGGCCCTAAATGGAAACAAAAATGGTGCAGTTTCCCTGCTGGAGTTGTGTCTCTCTCTCTCTCTCTCTCTACTCCTTCCTCTCTTCTCTCTC
>JACRUU010000020.1:15402549-15407549 GCA_030449085.1 Kryptopterus vitreolus
CTCTTCCTCCTCCACCTCCTCTTCCACCTCCCCACCTCCTCCTCCACCCCACCCCCCTCCTCCACCCTCCCCCTCCCGCCTTCACCTCCTCCCCCCCCGCACCTCCCCACTCCCCCTCCTACTCCCCACCTTCTCCTACCACCCTCCTCCCCACCTCCCCACTCCCCCCCCCTCCTCCACCTTCTCCTACACCTCCTCCTCACCTCCCCTCCACCTCCCCACCATCCCCCTCCTCCACCTTCTCCTACACCTCCTCCTCCACCTCCCCACTTCCCCCTCCTCCACCTCCTCCTCCACCCATCCCCATCTCCTCCTCCACCTCCTCTTCCACCTCCCCACCTCCTCCTCCACCCACCTCCCCTCCTCCTCTCCTCCACTCCCCCTCCTCCATCCATCCTCTCCACTCCCTCCTCCACTCCCCCTTCACCCCTCCTCTTCAAAACCACACCCCTCCCCACTTTCCTCCTCCTCCCCTCCCCATCTCCTCCTCCCACCTCCTCTTCCCGCTCTCCACTCCATCTCCACCTCCCCCCTAGTCCCCCCCACTCCTCCTCCACCTCCCACCTCCACCGTCCTCCTCCCCGCCCCACCCCCCTCCACACCTCCTCTCCCCCCCCTCCTCCCGCCTCCTCCCCCCGAACCCCTCTCCTCCACCACACACACACACACACACTCCCACTGATCCCCTCCTCCCCTTCCCTCTTCACCTAATATCCCCTCCTCACCCCCTGCCCATCTCCCGCCTCAGTACATCCATACATTCCTCCAATATAGGGGATCACAAAAAGTATGTGTATATATATATATATACACGCTTTTATTTATCAGATGCATCGTGGCGGATTTTGTTGCTCAAAACAACAACAGACATGTCGGTGTTAAACTATCATTTTATTTCTCCTCTTTGAGGTACTTTATTGTGATCTGATCATTGCTGGTCGGGATCGTGGATAAATGTGAGCTGAAAGCGTGATTTGACTGTCCAACAGAATGAGCACAGTTCACATCTCGTCTTTCTCCAGCATACGGCGTTATTATCGCATTATTGCCCTGAAAGCTGGAATCCAAACTGTTTGAAGTCTCGATTTTCTTCAGTCGCGCTCGGAATTGTTTGTTTAGTCGTGCTGTAAATCCGTAACGGATGCACACACAAACCTGTCTGAACGCCATATCAGGATCGAAGTCCAGAAACCCGTTCAAAGGGATATTAAATGGTGATTTTCACGAGGAAATGTGCTGAAAAACACCGGGCGGTCGCGTGTACGATACAGAAAACAGCTTGTAAAACTGCGACGTGACCATGTGGGACTCTGGATACGGGATAATGACCTCGACATTGCTATAAGTAGCGTAAATATAGTATTCATTTAGCGGGGGTGTAGCTCAGGGGTTAAAGCCTTGGAGGCACTGGACCAGGTGGTTACCGGGTCAAATCCCACTAAGCAGCCAACTGATGGGGGCCCTTGAGCACGGCCCTTAACTGCTCAGTTGTAGATTGCCCTGCATAAGGGCATCTGCGAAATGCCATAAATGTCAATTTAATTTAATACAAAAATATTGTAATCATTGTATGTAATAAAAATACAGTAAAATCAATGAATGATTTCACTTTTTTTTAAAAATGCATGAAAAATTGTGCAAAAAATTTTGCAGTTTATTATTATTATTATAATAATAATAATTATTATTATTATTGTATTATTATTATTAGACATATTATTATTATTATTATTGTTATTATTATTGTATTCTATTATTATTATTATTATTTTATATTATTATTATTATTATTAAAATTAGCTATTGCTATTTATTATTGCTTTATTATTTTTTTTATTGCTCTTGTTATTATTATTATTATTGCTATTGTTATTATTATTGTTATTATTATAATTATTATTGCTCTATTATTATTATTATTATTATTATTATTGCTAATATTATTCTTGTTTTTTTTATTGCTCTTGTTTATTATTCTTATTTATTATTGCTATTGTTATTATTTATTATTGTTATTATTATTATTATTATTATTATTATTATGTATTATTGTTTGTTATTATTATACTTATTATTGCTATTATTATTTTATTATTATTATTATTACTAATATTATTCTTTATTATTAGTATTATTATTATTATTATTATTATTATTATTATTGCTATTGTTATTATTATTTATTATTATTTTTATGTTTATTATTATACTATTATTGCTATATTATTATTATTATTTTTTTTTTTTTATTTTTTTTTTGTTATTATTATAATTTTATTTTTTTATTGCTTTTGTTGTTATTATTATTATTATTATTATTATTAGGGAAAACATTGCGTGGGGTGGACTGTATGTAATATTAATATTTTGGGGGAACTCATGATGTTTCTTTATCTTCTGCAG
Organism: Kryptopterus vitreolus; assembly: GCA_030449085.1. NCBI lineage: Eukaryota > Metazoa > Chordata > Actinopteri > Siluriformes > Siluridae > Kryptopterus > Kryptopterus vitreolus. The sequence goes on from JACRUU010000020.1 coordinate 15,404,953, forward strand.
TACTGGTATGAAGGGAATGACATGGGAGACCTTCCTGTGGATTTCTCCATCGTATGGGACGGAGATTTTCCCATCGACAAACCCGCGGCTCTGAGAGGTACGTCCGTCTGTCTGTCCGTCTGTCCGTCCCTTCATCCGTCCATCCTTTTCCTTCTAACTTCTATTAATTAATTAATTCATAATTAATGGATTAATTATACACATGCTGTTCAGAGATTTGGAATTAAAATCATTACACAGGGTCAAAAGTATTGAGACACTCGACTTTTCCTCCAAGGTTCTTCATCGTTTATTCCGAAGGAGTCTTTAATGTGATTCATAGAAATGAATCGTCTCAATGAGCGCTTCGTTCGTTTTGAATGAGTCTTTAATGTGATTCAGAGAAACGACTCTCTGAATCATAAGTGATTTGTTCATTTTGATTGAGTCTGTAATGTGAGTCATAGAAATGAGTCGTCAATGAGTGATTCATTTTAAATGAGTCTTTAATGTGATTCATAGAAATGAGTCGTCAATGAGTGATTCATTTTGAATGAGTCTCTGATGTGATTAAGAGAATCAAGACATCTCAATGAGTGATTCATTCATTTTGAATGAGTTTTTAATGTGCATAAGAGAAACGAGTCTCTGAATCATAAGTGATTTGCTCATTTTGAACGAGTCTTTAATGTGATTCAGAGAAACGAGTCATCTCAGTGTGGGATTTGTTCATTTTGAATGAGTCTTTAATGTGATTCAGAGAAACGACTCTCTGAATCATAAGTGATTTGCTCATTTTGAACGAGTCTTTAATGTGAATCAGAGAAACGACTCTCTGAATCATAAGTGATTTGCTCATTTTGAACGAGTCTTTAATGTGAATCAGAGAAACGACTCTCTGAATCATAAGTGATTTGCTCATTTTGAAGGAGTCTTTAATGTGATTCAGAGAAACGACTCTCTGAATCATAAGTGATTTGCTCATTTTGAAGGAGTCTTTAATGTGAATCAGAGAAACAAGTCGTCTGAATGAGTGATCTGTTCGTTTCCTAATGGACAAAAATGAGCGAAAAGTCCTCACAGGTTGTGTACAGGAGACTTTATTTATTTTCTGATCGAAGGAACAAAATGAATTAAATGACTCACAAAAAAGATTCACTAGTGAGTCACTAAAATGATCCGATCTTCCCATCCCGTCCTTTGTATGTTTAAATCCCCCTGGTGGTCCGGTCAATAATATAACGCGATAAATCGATTTTAAAAACATTCCTGTTTTTGTCGTCATCGTTTATTCACTTTTCCTTTTTCCATCCCTTCATCCAATTCTCATCCAGACCACCATTTATTATTAATAGATGATCTCAGAGTCTATTTTTGTTCAATGTTGTCTTTGTTTTCGCTGCATCAGATCCACGTTTATTTCTGATATAATGTAAAAAGCAGTGGCGCGACGAGGCTGCAGGCAAAACAACAACAACAACAACAACAACAACAACATTGTCAACTTAATCCTAAACCATGTGAAAAATAATCGTTTAAACGACTGGAAGCGATCGCTAAAGTATCGTAATAAGATATCGCGCGCGAGTTAGCGTCACGTAAATATGGTTTATTTTTGAAATGCATTTTTCGAACGTAGCATTCTGCGTTTTTATAATATGACAGGACGAGAGAATTCATTCCTTTTACCTGAATTTATTGATACATTTTTATTTATATATTATATATTTATATATATATAGGGGGACACGGTGGTTTAGTGGTTTATCACGTTCGCCTCACACCACCAGGGTCCGGGTTCGATTCCCGTCTCGGCCATGTGTGTGTGGAGTTTGTGCATGTTCTCCCCTCCCCCCGTGTCCTCAGGGGGTTTTTCTCCGGGTTCTCCGGTTTCCTCCCCCGGTCCCTAGTGTATGATGAATGTGTGTGTGTGAATGGTGTGTGTGTGTGTGTGTGTCCTGCAATGGGTTAGGCATTCCATCCAGGGTGTATCCTGCCTTAATGCCCATAGATGCCTGAGATAGACACAGACTCCCCGTGACCCGAGGGAAGATCGGATAAAGCGCTAGAAGAATGAATAATGAATTAATGAATGCGGTGGACACGGTGGCGTAGTGATTAGCACGTTCGCCTCACACCACCAGGGTCCGGGTTCGATTCCCGTCTCGGCCATGTGTGTGTGTGGAGTTTGTGCATGTTCTCCCCGTGCCTCAGGGGGTTTTTTTCTCCGGGTTCTCCGGTTTCCTCCCCCGGTCCAAAAACATGCACGGTAGGTTGATTGGCACCTTGGAAAATTGTCCCTAGTGTATGAATGTGTGTGTGTGAATGTGTGTGTGTGTGTGTGTGAATGTGTGTGTGTTGGCATTCCATCCAGGGTGTATCCTGCCTTAATGCCCATAGACGCCTGAGATATAGACACAGACTCCCCGTGACCCGAGGGAAGATCAGATAAAGCGCTAGAAGATGAATGAATGAATGAATGAATATATATATATATATATATATATATATATATATATATATATATATATATATATATATATATATATATATAAATTAAATGCGTTAAGGCATTAAGGCATTTCGTGTGTCCTATAGACATCCTGAATTTACCCTAA
>JACRUU010000020.1:15410049-15425049 GCA_030449085.1 Kryptopterus vitreolus
GACTTTGACTGACTTACTTGCTGACTGACTTACTGACTGACTGACTGACTGACTGACTGACTGACTTACTGACTTATTTACTTACTTACTGACTTACTTACTGACTGACTGACTGACTGACTGACTTACTTACTGACTTACTGACTTACTGACTGACTGACTGACTGACTGACTTATTGACTTACTTGCTGACTTGACTGACTGACTTACTTACTGACTACTACTTACTGACTGACTCACTGATTTACTGATTTACTGACTGACTGACTGACTGACTTACTGACTTACTTTACTGACTTTTTGACTTACTGACTTTGCTGACTGACTTACTTACTGACTTACTTACTGACTGACTGACTTTACTGACTGACTGACTGACTTACTGACTTACTTACTGACTGATTTAATGACTGACTGACTTACTGACTTGACTGACTGACTTACTTACTGACTACTGACTGACTGACTTGCTGACTGACTGACTGACTTATTTACTTACTTGCTGACTGACTTACTTACTGACTTACTTACTGACTTACTTACTTACTGACTCACTGACTTTACTGACTGACTGACTGGCTGACTTGCTTACTTACTGACTGACATACTTTATTGATCCTGAGGCACATTTTAGTCAGGTACTGATGGAGTTGATGAGGTTACCTGGTTTCATGGAAAGACGATGGTTTCGTGTCAGAATGACCTGATCATTGACCTGAGTGAAGACGAGAGAGAAACCTTTAGAGGAACCAGCGTGAACCCATCTTCATCCTCATCGTCATCTTCATCCTCATCATCATCATCATCATCATCATTAGTTTAGAATAAATCCACATATATTTTGTCTGAAATGTAAGAATAGCACCACCTATAGGTCTTATGAAGCTCTGCGCTCCCTGTGACTGTGCGATATGTAGGAAATCCTCAAGAACAGCATTTTTATCCCACAGATAAATAGGATTTACCTCCAGTTACTTGTCTGAGAGACGAAATGCCCCCCAACAACACCCCACACCACCACCACCACCACCACCACCACCACCACCACCACCAACCACCACCCACCACCACTTTCCTTAAGGGCTGTCGGCCAATCAGATTGCACGCTCTGAGTTGGCGTATCGATTCCGTAATGTTCCCTAATCAGGTGTCCCGTAGAGCTCCTGTTTGTCTGAGCAGCTGATTGGGAAGGAAATAACACGCGCACACACACACACACACACACACACACACACACACACACACACACACACACACACACACACGATGACATACACATTACAGGTAGAATTCCTGTGTACAGTTTAGCCATTTACAGTTATGTTCTTTTAATTTTCACAATGCATACAGTAGAAACACACACACACACACACACACACACACACACACACACACACACACACACACACCATGCTTGGCTGACTCATGGGGGTTATAATGAGTAGCAGAGGGCCATACAGAGGGCAGATCTACAACCAGGCAACTAATTAAGGACAAATGTACTGGCCTGTACACACACACACACACACACACACACACACACACACACATCACAAAACAGATGATCTGAACGTATAACACAGGAGCAATGGAAGGTTTTCATTATGGAAATTAGCAGTGTTGTTACACAAATATGACGTGTTAAATGACGTGTGTGTGTGTGTGTGAGTGTGTGTGTGTGTGTGTGATAGCAGTATGTGTGTAATTATAACGCCTAGAAGAACTTGGCCGCAGATCCTGGACGTTTAACATCTGGTTGTTTTCCCCCAGACGCCCAGCTTCGGCCGCGTGCAGCCGGATAAAGGACCCGTGTCCGGGGGAACCAGACTGACCATTTCCGGGCATCATCTGGACGCAGGAAGCGCGGTGACCGTGTTCATCGCTCAGGAGACGTGCGAGTTCGTCAGGTAAGGGGACACACACACACACACACACACACACACACACACACACACACGTTGCTTTTGCTGTACCTCAGTCAGTGTAACTGTAATATGAGAGACAAAAAGACCACGCCCTAATTTATACAAGCAGGCACAAAGGCCTTCTCAATTTCTCCTGACAGGCACAAAGGCCACGCCTTCTCAGTATAGCCTGACATCTACAAAGGCTAGACTTTTTAGCATTTATTTATTCATACTGACAGGCACAAAGGCCACGCCTTCTCAATTTGTCCTCACAGGCATAAAGCCCATCACCTTTTATGCATCCTGACAGGCACAAAGGCCACGCCTTCTCAATTTGTCCTCACAGGCATAAAGCCCATCCCCTTTTATGCATCCTGACAGGCACAAAGGCCACGCCTTCTCAATTTGTCCTCACAGGCATAAAGCCCATCCCCTTTTACCCTGACAGGCACAAAGGCCACGCCTTTATGCATCCTGACAGGCACAAAGGCCACGCCTTCTCAATTTCTCCTCACAGTCCTCACAGGCATAAAGCCCATCACCCTTTATGCATCCTGACAGGCACAAAGGCCACGCCTTCTCAATTTGTCCTCACAGGCATAAAGCCCATCCCCTTTTATGCATCCTGGCACAAAGGCCACGCCTCCAATGACAGGCACAAAGGCCACGCCTTCTCAATTTGTCCTCACAGGCATAAAGCCCATCCCCTTTTATGCATCCTGACAGGCACAAAGGCCACGCCTTCTCAATTTGTCCTCACAGGCATAAAGCCCATCACCCTTTTATGCATCCTGACAGGCACAAAGGCCACGCCTTCTCAATTTCTCCTCACAGGCATAAAGCCCATCACCTTTTATGCATCCTGACAGGCACAAAGGCCACGCCTTCTCAATTTGTCCTCACAGGCATAAAGCCCATCCCCTTTTATGCATCCTGACAGGCACAAAGGCCACGCCTTCTCAATTTGTCCTCACAGGCATAAAGCCCATCCCCTTTTATGCATCCTGACAGGCACAAAGGCCACGCCTCCAATTTCTCCTCACAGACATCACCCTTTATGCATCCTGCACAAAGGCCACGCCTTCTCAATTTGTCCTCACAGGCATAAAGCCCATCCCCTTTTATGCATCCTGACAGGCACAAAGGCCACGCCTCCTTTTATGCATCCTGACAGGCACAAAGGCCACGCCTTCTCAATTTGTCCTCACAGGCATAAAGCCCATCCCCTTTTATGCATCCTGACAGGCACAAAGGCCACGCCTTCTCAATTTCTCCTCACAGGCATAAAGCCCATCACCTTTTATGCATCCTGACACAGGCACAAAGGCCACGCCAAAGGCCACGCCTTCTCAATTTCTCCTCACAGGCATAAAGCCCATCACCCTTTTATGCATCCTGACAGGCACAAAGGCCACGCCTTCTCAAAGGCCACGCCTTCTCAATTTGTCCTCACAGGCATAAAGCCCATCCCCTTTTATACATCCTGACAGGCACAAAGGCCACGCCTTCTCAATTTGTCCTCACAGGCATAAAGCCCATCCCCTTTTATGCATCCTGACAGGCACCCAGGCCACAGCTTTTTAATTTATTCAGACAGGCACAAAGGCCACGCCTTCTCAAGTTGTACTAACAGGCACAAAGGCCACAACTGCATAATTTATACTGACAGGCACAAAGGTCACACTCTCTCAATTTGTCCTCACAGGCACTAAGACCACCCATTCTCAATTTGTCATCACAGGCATAAAGCCCATGCCTTTTTATACATCCTGACAGGCACACAGGCCACGCCTTTTTAATTTATACTGATGGGTACAAAGGCCACGCCTTCTCAATTTGTCCTCACAGGCACAAAGGCCACGCCTTTTCAATTTGCCATCAAAGGCACAATGCCTTTTTATGCATCCTGACAGGCACACAGGATGTTTGTGGCCTATGTGGCTGTGAGGACAAATTGAGAAGGCTTGGCCATTGTGCCTGTCAGTATAAATTAAGAAGAAATGTAGATCTGCCCCCTGTTTATCCCGACAGGCAGAAAGGCCACACCTCCCACACTCATCCTGTCAGGCACAGTCATCATGCAACCTTACTTTGATCTCACATGCACTCTGCCTCTTTTTTACAATTCCTGGAGATACAGAGGCCACGCCCCTTCCTACGTTGTGACAGGGACATAAGCCACGCCTCCTTTCCCCACGGCGTTGGAGTAGAATGTACGGTAATGACATCTTTTTATGGAATCTGTGTGTTTTGTGAAACAGGAGGACGATGCTGGAGATCGTGTGTGTGACTCCGGCCTCGGCTCAGGGTTCGGGTGCCTCGTCCGTAAAGCTGTTCATCGACAGAGCCGAGGTGGGCAGCGACCTGCGCTACATCTACACCGAAGATCCCAGCATCCTCAGCGTCGAGCCCAGCTGGAGCATCATCAAGTAAGCACTCACAACACACACACACACACACACACACACTAGCATACTGTAAAATCCGAAAAACAGATGAGCAACAGCTTCTCATGTCGTCCCTGCAGCGGGAGCACGTCCCTGACCGTGACCGGAACGCACCTGCTCACCATCCAGGAGCCAAAAGTCAGGGCCAAATACGGCGGCGTGGAGACCACGAACGTAAGAAAGCGCACCCTCCAGATATTTCTGCAGCAGGAAAAACCCACCCCAACGACCTTCTGGGTTTCGGAGGCTAATTATCGCTAACCTTCCATGTGTTTTACATTTTAATAAAGGCCTTGAGGGCATGAAGCAGGAGCCGAGTAACTTCCATGTAAGAAAATGAATGTGGCTGAAAACATGGAGGCACTTCCTCGCTATTCCAGATGTGTTCGAGTTAAAATAAATAAATAAAATTCTCCGGTGTTTGTCTTAACGTGTCTCTTGGAGCCTCAGTTGAGGACGTCCTATAGCAGGCGATCTTCCAATCCAACCACCGGAATTCCGTCCATTCGGATTTTCCAGATCACCCGTAACCCGTGTCCTCTCCTTCAGGTGTGTACGCTGGTGAACGACTCCACAATGACCTGCCTGGCTCCTCCCATCGTCTACACCAAGCGCCAGGCGCCCGAAACCGGCCTTCATCCGGACGAGTTCGGATTCATCCTGGACCGCGTCTCGTCCGTCCTCAATCTCAACGGGACCCCTTTCACGTATTATCCCAATCCGACCTTCGATCCGCTCGGGAATGCCGGGATACTGGAGGTCAAACCGGGATCTCCGATAATCCTCAAGGTTAGGAGGCACCTGTCATATTCGTATTATTATTATTTTTTTTTTTATAATTACTGGTATTAAATCGATTATTCTGATATTTATTGTTTTGTTTAGGGAAAGAATTTGATTCCTGCCGCTCCGGGGAACGCCCGCCTGAATTACTCGGTGATGATCGGAGATACGCCGTGCCTGTTAACCGTGTCCGAGTCGCAGCTGCTCTGTGATTCGCCGGACCTGACCGGAGAGCAGCGCGTTCTGGTGAGTCGGCAAAATAAATATGAAATAAAAAATGTCTTTCTTTTGATATCCGGGAATTTTTGCATGCAAATCCCAACCGGCACTTGAAGGGCGCCCTCGGAAGCGCGTGAGCGTCCTTCCCCTCGTTATCTCCGATTATGGAAAAAGAAGAAAGGGAGCGAAAAATTTTAAGCAAAAACGAATAATTTTGGGGTTTCTTGTAAATATTTACATTTACATTTGCAGCATTTGGCAGACGCCCTTATCCAGGGCGACTTACAACTGAGCAATTGAGGGTTAAGGGCCTTGCTCAAGGGCCCACTAATGGCAGCTTGATGGTGGTGGGGTTTGAACCCGTGATCTTCCGGTCCAGAGTCGCCACATCAACCACTGGTCTACCACCTCCCTTGGTGTATATAAATATACATATATACATAATATACATAAATATATGTCGGACGCGAATCGGGCATGCCTTTAATTACAGTCCCGGGCGTAAAAACCGGATCGATTCGGCTCGTCTCCGCCCCCTTTTTTTTCTTTATATTCCATCTGCTATTCCGGCACGGCGTCCGACTCCCTGTGGGTGGATGAGAAGACTCCCAAAGCGGGTGCGAATCAAAGAGGAATCCTGCGAGATATCGGAGGTTCACGCCTCGCCTGTATCCCTCTCTTTATTAACTGCATGACGAAAGATGGAGAGGGTGGGATGGGCGAGAACGAGTGCACAGAAATCAGTCGTCTAATGACCTGACACACATCGACGGCTCTCTGGGCTTCCCTTTTGTTCTTCCTTCCTCCCCCTGCCTCTATAATTCATGCATCCATGCAGAGACCAGGCAGAACCGGAAAGGTGAAAGTCGTTAGGAAAGCCGACGGGACGCCGGGCGCGTAATTGACGCGTGAGTGCGGAAAGGCTAAGCGCCGTGTACCCGCTCGGCAGTCGGTCGCCGTTTCCAAGTAGCGCTCCGGCGCTTTCCGCTCCGAGCTTCATTATAGTTCCACCTGCTGCACCGGGGCGTTTCTTAGGAAGTCGGCCGACTGCCACGCGAGCGGCGTTCCGTGTGTTTCTACTTGGTCTTTTTTTAAAAGTTTGGAACTGGAAAACTATTGGAAAGCAAAAGTTCCTTCATTCGTTCCTTTGCCGCTTTATCCGACTTTTCTCTCAGGTCCCTGGGATATCTCTTTGGGGCATCAAGGCAGGATACACCCTGTACGGAATCCATCATAGGAGACACACACACACATTCATACACTAGGGACAATTTTTCCAAGGTGCCAATCAACCTACCGTGCATGTTTTTGGGCCCAGGGGGGAAACCGGAGAACCCTGAGGAACCCCCCCACACACACACGAGGCACGGGGAGAGCATGCACAAACTCCACACACGCTTGTATGTTGGAGGCAGGAATCGAACCCCCAACCCCTGGAGGTGTGAGGCGAACGTGCTAACCATTAAACGACTGTGCCCCCCCCTTTTTTCTTTCTTATTTGCTGTTATTTTAAATGCAGTGAAAAATAAATGTGGTCCTTATAATTTGATGGTGTGAATCGGGCCATCACCAGGTTCTTTAAGGGATTAAGGGCCATGCTCAAGGACCCAAGCGTGACAGCTTGGCGATACTGGGGCTCGCACCCCCGGCCTATCCGATCAGTAGCACAGAGCCTTAACCACTGAGGACCTAAGGATGGAAGCTTGGCGATATCGGGGCTTGAACCCCTGACCTTCTGATCAGTAGCCCAGTGCCTTAACCACTGAGGACGTAAGGGTGGAAGTTTGGTGATACAGATACCGGGGTTCGAACCCCTAACCTTCTGATGAGTAGTCCAGCGCCTTAACCACTGAGGACTTAAGGATGGAAGCTTGGCAATACCGGGGCTGGAACCCCCGACCTTCTGATCAGTAGCCCAGCTCCTTAAACCACTGAGGACTTAAGGATGGAAGCTTGGCGATACCGGGGCTCGAACCCCCGACCTTATGATCAGTAGCACAGAGCCTTAACCGCTGAGAACCCAAGCGTGGAAGTTTGGCGATACTGGGGCTCGATCCCCCAACCTTCCGATAAGTAGCACAGAGCCTTAACCACTGAGGACCCAACGGAGGCAGCTTGGCGATATTGGAGCTCAAACCCCTGACCTTCTGATCAGTAGCCCAGCTCTTTAAACCACTGAGGACCTAAGGATGGAAGCTTGGTGATACCAGGGCTCGAACAACCGACCTTCCGATCAGTAGCACAGAGCCTTAACCTCTGAGAACCCAAGGGTGGCAACTTGGCGATACTGGCGCTCGATCCCCCAACCTTCCGATAAGTAGCACAGAGCCTTAACCGCTGAGAACCCAAGGGTGGCAGCTTGGCGATATCGGGGCTCAAACCCCTGACCTTCTGATCAGTAGCCCAGCTCCTTAAACCACTGAGGACCTAAGGATGGAAGCTTGGTGATACCAGGGCTCGAACAACTGACCTTCCGATCAGTAGCACAGAGCCTTAACCGCTGAGAACCCAAGGGTGGAAGCTTGGCGATACTGGGGCTCGATCCCCCAACCTTCCGATAAGTAGCACAGAGCCTTAACCGCTGAGAACCCAAGGGTGGCAGCTTGGCGATATCGGGGCTCAAACCCCTGACCTTCTGATCAGTAGCCCAGCTCCTTAAACCACTGAGGACCTAAGGATGGAAGCTTGGCAATACCAGGGCTCGAACAACCGACCTTCTGATCAGTAGCCCAGATCCTTAAACCACTGAGGACCTAAGGGTGGAAGCTTGGCGATACCAGGGCTCGAACCCCCGACCTTCCGATAAGTAGCACAGAGCCTTAACCGCTGAGAACCCAAGGTTGGCAGCTTGGCGATATCGGGGCTCAAACCCCTGAACTTCTGATCCGTAGCCCAGCTCCTTAAACCACTGAGATACAACCCCCCCTCCTGCCTTCTGGACATGGACCTTAAGATTGTTTGGTCGTCTTGAACCTCCCTCGTCTCTCTTGCCGAGTCGCAGAACCCGAACGATCCGTCCTACACATCTGTGTACGTGGAATTTCCAATAAACACCTGGCTGGTTTTTTGAAGGTACCTAAAGCGGCGAATCCGTGGTCCACGCTGATAACTCTCAGGCTTATTAACTACCTCTTTTTTTTTTTTGTGATGCCGGCTCCAATCCCCGGCACGGATCGGATCCCCGAGGATTATAATCAACAACCAATTATGTGATGCTGTTTAAAAAAAAAAAGCACAGCGAGGGAGGGCGAACAATCAGCTCTCGGCTGGCTGTGCGGCAAAATACATCGCTGCCAAATGACAAATAGCAATTATATAATATATTCAGCAGACGGTAAAATAGCACGTTGCGCACAGGTCATTTATTATGTTGTCTAGCAGATGTTACAGAAACGATTTCTCTCTTCGAAGCCGGGAAATTTCAGCGCCGCGACCCGGCCGGCGACGCGAGAGAACCGGGGACGGCGTCAGCAAGTTTATTTTTACGTCCGTCTCGTACTTACTGCGCTACCATGACAACAAGCTCACAGGACAGACCGCTAACTCGATTAGAACGTCTACGGCTGACGAGTCGATTTGACAGATAAGAAGAAACCTGTGCTCTTTCAGAAAGCGTCACCGGGTTTTTCGGGTCTGGGATTGGAACCCCTAACCTTCCTGATACTTACGCCGATGTCTCTGTACATGAATTCTGACCTGAGTAAGATGCCACTTTTGGCGCCACTGAGCATGGCCCTTAACCCTTTGTGCTCCAGGGGGCGCTGTATTAAGGGGGTAGTTTAGTGGTTTAGGTGCTGGGCTACTGATCTGTAGGTCAGGGGTTCGAGCCCCGGTATCACCAAACTTCCATCATTAGGTCCTCAGTGGTTAAGGGCGCTGGGGTACTGAACAGAAGGTCGGGGGTTCAAGCCTCTGTATTGCCAAGCTGCCACCCTTAGGTCCTCAGTGGTAAAGGCTCTGGGCTACTGATCAGAAGGTCGGGGGTTCAAGCCTCTGTATCACCAAGCTGCCACCCTTAGGTCCTCAGTGGTAAAGGCTCTGGGCTACTGATCAGAAGGTCGGGGGTTCAAGCCTCTGTATCACCAAGCTGCCACCCTTAGGTCCTCAGTGGTAAGGTGCTATGCTACCGATTAGAAGGTTGGGGGTTCGAGCCCTGGTATCACCAATCTGCCTCCCTTGGGTGTTCACTGGTTAAGGTGCTGGGCTACTGATCAGAAGGTCGGGGGTTCGAGCCTCTGTATCACCAAGCTTCCATTTTTATGTTCTCAGTGGTAAGGTGCTAGGCTACCGATCAGAAGGTTGGGGGTTCAAGCCCTGGTATCACCAATCTGCCTCCCTTGGGTGTTCACTGGTTAAGGTGCTGGGCTACTGATCAGAAGGTTGGGGGTTCGAGCCCTGGTATCACCAATCTGCCTCCCTTGGGTGTTCACTGGTTAAGGCGCTGGGCTACTGATCAGAAGGTCAGGGGTTTGAGCCCCAGTATCTGCCACCCTTGGGTCCTTGACCAAGCCTTTAACCCGCTGTGCTCCAGGGGGCGCTTTATCATTTCTGACCAATTTCACAGTATATGTGGCAAATAAATTCCTATTTTGATTCAGAGGTCATTCTGAAGGTTCGATGGACCTTCTTGTGCCGATCCGAGTCGGTGAACGGAGCAGGGATTTTGAAAACCCTTCATGTTTGATTTTCTTTTAAGATCCTGGTGGGCGGTTTGGAGTATTCCCCCGGAACGCTCCACATCTACTCCGACAGCACGTTAACGCTTCCTGCCATCATCGGGATTGGAGCGGGCGGAGGCGTCCTCCTCATAGCCATCATCGCCGTCCTGATCGCTTACAAGCGGAAGACGAGGGACGCCGACCGGACCCTCAAACGCCTGCAGCTCCAGATGGACAACCTGGAGTCCCGGGTGGCGCTGGAGTGCAAGGAAGGTGAGCAGATCTGCTTTCTCCATGGTCTGATTGTAGCGAATGTACGCGTAGGTTGGAAACTTTCGGAAAAACGAAATTAACGAAATGACAAAATGACGAGGGGTCAAGACGTTTCTCCGTTCACTCGTTTCTACGCAAACTTCTGGAAAAACAATTGTTGTTCTAAAACAAACAAACATTTTTTTAATTTATTTATTTATTTTATTTTTATTTGACAGTTTCTAGCCTAGAAATTCGCCGACGCCGATTTATTTTATTTATTTGTTTTTTGCTTAGTAAAAATTCGTAAAAAGTTTTCGTAAATTTACTTTTCTATCCGGTCTAATCTAACATTCCTTTTGTACGGCTTTCTAGCTATCGATTTTTATCGTGTTTACATTTCCAAAGATCTTCATTTCTGCAAATTTGCCTTTTGTTTTTTTCTTTCGGAAAAATTCTACGTTTTTTTTTTTATTACATTTTCCAGATAAAATTATTTATTTATAATTTTTCATTTTTTTATTTTTTTATTTATTAAATGTTTATTATTATTATTAAAATTATGAGACTACTAAGTGAATAAATTGTCACTAGTTCGCCCCCTGCTGGACCGGAGGTACGGCGGTCATTTCCGTACCGCTCTTCTCTTTAAAAGGATTTTAATTAGGCGCTGATGTTTTAATGTGACAGAAAAACTCCTGATCGCTTACAACATCCGCTTTAGATTCTCCGCCGTCTGTCTCAGGATCCGACTCTTGCCTCGGCGCCTCGTGTCGTCGTGTAGCGCTCCTACTGCAAATGCTCTCCTGTAAGTGAGTGAACTAGGTCATGTCATAATGCTGCTGATCGTTTGAAGCCGGCTTTATTTCTGGATTTAGACTCGTTTCGATTCGAGGAGAGATTTATTCGCCGCTGTTTAATGCGTTTTTTGCTTCCTCGCTTCCTCTCCGACTCGCTTCCTCTCCGACTCCGACTCGATCTACACCGCAAAGCGTTGGTACTTTTTAAAGTACCGTTATAACGACACGTCCACGTGAACTTTCTGTGCTCCAGCGTTCGCCGAACTGCAGACGGACATCCAGGAGCTCACCAACGACATGGACGGAGTGAAGATCCCTTTCCTGGAGTATCGGACCTACACCATGAGGGTGATGTTCCCCGGGATTGAGGAGCATCCTGTACTGAAGGAGCTTGATGTGAGTTCAAAGCAAAAGGCTTAAAAAAAAAAAGGCTTAAGTCTGGATTTTCTCTCTGGTGTCGTTTATTCTGTCTATCTGTATTTATGTCTTTGCCTTACTGTTATCTTTCTGCCTGTCTGTCTGCCTGGCTGTCTATCTGCTTTCCCTTCTGTCTGCTTTTACGTCTGTCTTTCTATCTGACGTTCAGTTTCTGTACGCATATGTCCGTCTGTCGTTCTGTCTACCTGTCTGTCTTCCCATCTTTCTCTCTCTCTTTGTCTGTATGTCTGTCTTCCTTTCTCTCTGTCTGTCTGACTGTCTATCTGTCTATATATCTGTTTACCTGTCCTTCCTGTCTGTCTATTTGTCTGTCTTTCTATCTGTCTGTCTGTTGTCTGTATTCTGTCTTGTCTGTCTTTCTATCTTTCTGTCTGTCTGTCTGTCAGCCTGTCTTTATTTCTGCTTTCAGTCTCTCTGTCTGTCTGCATATCTGTCTGTCTTCCTATCTGCATATCTGTCTGTCTGTCTGTCTGTCTGCCTATCTGCATATCTGTCTGTCTGTCTGTCTGCCTATCTGCATATCTGTCTGTCTGGCTGCCTATCTGTCTGTCTTTCTATCTGTCTGACTGTTTGTCTGCTTATGTCTGTCTGATTCTTTGTTTGCACCCCTGTCTGTCTTTATAGCTCTCTCTCTCTCTCTCTCTCTCTCTCTCTCTCTGTATGTCTGCTTATCTGTCTGTGTGCCTATCTTTATTTCTGCTTTCAGTCTGTCTGTCTGTATATCTGTTTGTCTTTCTATCTATCTGTCTGACTTCCTGTCTTCCTGTCTTGTGTCTGTCTGCCTCTTTGTTCGCGCCCCTGTCTGTCTGTCTGTCTTGTCTATTCGTCCCTCCCTAGGTGATATTCAGTGACTGGGTTAGAAGAGCTCAGCTCCTCCTCCACCCCCCCTCTCTTCTTTTTTCCCTTTCTTTTAATCCTTCACCAGAGGGGGAGAAGACGAGGATAAAAGCTCGAGCTTTAGAAAGCTTCTCTAAGCTCTAGAGTTACCTCAGTAGTGTTTCAGAGCAAACGCACTGCTTTTTAATTAAAACCTCTGACACACACACACACACACACACACACACACACACACACACACAAACCCCCCACAAAGACCCGGCGGAACGGGAAAAAAAAAAACAGGAAAGAAGGAGCTTTTTGTACCCGCATCGCAAAATATCACATTTATTCCTCCATCCCATTGTGTTCTCCACCCTCCTCCATCCCATTGTGTTCTCCACCCTGTTTCCTTCAAATGTTATTCCTTTCTTTCTGCTGTTGTTTAATCCAGACGTCTATTTCCCTCCTCCTCCTCCTCCTCCTCTTCCTCCTCTGCAGTCTCCGGCTAACGTCGAGAAGGCCTTGCGTCTCTTCAGCCAGCTCCTCCACAACAAGATGTTCCTGTTAATGTTCATCCACACACTGGAGGCCCAGAGGTCTTTCTCCATGCGAGACCGAGGCAACGTGGCGTCTCTTCTCATGGCGGCGCTGCAGGGGAGGATGGAGTACGCCACTGTGGTGCTCAAGCAGCTCCTGGCAGACCTCATCGAGAAGAACCTGGAGAACCGAAACCACCCCAAGCTGCTCCTGCGACGGTGAGACCCTCGCTTATGGGGCTTTTCTCAAACACATGGAGATGATTCTGCTAATACAGAGTAATAATAATAATAACAACAACAACAAAAATAATATAATAATAATAATATACAATAAAAATAATATTAATAATATACAATAATTATAACAATAAATATACCGTAATAATATAACATAATAATAATAATAATAATAGTAACAATATACAATAATATACAATAATAATAATAATAATAATAACAATGTACAATTATTTACAATAATAGAAAGAAAGAAAAATACAATAATAATAATAATAATAATAATAATAATAATATTACGACAATTAAATTAAAGACTTATAAAATATTATGAACAATAGAATAGCAGTAGTAGTACTACTACTACTACTAATAATAGTAATAAAATATATCTATACAACGATGATGATGATGATGATGATGATAATAATAAAAATAATAATAAATAATAATAGATAATAATAATAATAATAATAATAAATAGAATGATACAAAAATAATAGTAACAGTAACAAAAAAAACAATAAGAATAAAATAAGAATATAATAATAATATAATAATACAATAATAAATAAATATATAATTATTAGAATATAATAAAAAATACAGTATACATATATGATTATTATTAATATGCCAATAAGAATAATAAAATAATACAAAAATATAATAATAATAATAATAATACAAAAAAGTATTATAATAAAATTGTTTTCATAATACAATAATAATAATAATAATAATAATAATAATAATAATAATAATAATAACAATAATACAATAATAATGATGCTTTAATATGTATTATTATAATAAAATAGTTTTGTTATGTTTTTTTGTATATTTTAAAAACATAAAATATTTAATAAAGTATTTATGATCAGGTATACACTAATGAATCACTTTTACTGCATCACATTATATTTACACTATCTGACCATAAGTTTGTGGACGCCTGACTGTGTGCTTTTCCCACATTTATTCTCCATCTTATAAAAGGATAGAATGGTGTAAAACCTCGTATTTCACCCTTTTAAACCCGTAAAAAAACCTGCGGAGGAAGAAAAAAAGAAGAAAGTGATGGTGAAGATGTAAACCAGGCCGGATCTGGCTGTCTAATCGGATTATTTTGCGTGTGCGATGGTGTGAAATGCTGAATTTAAAGCCAGGAACGCTAAAACGGAAACATAACCAGCACCTGAGGCAAAGCAGCACCTCTTCATCTTCAGCCAGTCAGCGTTCCAGAATCCAGGCCCAGAATTCTGGCACGCGTGTTATTTCCCACCGCATCCTCCAAAAACAAACCCACTAAATCTCCTGGAATTCCTGTCCAATCCGGTTTATTCCCAAATCCAAAAAACAGGAAGGAAAGGATAGAAAAAGACAAAACATGCATGATAACGTTCTGCTTTCTCTCTCTCTCTCTCTCTCTCTCTCTGTCTCTCTGTCTTTTTTGCAGAACGGAATCCGTAGCTGAGAAGATGCTCACCAACTGGTTCACGTTCCTTCTGCATCGTTTCCTCAAGGTGTGCCAGAACTTCCAGTGTGTTGTTGTTGTTGTTGTTGTTGTTATTGTTTTTTTTCTCTTATTTATCTCTGAAGCTTGACAAACAGGACAGGTTTGAGGTTTTGCCATCTGTTGGCCGGGAAGATGCTGGAGGTGTGTGTGTGTGTGTGTGTGTGTGTGTGTGTGTGTGTGTGTGTGTGTGTGTGTGTGTGTGTGTGTGTGTGTGTGTGTGTGTGTGTGTGTGTGTGTGTGTGTGTGCGTGTGTGTGTGTATGTGTGTGTGTGTGTGTGTGTGTGTGTGTGTATGTGTGTGTGGGTGTGTGTGGATGTGTATGTGTGTGGAATGTGTGTGTGTGTGTGTGTGTGTGTGGATGTGTGTGTGTATGTGTGTGTGG
>JACRUU010000020.1:15430049-15437549 GCA_030449085.1 Kryptopterus vitreolus
AGCTGGTCAGTGTGTGTCCATTATGTGTGTGTGTGTGTGTGTGTGTGTGATCCCATAATTCCCCTTCCATTTCCCATCAAACGACCACCCCCCACCCCTCCCTCCCTTTTTTTTTTTTTTTTTTTTTTACCACCCATATCCACTGGGGGCAGGTGTTTGACTCGGGTTCGATACGCGAACACGCACCGGAGCGAATGACGTATCCCGCGTGTGCGCTATAACGGATCCGGCGGATCGATGCGAGTGTTTTCGAGCGGTGCCGTTTTACTCCCATTAACATTCAGCCGGCGGAGTCTGAAGGTTAGATCAAAACCCCGTCGTTATTCAGGGCTCGGCGCATGCTCCCTTCTCCCTCCGCCGCCGGATGATGGATGAGTTACTAAGGTTTCAGCTCCTCGGCTGAAATATATATATATATATATATATATATATATATATATATCCCCTCCCCTAAAACCCTAGACCCCCCCCGCCCCCCCCGAGCGCCGACGCCCATCGGACAGACAAGGCCGTGGAGAGAATGCAGTGTCTCGTCCGGAGAGAAACAATAACGCGTCTATTTTTACAAAAAGGTCTTCTTTTCGAAACACAGACAGGAAATAATGCCTTGGGAGAGGAATAATAATAGTAATAATCCCAGGTATAAGGAAAAAAAAAAAAAGCCGGTGTGGTGTTGATATATATAGATATATATATAGATATATATATATATATATATATATATATATATATATATATATATATATATATATATATATATATATATATATATATATATATCCGAAGTTCTCCGAAAGCAACACATGTTGCATCACATGTAATGTACAAGGAAGTTGTTTTTTGTTTGTTTGTTTTTTTTTTATTTGATGAACGGCTACTTTTATGATTTATAAAGCATTAAAGATATTTAATCTTACAAAATTTAGAATGCTTTATAAATCTTTCATCTGGAAAAATGCATTAATGCGTTACAAATCTTTAATCTGGAAAAATGTATAACACAAAGATATTTAATTTTGAAAAATGGATAATGCATTAAAAATATTTAATCTGGAAAAATGCATGAAAAAAATGTAATTTGATAAAATGCATTAAAAATATTTAATCTGAAAAAATGCATTACAAATATTGAATCTGGAAAAATGCATTAAATTATTAAATCTGGAAAAATGCATTAAAAATATTAAATCTGGAAAAATGCATTAAAATCTTTAATCTGGAAAAATGCATTAAAAATATTAAATCTGGAAAAATGCATTAAAATATTAAATCTGGAAAAATGCATTAAAATATTAAATCTGGAAAAATGCATTAAAATCTTTAATCTGGAAAAATGCATTAAAAATATTAAATCTGGAAAAATGCATTAAAATCTTTAATCTGGAAAAATGCATTAAAATCTTTAATCTGGAAAAATGCATTAAAATCTTTAATCTGGAAAAATGCATTAAAAATCTTTAATCTGGAAAATCCATTAAAATATTTAATATGGAAAAATGCCTTAAAAACCTTTAATCTGGAAAACGATTAATGCCACTTAATTTAGCAAAACACAGCACTGTATTATATAAACTATACGGTATATAGGAGTTTAAGACCCGAGAGGCGGAGCTAAACGTGAAATATTTGTACAATTTTGACATTTTGTGAAAACGTGGAACCGTTCAAACTCTGATGTTTTTCCATTCCGTTGCTACATTTAAAAATAAAACCCCACTTCAAACGTGAAATGTAAATAATTATAACATGTTCGTTACAGAATTAAAAGCATGAAAAGTATTTATTTACGCTAAATTGAAAACGTGCGATTAATAATAACATTCCAATATTTTTGCAGATAAACATCGACTAATAGCGAAATTCTCAAATTTACACTTGGATTTATTAAATAAGACTTTTAAACGACACTCATTCGCCCCGCTCGAGACGTTAATGACACGACTCGTACGTTTGTCATGCCGTCATTAATAAAAACCCCAGACCTTTCCTCCGTCTCTCGTTCCTGCCGGGAAGCGCCGCATTTAAACCATTACCGATTTCTTTAACCTGCGCTTTATAAAACAAAACAGAAACATACAAAGGTCGACGCGAATCCTTCAGAAAGTCTAGTCGTCTCGGTTCAATCTGCAGGACATCAGCGAATCGCTCGATGGCGTTCTATTCAGCGTCGGATCGGCTGAGCGGGATCGATACGCGCTGATGTCTCGGCACTTAGTCCTAAACATCTGCTCCTCGGGGAACATCTGGGAAAAGGTCAAGGTCCACAGCATGTCCTGTTCCAGAGGTGTTTCTTCACAAAGGGGGCGTGGTTCACTGGGTGGAGCTTAGAGTGTGGGGAAAAGGTGGATTAAAAGGGGGATACAAATGCAAGTAAATAAATACTGATTGTTTACACAGCGATAATGTAAACACACACACACGTTGGTAAGATGAAACCGGTTTGAACCGGATCCCAATTGTCCGGGTAAACAAAATGTTTATCGTAAACATACTTACAGTGTGTTTTTGTAAAAAAACAAAAGCCAAACTTTAAAAAAAAAAAAAACACGTTTGTGTTGTTTCATTGAATAAAGGCACAAATACGAGCCTTGACTATAAACAACAACAACAACAACAACAACAACAAGAACAACTTTCTCCCGTGTATAAATACGGTGATAAATCACAGTTATTGGATTAGACGAGTGATTTTTCATGTGTAATTTTACATTACTCATAAATAATGGGCGTCGACCCAATAACATATAAGTGTAATGTCCAGCCAATGAGGACTCGGATAAATCGTATCTACGTCACATGACTCGAACGAAACCTTTAATGACCACATTTTGTGATGGTTTTTACTGTATATATGTATAAATGTAGATAAACACCACAAATAATGTGTTTTTGGGTTTCATGACCCTTTAAGTGCAGCACTAAAGTATTGGACGTACCGTCAAAACAGTGTGAAGTGTGAGCGTGCAGACACCAGGGGTCGGAGATGTTACCTGTAACACCTGTAAACAAAAAAACACCAAAACACCTGATTTTTCACACCAGAAAGTGGTTCTTCCCCAAACGTGTACCACAAATCTGGAGGTACAATCATCTTTAGATGCTGGAGATGGAACCCAAACCCTGTTCCAGCATGATGACCCCCAGCACCCCATCGCACCCCCCCCACCTTCTACCGGTTGGTTACTATTTATCACTGTACTCTGACCTTATCGTTCGGTGTTTCCACCCCCTTCCCCTCTACCCCCCCTCCCCACTCCTCCCTCCCCCAGACCCTGATGTGTATTCCTCCAGAAGGAGACGCAGGTACCGAGGTTCCAGTGAAGGTCCTGAACTGTGATACGGTGACTCAGGTAAAGGATAAGCTGCTGGATGCCGTGTATAAAGGGATCCCGTATTCGCAGAGGCCGCAAGCTGACGACATGGACCTCGGTAAGATCACATCACATCGCATGGCATCACGTCGCATGGCATCACATCGCATGGCATCACATCGCATCACATGGCATCACATGGCATCACATGGCATCACATGGCATCACATGGCATCACATGGCATCACATGGCATCACATGGCATCACATGGCATCACATGCATCACATGGCATCACATGGCATCACATGGCATCACATGGCATCACATGGCATCACATGGCATCACATGGCATCACATGGCATCACATGGCATCACATGCATCACATGGCATCACATGCATCACATCATCACATGCATCACATCGCATCACATCGCATCACATCGCATCACATCGCATCACATCGCATCACATCGCATCACATCGCATCACATGGCATCACATGGCATCACATCGCATCACATCGCATCACATCGCATCACATCGCATCACATTCACATCATCACATGGCATCACGTCACATTACATCGCATCACATGGCATCCTTCTGCTGCATTCACTCAGAATCGATGGTACACGTCTAGTAAAGAAAATAAATAAAATAAAATAAATGTAAAAAGTGATAATAAATAAAACATTCACCGAAAATCTACTAAAGAAAAGCTGACTTTTGAATTGTGGTTCAACAGAAGCGTTAAAAAAAATATTAAATAATAATATTAATAATAATAATAACAACAATAAAAATGTATAATAATAACAATAATAAAAAATAATAACAACAATAATAAACAATTATTATTATTAATAATAATACCAATAATAACAACAATATTTATAATACCAATAAAAAGATTTAGAATAATAACAATAATAATAATAACATTAATAATAATAATAATACACAATAATAAATAATAAGAATAAGAATAAATAATAATATAACAACAACAAATAATAATATAATAATAATAATAATAATAATAATAATAATAATAATAGTAATAATAGTATAAATAATAATACAATAATAAAAAAAGAATAGTAATAACAATAATACAAAACATAATTAAACTGGACCGGACAAAAATGATGGCACCCGGATAAACTAAGGGAAACTTACGGTGTGCGCTTTAATAAGCATGACCGGCGTTTTCAAACATGCACTCGGCCAGTCTTCCTACTTACAGGGTGGAAAAGGAAGTGATGTTTGGTATGGCGGAGTCGACGACGCTGAACCACACAAAGCCAAGTAGAGTTTTGCCTCGGGAGACGGAATAGATCTTAAAGGTGAAGGTCACGAGGGCGTCTCCGAGCAGCTTGATCTTCCTGCGAGTACACTTTCACACTTTATTCAGAAGTTGATGGTCCACTGGACGGTATCAGACGATCCCTGGAGGAGGGAGAAAAAAGATCGATGGTGGGGGGAAAAAAATCGAAGAGAGACGAATAAATAGGAACGGTAACCAAAGAGCCTAGAAACAACCTTCGGAGAGCTTAGAGGTGAACTCCAAGATCAAGGTAGAATGTCGTGTCAGATCGCAGCGCTGTGGACAGATGAGACAAAAGCGGTCGGTCACGTGGTGTCTGTGGAAAACAAAGCAAGCAAAGAAATCTACCCTCAGCGAGACATGGTGGGGGCTCGGCTATGTTCTGGGGCTGCTGTGCTGTGTTACGGGTGTATTAACACGGTGCAATGAACGACATCACACACCCCTCACACACACTCTTTACACTATTGCCATCGGGGAAGAGGTTCCGAAGCATTCGGGCTCTCACAAGCCAGATTATGCAATAGTTTTTTCCCCTCAAGCCATCAGATTTCTCAACACATAGAACTGGACTCACACGTACACACACACACACACACACACACACACACACACACACACTCACTCACCATCCACTGCTCTATTTATTTATCTACCTCATCACTGGCCTTTACATGTGTATTGTACACACTAGGTTGTTGTTGTGTTTTTTAATTTTATTTTATTATATTGTGTTAGTCGGTGGTTTAATGGTTAGCACGTTCGCCTCACACCGCCAGGGTCCGGGTTCGATTCCCGTCTCGGCCATGTGTGTGTGGAGTTTGTGCATGTTCTCCCCGTGCCTCAGGGGGTTTTTCTCCGGGTTCCTCCCCAAAAACATGCACGGTAGGTTGATTGGCACCTTGGAAAATTGTCCCTAGTGTATGAATGTGTGTGTGTGTGTGTGTGTGTGTGTGTGTGTGTGTGTGTGTGTGTGTGCCCTGCGATGGGTTGGCATTCCGTCCAGGGTGTATCCTGCCTTAATGCCCATAGACGCCTGAGATAGACACAGACTCCCCGTGACCCGAGAAGATCGGATATAGCGCTAGAAGATGAATGAATGAATGAATGAATGAATATTGTGTTAGTTGTTTGTTGTGCACTGTCTCGTGTTGTGAACACAGTCTTGTTGTGTCTTTGCGCTGTTTGCACCAGGTTGCACACGATGCACTTTATGTAGCGAGGACAAACTTAGTCTCGTCCTCAGCATTGTGTTGTTGTGTTTGTGTTATATGTTGTTTTGTGTAGCAGCACCGGGGTCCTGGAGAAACGTTGTCTCATTTCATTGTGTACACGGTCAGATATATGTGGTGTAATGACAATAAAAACCTCTTGACTTGAAATCTCAAGGCTTTCTGGATGGAAATTGGTGACGGAGAGTTCGTTCTTGCCTCCTCCGACATGATAATGGCTACTTTTGGCCTTTAATGAGCCCTAATCTACATCCTATTGAAAAGGGCCCCAAGGAGTGGCCTAAAATACTTGTTAATCTGGAAAAATGCATTAAAATCGTTAATATGGAAAAATGCATTAAAAATCTTTAATATGGAAAAATGCTTGATTATTCAATATTCAAGTTAAAATATTCAAGTTAAGGGGTGCCATCATTTTCGTCCAGGCCAGTTTCTTTTGTCAAATGAAAAAGTCTGATTTTTCATTCGTTCATTCTCACTCAACTTTTATTTACTATTATTTATCAACGCAATAAAGCGCTTCCGTATAACCTAAACACCGTATCACCAGTTTATATGGAAAAGCAACCGGAACACAATTCTTAAAGGAGCCACGTCCCATATTTTACACTTCACACCAACACTAAACTAATAACATTGTCATTAACACGCAATTCATCTTTAAAGTATCATTTCCAGAGTAAAATAAATATTAAATAATCAATCGTTTTAATAAACGATAAACAAGGAAAGTATTCATGTATAGTACATTGAAAAGGTGCGATTAATCGCGATTAAATATTTGAATCGACTAACAGCCCTTGTTATAATGTTTTTTTATGTGTTTATTGTTTTTATGGCTACATTCACAGCAGCATTATAATATAACTCAGGCTGTCGGTCTATTAAAAGATTTAGTTGCAATTAATCACTGGTTTACTCGCGGCAATCGTGCGATTAATCGTTATTTTAATCATTTAACCATTTAATCATTATATTACAATGTTTTAAAAAAGATTACACGACTATTACAGGCTATATTTACTCTTAGAAATATGATCCCATTTATCTAGCCATCCCATAAACACACTGTGTATACACTACCGGTCTGTGTATGTATTTGTTTATTTATTTATTTATTTATTTATTCGTCTATCTATCTATCCACCCATTTATCCCTCCATCCCCTAAACAGGCTGTGTATACACTACCGGTCTGTTTGTTTATTTATTTATCCATCCACCCATTTATCCCTCCATCCCATAAACACACTGTCTATACACTACCGGTCTGTTTATTTATTTATTTATTTATTCATCTGTCCACCCATTTATCCCTCCATCCCATAAACACACTGTGTATACACTGCCTGTCTGTTTTCATATTTATTTATTTATTTATTTATTTATTTATTTATTTATTTATTTATTCATCCATATATCCACCCATTTATCCCCCCATCCCATAAACACACTGTGTGTACACTACCGGTCTGTTTATTTATTTATTTATCTATCCACCCATTTATCCCTCCATCCCATAAACACTGTGTATACACTACCGGTCTGTGTATTTATTCATTTATTCATCCATCTATCCACCCATTTATCCCCCCATCCCATAAACACATTGTGTATACACTACCGG
>JACRUU010000020.1:15442549-15490049 GCA_030449085.1 Kryptopterus vitreolus
TAGGCCACGCCTCCTTCAATATGACTGACGCATACATAGGCCACGCCTACTTTAATATGACTGATCATACATAGGTCTCAACTCCTTTAATAATACTGACACATACACAAGCCACGCCTACTTTAATATGACTGACACATACACAAGCCACGCCTACTTTAATATGACTGACACATACACAAGCCACGCCTCCTTTAATATGACTGACGCATACATAGGCCACGCCTCCTTTAATATGACTGACGCATACACAAGCCACGCCTCCTTTAATATGACTGACACATACACAAGCCACACCTCCTTTATTCAGACTGACACATACACAAGCCACACCTCCTTTATTCAGACTGACACATACACAAGCCACGCCTCCTTTAATATGACTGACACATACATAGGCCACGCCTCCTTTAATATGACTGACGCATACATAGGCCACGCCTCCTTCAATATGACTGACGCATACACAAGCCACGCCTCCTTTAATATGACTGACGCATACATAGGCCACGCCTCCTTTAATATGAATATGACTGACGCATACATAGGCAACGCCTCCTTTAATATGACTGACACATACACAGCACGCCTACACACATACACAGGCCACGCCTCCTTTTAATATGACTGACGCATACATAGGCCACGCCTCCTTTAATATGACTGACACATACACAAGCCACGCCTACCTTTAATATGACTGACGCATACACAAGCCACGCCTCCTTTAATATGACTGACGCATACATAGGCCACGCCTACTTTAATATGACTGATCATACATAGGTCTCAACTCCTTTAATAATACTGACACATACACAAGCCACGCCTACTTTAATATGACTGACACATACACAAGCCACGCCTACTTTAATATGACTGACACATACACAAGCCACACCTCCTTTATTCAGACTGACACATACACAAGCCACGCCTTTTAATATGACTGACACATACACAAGCCACGCCTCCTTTAATATGACTGACGCATACATAGGCCAACGCCTCCTTTAATATGACTGACGCATACACACGCATACACAAGCCAACGCCTCCTTTAATATGACTGACGCATACATAGGCAACGCCTCCTTTAATATGACTGACGCATACATAGGCCACGCCTCCTTTAATATGACTGACGCATACATAGGCCACGCCTCCTTTAATATGACTGACGCATACATAGGCAACGCCTCCTTTAATATGACTGACGCATACATAGGCAACGCCTCCTTTAATATGACTGACGCATACATAGGCAACAAGCCTCCTTTAATATGACTGACCATCCAGCATCCTTTATTCATGACTGACACATACACAAGCCACGCCTCCTTTAATATGACTGACACATACACTTTAAGCCACGCCACGCCTCCTTTAATATGACTGACGCATACATAGGCAACGCCTCCTTTAATATGACTGACGCATACACAGGCAACGCCTCCTTTAATATGACTGACGCATACATAGGCAACGCCTCCTTTAATATGACTGACGCATACATAGGCAACGCCTCCTTTAATATGACTGACGCATACATAGGCAACGCCTCCTTTAATATGACTGACGCATACATAGGCAACGCCTCCTTTAATATGACTGACGCATACATAGGCAACGCCTCCTTTAATATGACTGACGCATACATAGGCCACGCCTCCTTTAATATGACTGACGCATACATAGGCCACGCCTACTTTAATATGACTGAATAATACATACATAGGTCACATCCTTTAATAATACACAATACACAAGCCACGCCTACTTTAATATGACTGACACATACACAAGCCACGCCTCCTTTAATATGACTGACACATACAAGCCACACCTCCTTTATTCAGACTGACACATACACAAGCCACGCCTCCTTTAATATGACTGACGCATACACAGGCCACGCCTCCTTTAATATGACTGACGCATACACAAGGCCACGCCTCCTTTAATATGACTGACGCATACACAGGCAACGCCTAGGCCACGCCTCCTTTAATATGACTGACGCATACATAGGCAACGCCTCCTTTAATATGACTGACGCATACATAGGCAACGCCTCCTTTAATATGACTGACGCATACATAGGCCACGCCTCCTTTAATATGACTGACGCATACACAAGCCACGCCTCCTTTAATATGACTGACGCATACATAGCAACGCCTCCTTTAATATGACTGACGCATACATAGGCACGCCTCCTTTAATATGACTGCCACGCCTCCTTTAATATGACTGACGCATACATAGGCAACGCCTCCTTTAATATGACTGACGCATACATAGGCAAGCCTCCTTTAATATGACTGACGCATACATAGGCAACGCCTCCTTTAATATGACTGACGCATACATAGGCAACGCCTCCTTTAATATGACTGACGCATACATAGGCAACGCCTCCTTTAATATGACTGACGCATACACAAGGCCAACGCCTCCTTTAATATGACTGACGCATACATAGGCAACGCCTCCTTTAATATGACTGACGCATACATAGGCAACGCCTCCTTTAATATGACTGACGCATACACAAGCCACGCCTCCTTTAATATGACTGACGCATACACAAGCCAACGCCTCCTTTAATATGACTGACACATACACAAGCCACGCCTCCTTTAATATGACTGACGCATACATAGGCAACGCCTCCTTTAATATGACTGACGCATACATAAGCCACGCCTCCTTTAATATGACTGACGCATACATAGGCAACGCCTCCTTTAATATGACTGACGCATACATAGGCAACGCCTCCTTTAATATGACTGACCATACATAGCCTCCTTCAATATGACTGACGCATACATAGGCCACGCCTACTTTAATATGACTGATCATACATAGGTCTCAACTCCTTTAATAATACTGACACATACACAAGCCACGCCTACTTTAATATGACTGACACATACACAAGCCACGCCTCCTTTAATATGACTGACGCATACATAGGCCACGCCTACCTTTAATATGACTGACGCATACACAAGCCACGCCTACTTTAATATGACTGACACATACACAAGCCACGCCTCCTTTAATATGACTGACACATACACAAGCCACGCCTCCTTTAATATGACTGACACATACACAAGGCCACGCCTCCTTTAATATGACTGACACATAGGTCACTCCTTTAATAATACTGCCACACAAGCCACGCCTATTTTAATATGACTGACACATACACAAGCCACGCCTACTTTAATATGACTGACACATACACAAGCCACGCCTCCTTTAATAAGACTGACACATACACAAGCCACGCCTACTTAATAAGACTGACACATACACAAGCCACCGCTTTACATACTGTACAAGCCACGCCTCCTTTAATAATACAGACACAGGCACAGGCCACACCTCCTTCTCTCAGACTGAAGAATGCACAGGCCACACCCCCTTTAATAAGCCTGACATACGCAGGACACGCCTCCTTTAATAAGACTGACACACACATGCCACTCCTCCTTTAATAAGACTGACACACACATGCCACTCCTCCTTTAATGACTGACACACACACACTCACGCTCAAGCCACACCTTTTTTAATAAGACTGACACACACATGCCACGCCTCCTTTATTCAGACTGACACATACACAAGCCACACCTCCTTTATTCAGACTGACACATACACAAGCCACGCCTCCTTTATTCAGACTGACACACACACAAGCCACACCTCCTTTATTCAGACTGACACATACACAAGCCACACCTCCTTTATTCAGACTGACACATACACAAGCCACGCCTCCTTTATTCAGACTGACACATACACAAGCCACGCCTCCTTTATTCAGACTGACACATACACAAGCCACGCCTCCTGCAAAACTCAGATCTACAGGCCCCGCCTCTTTCCCCCTTTTGTTTGTTTAGTAACTGATCTGTTTTTCCTGAATGAACGAGTTTTTGTAATCATGAGCCATTTGAAGGGAAATCAATAATAAAAGGAAATTAAATCTATTCTTTGATGATGAAACATTCCGGTGCGGAATTGTTACGGAATGAACGTTATTCCGGTGAAATCACGATCGGCACGAGCGACGAGGCTGCGTTTGATTTCGGCATGCTGGTTAATTCACATTACAGGGAATAAGCAGAGCATTGATTGTGTGTGTGTGTGTGTGTGTGTGTGTGTGTGTGTGTGTGTGTTTACAGGTACTACAGAGACATCAGCAAGATGCCGAGCATCAGCGATCAAGACATGGACGCCTATCTGGTGGAGCAGTCCCGTCTCCATGGCAGCGAGTTCAACACACTGAGCGCGCTCAATGAGCTCTATTTTTACATCAACAAGTACAAAGAGGAGGCGAGTTCACAACCCACAGGATCCACTCACCCCCGTTTCACACTGATCCCAGATCTGCGTTTATTCCCACTCACCCCCGTTTCACACTGATCCCAGATCTGCTTTTATTCCCACTCACACCCGTTTCACACTGATCCCAGATCTGCGTTTATTCCCACTCATACACCCGTTTCACACTGATCCCAGATCTGCGTTTATTCTCCACTCACACCCGTTTCACACTGATCCCAGATCTGCTTTTATTCCCACTCACCCCCGTTTCACACTGATCCCAGATCTGCTTTTATTCCCACTCACCCCCGTTTCACACTGATCCCAGATCTGCGTTTATTCCCACTCACACCCGTTTCACACTGATCCCAGATCTGCGTTTATTCCCACTCATACACCCGTTTCACACTGATCCCAGATCTGCGTTTATTCCCACTCACACCCGTTTCACACTGATCCCAGATCTGCGTTTATTCCCACTCATACACCCGTTTCACACTGATCCCAGATCTGCGTTTATTCCCACTCATACACCCGTTTCACACTGATCCCAGATCTGCGTTTATTCCCACTCATACACCCGTTTCACACTGATCCCAGATCTGCGTTTATTCCCACTCACACCCGTTTCACACTGATCCCAGATCTGCGTTTATTCCCACTCACACCCGTTTCACACTGATCCCAGATCTGCGTTTATTCCCACTCACACCCGTTTCACACTGATCCCAGATCTGCGTCACACTGATTCCCCTCACACACCCGTCACACTGATCCGTTGCGTTTATTCACACACCCGTTTCACACTGATCCCAGATCTGCTTTTATTCTCACTCACACCCGTTTCACACTGATCCCAGATCTGCGTTTATTCCCACTCATACACCCGTTTCACACTGATCCCAGATCTGCGTTTATTCCCACTCACACCCGTTTCACACTGATCCCAGATCTGCGTTTATTCTCACTCACACCCGTTTCACACTGATCCCAGATCACACACCACACGTGTGTGTGTGCGTGTTCGTGTGTGTGTGTGTGTGTGTGTTTGTGTTCGTGTGTGTGTGTGTGTGTCGTGTGTGTTCGTGTGTGTGTGTGTTCGTGTGTGTGTTAGTGGGTGTTAGAGTTATGTGTGTGTGTGAAGTGTGTGTGTTGTGTCGTGTGTGTTGTGTGCGTGTGTGTGTGTGTGTGTGTGTGTGTGTGTTGTGTGTGTGTGTGTGTGTGTGTGTGTGTGTGTGTGTGTGTGTTGTTGTGTGTGTGTGTGTGCGTGTGTGTGTGTGTGTGTGTGTGCGTGTGTGTTCGTGTGCATGTGTTCGTGTGTGTGTGTGTGTGTGTGTGTGCGTGTGTGTGTTCGTGTGTGTGTGTGTTGCGTGTGTGTGTGTGTGTGTGTTCGTGTGTGTGTTCGTGTGTGTGTGTGTGTGTGTGTGTGTGTGTGTGTGTGTGTGTGTGTGTGTGTGTGTGTGCGTGTGTGTGTGTCTATTAGCTAATGGCTTGTCTTTGTGCCTGCTGCAGATTCCTGACGGCGCTGGACAGAGACGGGTATTGCCGCAAACACAAACTCAGACACAAACTGGAACAAGCCATTAACCTGATGTCTGGCAGCAGCTGATGGAGAGGAATGGAAGAGGAAAGAGAGACGGAGGGAGGGAGGGAGGGAGGGGCGGGAATTCCGAAAGGTACTGAAACGTCCAGAGCTCGCGATTGGAACGAGGAAAATCCCAAACGAAACACACTGGACAATCAAGACTCGAGCGACCTGCAGCACACGGACACCCCCGATATTCCACCCCTTACTGTGGACCAGAACCTGCACAGCCCCCCCCAAACACAACGCCGTCACACTCCTCTCCATATCTCTCTCTCTCTCTCTCTCTCTCTCTCTCTCTCTCTCTCTCTCACGAAACACAACATTACATTCTCCTCTTTTTGTTTTTGTGGCTGCGTCTTTCTTCTTCTCTCCCTCCTTATCGGGGCGTCGATCCCTCGTTCATTCACCGTCTCATGCAAAGGCAGACTGTCGGAAAAAAAAAAATATAAAAAAAAAAACAAAACTTTTGGAATCGGAAAACTGTGGATCAATAAGATACATTCCAATACGGGGGAAAAGGCGCCGCGTGTGCCGTTGCCGTGGAAACCGTGCCGAATCGTATAAAAAAAACAAAAAAAAAAACCAACAAAAAAAGCCAGTGCCATGATTGGGAGGAAAGTGTGTGTGTGTGTGTGTGTGTGTGTGTGTGTGTGTGTGTGTGTGTCTGTGTCTGTGTGTCGGAAAAAAATCCGAACGCAAAACGATGCAATTTCAAACACACGTGAGCTCCGAGAGTCGCCCGGCGTTCCGAGGGAATCTGCGGGAATTCCACGGAATCCCTCGTCGGCTTTTTTTTTCGTAAAGGGAAAAAAAAATCTCTCGTGAATCCGGGATCGAACGCATCCGAGCGCCGCGTCCTTCAGACCTTACCTTTTACGTTTTGTTTATTTGTTTGTTTTTGTTTTTGTTTTTTCCCTGTCACGTCCGGATTTATCCCGAACCTTCCCGATCCTCGTTTTTCCGTCGGTTCTTTTCTATGACACCACTGTGGAACTGTGAGCGTTGGAGTGTTTTAACGCAGATCTTGTGCTCCGACCCTGACGGGAATTTTTTCCTTCTTCGTTTATTTATTTATTTGTTTGTTTGTTTGTTTTTTGTACTTCAAAAACAGGCATCCTAACATTATTGATCCGTCCCGTCCAAGAGCAATAAGTCGAGTTTAAAAACAGAAGCGCAAAGTTTTCTTCTTTTTTTTTTTTCCTGCACCAAATTGAAAAATTCGAACGGTCAAGCACAACCAGAAAACAACAACAACAACAACAACAACAACAACAACAACAACGACACAATGTTTTTGTTTGTTTGTTTGTTTGACGCCGAGTCATTCATTTTAAAAGGCGTCTGAGATTCGTCGATCGAAGAAAATATTGTTTACATGCATCGCTCCACCGCTACAGAAATAACGTCGTATTTATTCTTATTTATTGAGTTATTTATTAACAAACAATACGCTGTCAGGTGTACAGTATTAACCATCCGGCGTATCGTTTTCAACCGCCTTGTTTTGTTTCTGTCCTCGTCGTTTTTCGTTCGAATCGGCGAGAATTTCTGCAGCGGTGACATTTTAAATATGTACATTTTGAAGATCGAACGTTCACGATTCGAAACGAGTTTTCACTTTTAAAAAAAAGGAAGAAAAATTTGCATACATTTGCATAAATTCACATTTAATCCAGATGAATTTGTTTTTTTTGTTTGTTTTTTTTTTAGGATGTTCCTGAATCCTTTCTTTTTTTTTTTTCATTAGTCTGGGAAATGAACGTATTTCCACCCATTGTTTGGCCAAAAGTTTGTGGACACCTCATCGACATCATTAAATTCCACGTATATATATATATATATATATATAATATATATAGTATATATATATATGTGTGTATATATATATATATGTGTGTGTGTGTGTGTGTGTGTGTGTGTGGTGTGTGTGTGTGTGTGTGTATATATATATAGAAAAAAATTCTGGAACCAAACATTTATCCAGTAGGTAGAGAAGTCGTGTGTCCCAATACTTTTGACCACACCATGTAAGTAAAGCCAAAAAAAACGAACTGTTTTTTTTGTTTGTTTGGTTTGTTTATTTTTGTTGTTGTTTTTTTTTTTTAGTTTGCTAAAATCGGGGTCGGTTTTAAACTTACGGCGAGGTTTTTTTTTTTTTTTTTTACCCGAATGTGGAGCTCATTAACATTTCAAAAGCCGATGCTGTGATAACGAAATCATTCCCTCTTTTTTTTTATTTATTTATTTTTAACATTTTTCTTGTCTTTCGTGGAGAGAAGGAAGAGAAGAAGAGGGAGGAGGATCTGCGGGGGTGGAGGGGGTGGTGGGGGTTTGGGTGGAGGGGGGGGGGAGGGGTGGGTGGGGGTTTGGGTGGTTGTTGATAGGGGGATGATGGTGGGCGGTGGGTTGGTGTGGAAAATCTGGGTCTGTTTACGAGACGCGGCTCGGCGGGAAGAGCAAAAAACAAAACAACCCACTCAAATGAAGTCAATCATAAATATACACCAAAAACAACAACAACAGAAATATATAGAAATAAATATATCTGTATATCGAGATCGGTTTGATTGACGTAAGGTTTACATCCGAATTCCTGAACTGTGAGTAAAAGCCAAACGTACTGTCGGGAAGCTCGTCCTTCTCCGCGTACGCACTGCCTGTAACACAAATAAATAAATAAATAAACGGCCATCGGGGCGATCGTTTTTTTGTTTTGGTTTTTTTCTTCATTTTAATCTCTCGATTTTGTTTGTTTGTTTGTTTGTTTACCCCCTGTTTGTCGTCTTAAATAGAGCGAGTTACTCACTCGTCTAGCCATACGATCCGAAACGTCGTCTCTTATCGCTTTTTTTGTGTTTGTTTGTTTGTTTGTTTGTTTTTTGCAGCACAGCCGTTCTAACATGCTTCAGTGTGTAACGTGTGTGGCGAGGGGGAGAAAATATAAACAAAAACAAAAAACGCATACTATTACAAGCACCTGTACTCGTGATGGAGTGAACGTGTGTGTGTGTGTGTGTGTGTGTGTGTGTGTGTGTGTGTGTGTGTGTGGGATGGGGGAAAGAAATATTGTGTTTTTTTCTGTAGAATCACTAGAATGAAAACTGTTTTTTGATCCATTGCTACATTTCAGTCAGTGTTCTAGTTCTAAAAACGATGTTTTAAAGAAAAGAAAAACAACAAAAAAAAACACGTGTTTGTTTTTGTTTTTGTTTGTTTTCGTCCGAAATGACTCGATTCTAATTTATTCGTCGTTGTTTTGTTTTTTTTTCTGTTCCGGGTTTTTCTTTTTCCGTCCGTTTCTCCCAAATGTCCTAATCAATGAAATCGTCGAGACTTGTTTACAGTTTCTAAAGATTAAAAGGAGTTTATTAACATTAACGATGCGTGTGGAAAAGGGGGCGTGGCTTCGTGTCTGACTGAGGAATGAATGACTGCTTTGCCTAGTCTTTAATTCTATATAAATATATAAATATATTTTGTATAATTGTTTCTTTTAAATTATTCCGAATCTTTGCGTCTTGCATTTTTTTTGTTTGTTTGTTTGTTTGTTTGTTTTTAAGTCGGTTCACAGGAAATTGTAGGAATGAGTCTGTTCAAAACGCTGACTGCAATGAAGTGTTTTTGTATATATTTGCACTTTTTTTTACTCGACGCGCAACGGTTTTTGAAAAAAAAAAGCTCGGACTCTTGACGACATTCAAACGACATGCATGGTGTTCTCTCTCTCTCTCTCTCTCTCTCTCTCTCTCTCTCTTCTTTGTTCTTTCTTTTGTTTTTTTGTTTTTTTTTCCTGTTTTTGCTAATTATTAAAAGGAAAAAAAGAGATGTGGATGATGCTGTATATTTCTTGAATGTTTCTTTGTATATGTTGTCATCTGCAAGGACTATTTTCTCTCAACAGGTTGGTGTTTTCATTCAAATAAAGACAAGTGGCTCAGTGGAAAAATAAATAAATAAATAAATAAATAATAATAATAATAATATATACATGCATACACACGGTGTCGGGGTGTAACGTGTAACGGCGCGACGCAGTTTAATTACCAAATAAAAGTAATTTTATTTCATAAAAATATAAAATATATATATTTATATTTAAAATATATATATATATATATAATTTTATAAACAGTAATTTGTTATAGTTACTGAGAAAAAAAAACAAACGTAATTAAACTAGACACGGGACAAGAAAATGTGAGTGATGCTTGCCGATGCAAGACCCCCTTACAGCCTGGTTTAGACACCAAAAACGCCCCGATTTGGGCGTTTTTTCAGGAGGGGGCAGGGCGATGACGCATGTGACATCATCAAATTATCCAGCGTCCGACTCCCGTCGATGTGCCGAGCGTTGTGCGAGCGTTTAGACATGTCACATGACCATGTGTCCGAGTTTCGCGCAGATTTTCCACGTTTGCGTGACGTCATGCGGCGGTCACGTGTCAGCGATCTACTCTATCTCACCTACGAGTGTTTATGTCACATGTGCATGTCGGGCGAACACGGGGCTGAACATCGGAGCGCCAAATTTCCCGGTTCGTTCTCTATGGGGCCGGAATGTCGTGGATTTCCTGAAATTCCGAGTGTGTGAGGGATTCGGGAGGTATATGATGGTGATCCACTCCGGACCCCTACGAGTGGATTTGACATATGTGCATGTCGGACGCTCACAGGCCCGAAATGCGAGGCCCGAAATTTCAACCCCATTCATTTTCTATGGGGAAAAAATTCCCGCTTTTTGGCCCCGGGTTCGGAATTCCGCGGGGTGATTCCTTATAAAAGTAACAGCGCACCTCACACCATCGGGACGCACGATATGAGGTATGATTCGTGAGGATCGGATAAAAACCGCGGGACGAGTTACACACTGAATATTTGAGCGAATCGAGAGAGATTATAATAGTGCTGCTTTTGCACACGGCACTAATTATAGTTACTTTTGAAGATTACGGATCCCAAAGATCAAAGAAACGGTCGAGATGAATCTGGGATTCTGAGATTGTGGTGTGTGATGGAGGGAAGGAGAAGATGAGTTGAGGATCATCAGAATAGCAGGGATAATCATATCCATGTGAGGAGACGACCAAGAGCGTGAGAAAAGAAGAGGAGGACCGAGTACTGAGCCTTGAGGTACACCAGTGGTGAGTCTGAGTTTGGGAGGATGTGGATCCTCTCCGTGTTACCTGGTATGAATATTGACTTTGCAAAATTACTAAATTCGATTTTTTTTTAATAATTTAGGGTTAAAACACACATTAATTGTAAAAAAAAAAAAAAAAAAGTATAATAATTAAGCTGTTATTTACATAAAATAATGATTAACTGCTGTAAAAATAATGTATGTTTACTCTACAATTTTTTTAAAATTACATACGTTTATTCTCTTTATTTTATTCCGATTTTCTTATTTACATGAGTAAACAAAGATCGTCCCAATGCGCTTTCAACAGGAACAAAAAAATATATAAATAATCTATTTTTATTATGAAAAAAGAAGTTAATACGATATAATAATATATAATATAATAATAATAATATTTATTTAAAAAAAATATACATTTGCTATTTCTAATAAAAATATTTTTTTTTATAAATAAATGAAAAAGCAAAATATTGGAGTGTATGCTGTAAAAAATAAGAATAATATTTTTATGT
Organism: Kryptopterus vitreolus; assembly: GCA_030449085.1. Lineage (NCBI taxonomy): Eukaryota > Metazoa > Chordata > Actinopteri > Siluriformes > Siluridae > Kryptopterus > Kryptopterus vitreolus. The sequence continues at coordinate 15,454,140 of JACRUU010000020.1, forward strand.
TATATTTATTTTATGTTATATGCCTAATTGAATAAAATGAACTCTTTGATGAACTTTTTTTTTTTTTTTTTTTTTTTTTTTTTTAATAAATATACTGTACTTATATATTAATTACAGTCCCATTCTGGCTACCAGATCAGAGGTTAAGGCTCCGGTTTCCTGATCAGAAGGTCGGGGGTTCCATGCCCCTTTATCACCAAGATGCCACACTTGGGGCCCGTTAGCAAGGCCCTTATCCCTGTGTGCTCTGGAGGTTCTGTATCAGACTAAATCTTTGTAACATCCCTGGGATTTGAGAAGGAAATAAAATGACATCGTGCTGTAAAGTGCAGTTAAAAAACTCCTTAAAGTTTAACTTCACATATCATCATAAGCGTCCGTTTATAATTATTAATAATTATGATAATTAATCCTGGGAATTTATTTACAAAAGATCTGGCCTGGCTTGGTATATGTTGGATTTGACATGTCCTGCTCTAGGAACGTATCCTTTACATGGGTTGGAGTGGAGGATCTCCTGCTCTGGAAGATCCGCTTTAGACGTTGTGGAAGATCTCCTGCGTTAAACGTATCCAACGTGGACGAAATTTCACGCTGACTCGGTTCCTCGCACCAGGAACACCCTGAGGAGCCGATTTTCCATTTCCTTTTCTTCATTCATTCATTCATTCATTCATTCATTTCATCATCTTCTACCGCTTTATCCGATTCTTCCCTCGGGTCACGGGGAGTCTGTGTCTATCTCAGACGTCTATGGGCATTAAGGCAGGATACACCCTGGATGGAATGCCAACACACACACACACACACACACACACACACACACACACACACACACACACATTCACACATATATTGGATAATTTTCCAAGGTGCCAATCAACCTACCGTGCATGTTTTTGGACCGGGGGAGGAAACCGGAGAACCCGGAGAAAAACCCCCTGAGACACGGGGAGAACATGCATGCAAACTCCACACACACACATGGCCGAGACGGGAATCGAACCCGGACCCTGGCGGTGTGAGGCGAACGCGCTTCACCACCGTGTCCCCCTTTTTCTGTTCTTTCTTCTAAAAATAAAATAGTCGCCTCTTAAGTTGAGGAAGTTGGATGCACCGAACGCTCCGAGCTCGGTTCTGAACCCCGGCAGCACTTAGCGTTTAACTTTTGATGGCTCTTCTTGAGAAGCACTCGGCCCCGCTCGCTAAAAAGCCTTTGATCACTGTGATTTTGAATGAATGCACGAGAAAGCCGACTGGTGTTCAAAGTAACATCAAATTACTGTATTTTGCTCTTAACATTGCCAACAAAATTGTCTGACAACCTTTTTCCTTTTTTTTTTTTTTTTTTTCTCCCCCCTGCGTAATTTTTTTTGTATAAAAACTACTTGAACCTAAGCAAAAATAAATAAATAAATAAATCTACGCTGGACCCATTATTGGGATTTACGGGTGTGTGTGTGTGTGTGTGTGTGTGGGGGGGGGGGGGTGGGGGGGGGGGGGGTCTGATTGCGTAAATGCAGCGTAAAACATCGCCGTTGGTTTGGGGGGGTAAATATTTGATCTGGACGGCGGACGGAGGCGTTTTCTCAACGTGTAGGGCGACATGTTGCTTTTTGTTTTTTTTTTTGTTTACTGATGCATGTTTGGAGGCAAATATTTGTTTATTAGGGAGCGGGAACGGCGGAAAGGGGATACGCAGAAATGGCGCGAGGGAAGGGTTGAAGGAAAAAAAAAAACGAAGGGGGGGGAGGGGAAAAAAAAAAAGGGAAAACAAGCAAGGAACGAAGAAGAGGAGGTGGAGGTGGAGGAGGAGGAGGTGGAGGTGGAGGAGACCTGCCTCTGGGGGTGTAGAAAACCTATAAATAAGTAATGTGTTATAAGGAGGGAGGGATGCTCATTAGCCTGACTCTCTCTATCCTGCAGCGATGACGTGAGTGTGTGTGTGTGTGTATATATGAAGTCATTCCCCACTTTGTGCCCCCACACACAAAACACCACACACCACACACACACACACATATATATATATATATATATATATATATATATATATATATAAACGTGACCGTCACAACCCTGACACAACCAGTAAGCCCTTGAACTCCAGCAACATGAGAGAAGATTTTCCATTACTCACCGACTTCACTGATCACCGAGTGTTGGTTTTTTTAGCTTGAAGACATCTTTTTAGCTCCACATGCCAAAGCCGCAGCGAGAGCAACTCGCGTTACAGTCAGATTTGTTCCTGGGATTCGTGTGAAACTTTGGCACGGATTTAAAAAGAAAAAAAAAAAAAAAAAACCCATAAAAAATTCAGCAGCACAAACTGGTGAAGATGAAGAAGGATGACGTGGACGAGGATGTTGTGACGTTCCGGTGTTTTTCATGTCGGATTTATCGCCCCGGACGACGGCGACAATTAAATAGCTTTATTTAGCGACAATTATTTTTTTTATCTCCGTGACGGAAGCGATCGGTGCTCCCTGTGACTGTACGTTCCAGCCGTGTGCTGCCATCTGCTGGCGTGTTCAAATAAGTATGTATGTTTAAGACTTCCGAAGTTGAAATTTGCATAACGAGGCTGTAGAAGGTTTTTATACCCAATTTGCTGTTTTTTGGGGGGTTTTTTTTTGCTGGAAAAATGCGTAGAAACTAGACATGGGAAGTTTCCTGAAGAAAATGTGAGCGATGCTTGCCGATTCAAACCGCAGCTCCGTACGTGACCCCCCCCTCCCCCCTTACAGCCTGGTCCGTTTAATATTTAGATGTTTAGACACTGTTTTTAAGAGGGGGCGGGGCTAGTGACACACGTGACATCATCAAATTATCCAGCGTCCGACTCCCGTCGATGTGCCGAGCGTTTAGACACGTCACATGACCATGTTTCCAAGTTTCGCAGATTTTTCACGTTTGCGGGTGATCTATGTTGGCGACCTGCGCCATCTAGTAACTCCATTAGTGCCGTGTGCAAAAGCATCACTATTAGAATCTCTCTCTCGATTCGCTCAAATTTTCGGTGTGTAACTCGTCCCGCGGTTTTTATCCGATCGTCACGAATCGTACCTCATATCGTGCGTCCCGATGGTGTGAGGTGTGCTGTTACTTTTATAAGGAATCGCCCCGCGGAATTCCGAACCCGGGGCCAAATAGCCGGAATTTTTTCCCATAGAAAATGAATGGGGTTGAAATTTTCCTGCCTCACAGTTCGGGCCTGTGAACGTCCGACATGCACATATGTCAAATCCACTCGTAGGGGGTTTGGAGTGGATCACCATCATATACCTCCCGAATCCCACACACGTTCGGGAATTTCGGGAAATCCGTGACATTCCGGCCTCATAGAGAATGAATGGGGAAATTTGACGCTCCGCTGTCACATCTGCGAGATGGCGAAACTCGGACACGGGGTCATGTGACGTGTCTGAACGCTCGGCACATCGACGGGAGTCGGACGCTGGATAATTTGATGATGTCATGTGTCACTGGCCCCGCCCCCTCCCGGGCGTTTTTGGTGTCTAAACACTCGTCTCTCCGAACGAGCTAGCATTTCGAAGTCGGACCAGGTTCTAAGGGGTCGCACCCGGAGCCGCGGGCCCTGCGGACCTCTCACCACATGACATTGGATCACGTCACCACTAGCGTTTCTCATCGCAAGCGAGTTTGTTTGGTGTTGCGTTTTTTTGTTGTGTGTGTGTGTGTGTAAAATGACCGCTGCTCTTTACGTCCGCTTCACTTTCGTACCACCGGTGCGGATGATGAATGGGGTTTGTGAATCCGGACACGGCGCTCCATCATCGGAGGCCTAATCTAATCCCAATCCGGAGGCGTCGGCTTCGAGAGCCACTTTGCAAAATTAAAAGCTGCCTCGCGGTTCTGACGATCATAAATGCCTCCGAGACTGCGAACGTCAGCGTCAGGGGTTTCTGCATGTCATCCATTTAGGTGGAGGTTTACAGCCGTGACTCCGCCTCCTCCCTTCTTCCCATTCTTACTCCATTGATTTTTTTTTCCCCTTTGATCAGCCCCGTATTTAGGGCCGTCAAAGTTCCACTCCACCTAATCATCAATACAAACATTTACCCCTCATTCATTCATCCATCCATCCATCCATCTATCTATCTATCCATTCATACATCTTTCTACATTCATACACATCCATCCACCTCCATCCCTCCTATCCATCATCCATCCCAACACCTATCCATCCATCTAAGCATCCATCTATACACTCAGCCATCCATCTATCCATCCATCCATCTCATCCCACTATCATCCATCCATCTCCACCTATCAACCCATATCCATCCATCTACCATCCATCCATCCATCCATCCACACCTATCCATCCACCATCCATCCATCTATCTGCATCCATCTATCCACACCATCATCCCATCCATCCTATCCATCTATCTATCCACTATCCATCCATATCCATCCCTCAAATCCCATATCCACCACTCATCATCCATCCATCCATCCATCCATCCACCTCCATCCATCCATCCATCTTTCTACCCATCCATCCATCCATCTCAATCCCAACACCTATCCATCCACCATCCATCTAAGCCATCCATCATCCATCTATCCATCTCCATCCATCCATCCATCACAATCCCTACAACTATCCATCCACCATCCATCCATCCATCCATCTATCCATCTATCAATCCATCTCAATCCCTCACCATCCATATATCCATCCACCATCTATCACCACATCACCCATCCACCTATCCATCTATCCCTATCCATCCATCCTTCTCATCCCCTATACCGCCAAATCCACCATCCACCATCCATCTATCAACATTTCCATCTCATCATCATCCACCATCCATCCATCCATCTATCATCTAATCCATCCATCCACTCCATCCATCTATCCAAAAAAATCCCTATACACTCACCATCATCCATCCTATCCCTATCCATCTATCTCATCCATCCATCTCATCTATCCATCCACTATCCATCCTCCATCCATCCAAAGTTCCATCCATCTATATCACTCAATGCCAATCCATCCATCCATCCAACATCATCTACACTCATCCATCCATATATCCATCCATCCATCCATCCATCTCCCAACACCTAATCCATCCTATCCATACATCCACCATCCATCTATCTCAGCATCCATCTATATCCACTCACACCCATCCATCTCATCCATCCATCTATCCAACTATCTCCTATCCATCCACCATCCATCACAATCCCTACACCTATCCATCCACCCCATCAACCCTATCCATCCATATAATCCATCTCAATCTCATACTATCCATCCCCATCCATCTATCCATCCATCATCTCACCCATCCACCTATCCCTATCCCTATCCATCCATCCATCTCAATCCCTACACCTATCCATCCACCATCCATCTATCCATCCATCTATCCGTCCATCTCAATCTCAATACCTATCCATCCACCATCCATCTAAGCATCCATCTATGCACTCACCCATCCATATCCCTATCCCTATCCATCCATCATTTCAATCCCAATACCCATCCATCCACCATCCATCCATCTATCCATCCATCCATCTCAATCCCAACACCTATCCATCCACTATCCATCTATCCACCCATCTATACACTCACCCATCCATCTATCCCTATACCTAATCCACCTCCCTAATCCAAACCCAACTCAATTCTCCATCCATCCATCCATCATCCATCCTATCCATCCATCCATCTCAATCCCAACACCTATCCATCCACCATCTAAGCATCCATCTATCACAGCCATCCATCTATCCATCCATCTATCCGTCCATCTCAATCCCAACACCTATCCATCCACATACATCTATCCATCCATCCATCCATCCATCCATCTAACAATCCAAACAATCCTATCCATCCACCATCCATCTAAGCATCCATCTATACACTCAGCCATCCATCTATCCATCCATCTATCCGTCCATCTCCATCCATCCCATCCACCCTATCCATCCACCATCCGTCCATCCATCCATCCATCCATCCATCCATCTCAATCCCAACACCTATCCATCCACCATCCATCCATCTATCCATCCATCCATCCATCCATCCATCTGTCTATCTCAATCCCAACACCTATCCATCCACCATCCATCTATCCATCAATCTATACACTCACCCATCCACCTATCCCTATCCCTATCCATCCATACATCTCAATCCCTACACCTATCCATCCACCATCCACCATCCGTCTATCCATCCATCTATCACATCTCATCCATCTGCAGTCTATCATCCCCATCCCTATCCATCCATCTAATCCCAATACCCATCCATCACCATCATCTATCATCATCATCCATCAATACATCTCATCCATCCATCTCAATCTCAGTACCTATCCATCCACCATCCATCTAAAGCACCATCTATGCCTTCCATCCATCCCGCCCATCCATCAATCCACATACATCCATCCATCCATCCACATCCATCTATGCACTCACCCATCCATATCCCTATCCCTATCCATCCATCCATCTCAATCCCATCCATCCATCCTATCCATCCACCAATATCCCTATCCATCCATCCATATCCATCCATCCCGTCCATCTCATCATCCATCATCCATATCATCCATCCATCCATCCATCCACCATCCATCTAAGCATCCGTCCATCCACCATCACCCATCCATCTATCCTATCCATCCATCATCAATCCATCCATCCATCATCCATCCATCTATCCATGCCATCTATCTCAATCCCAACACCTATCCATCCACTATCCATCTATCCATCCCATCTATACACTCACCCATCCATCTATCCAATCCCTATCCATCCATCCATCCATCAATCCCATCCACATCCATATCCATCCATCTAATCCATCCATCCATCCATACCATCTCAGCTCCATCCATCTATCCATCCATCTATCCAGTCCATCTCATCCCATCCATCACCATCCCATCCTATCAATCCATCCATCCACATCCATATCATCCATCCATCTATCCATCCATCCATCCATCCATCAATCCCAACACCTATCCATCCACCATCTATATCACTAAGCCATCCATCCCTATATCATCTCAGCCATCCATCCATCCATCCATCATCCATCCACTCCATCTATCCATCCATCCGTCCCATCTCAATCCCAACACCTATCCATGACCAACCACCATCCATCTATCCACCATCCATCTCAAATCCCAACACCTATCCATCCACCATCCATCTATCCATCCATCTATCCATCTCTCAATCCATCCAACACCTATCCATCCACCATCCATCTAAGCATCCATCTATCTCACTCATCCACCATCCACACCATCCACCACATCCATCCCATCCATCCACCATCCCATCCCATCCATATCCCTATCCATCTCCATCATCAATACCATCTCAATCCCTACACCTATCCATCCACCATCCATCCACCATCCATCCATCCATCTATCCGTCCATCTCAATCTCAATACCTATCCATCCACCATCCCATCTCTAAGCATCCGTCTATGCATCACATCACCCATCCATCTATCCATCCATCCATCCATCATCATTTATCCATATCCCAATACCTATCCATCCACCATCCATCTATCCATCCATCCATCCATCAATCCCAACACCTATCCATCCACTATCCTATCTATCCACCCATCCATCCAATCCCATCCATCCATCCCTATCCCATCCATCCATCCATCCATCCCAACCCTATCCTCCATCCATCCACTATCCATCCATCTATCCATCCATCCATCCAATATCCAATCATCCATCTAATCCATCCATCAATCCATCACATCCATCTATCCATCTATCAATCCATCTATCCGTACAATCTCAATCCCAACACCTATCCATCCATCCATCCACCCATCTATCCATCCAATATCCATCTATCCAAACATCTAGACTCCATCTATCACCATCCCATCCATACATCCTCCACCATCCATCCACCATCCATCCATCCATCCATCTATCCATCCATCCATCCATCCATCCATCCATCCTCCATATCCATCCATCCATATCCAGCATCCATCTATACACTCAGCCATCCATCTATCCATCCATCTATCCGTCCATCTCAATCCCAACACCTATCCATCCACCATACATCTATCCATCCATCGATCCATCCATCCATCTTAATCCCAACACCTATCCATCCACCATCCATCTCCATCATCTTAGCAATCCATCTATACACTCATACCATCCATCCATCTATCCATCCATCTATACCATCCATCTATCTGTCCATCTCAATCCCAACACCTATCCATCCACCATCCATCCATATCCCATCCATCCCAACACCTATCCATCCCTCCATCGTCCCATCCATCAATCCCATCCACACCTATCCTATCCACCATCCATCCATCCATCCATCTATCCATCCCATCCATCCACCATCCATCATCCATACTATCCATCCACCATCCATCATCCATCTCAACCCAACCCCTATCCGCCATTTTCTTCCCAACCCAACCTCCATCCATCCATCCACCACCATATCCATCCATCCATCTCAATCCCAACACCTATCCATCCACCATCCATCCATCCATATCCATATCCTCCACCATCCATATCCATCCATCTATCCATCCATCCATCCCTATCCATCCATCCATCTTCAATCCCAACACCATCCATCCACCATCCATCTATCCATCCATCTATCCATCCCATCCATCCCTATCCATCCATCTATCAAGCATCAACTCCATCCTATACAATCCCATCCATCTATCCATCCATCTATCCATCCTATCCATCCATCTAATCCACCATCATCCATCCAATCCATCCATCCATCCATCCATCTCATCCATCCCATCACCATATCCATCCCCATCCATCCAACATCCATCTATACACTCAGCCATCCATCCATCCATCCATTCTATCGTCATCTCAATCCATCAACATATATCTGTCCATCTCAATCTCAATACCATATCAATCCAACCATCCACATCCAACCATCCATCTATCCATCCATCCATCCATCTCAATCCCAACCCCTTCCATCCATCCATCCATCCATCTATCCGTCCATCTCAATCCCAACCACCTATCCATCCACCATCCATCTCCATCATCCATCCATCTATCTGCTATCTCATCCATATCTATCCATCACTCACCCATCCACCTATCCCTATCCCTATCCATCCATCTACCATCTCAATCCCTACACCATATCCATCCATCCATCCACCAACACTCCATCTATCCATCCACCTCCATCCATCCATCCATCCATCCACCATATCTATCCATCCACCCTTCCATCCAATCCTCAATCCATCCATCTATCCACCATCCATCTATCCACCATCCATCTATCCACCATCCATCTATCCTCCACCTCTAAGTCATCTCAATCCATCATCCATCCATCTACTCCGCCATCCATATCCATCCATCCCATCCATCCATCTCAATCCCAACACCTATCCATCCACCATTTATCTATGCATCCGTCTATGCACTCACCCATCCATCTATCCTCCATCCATCCATCCATCCATATCATCCATCCATCTATCCACCCATCCATCCAACACATCCATCTATCCCACCATCCATCCCATCCATCCATTCATCCCATCCCTCCATCCATCCATCCATCCATCTATCATCCATCCATCCATCCATCCATCCATCCATCATCCATCTATCACATCATCTCACCCTATCCATCTATCCATCCATCCATCCATCCATATAATCCCAACACCATCCATCCATCATCCATCTCATCTCATCAATCCATCCATCCATCCAATCCACCATCCATCCATCAATCCCAGACACCTCCATCCATCCATCCATCCATCTATCTATCCAATCCCAACACCTATCCATCCATCATCCATCCATATCCATCATCTCCAATCCCAATCATCCATCCATCCATCCAATTCCATCCATCCATATCACTCCATATCCATCCATTCTCCATCCATCAGAATCCACCAATCTATCCGGCCATTCCATCCATATATCATCATCCAACATCCATCTAACCATCCATTCCATCATCCATCATCCATCCATTATCCATCATCTCATCTCATCCATATCTATCCATCTTATCCATCCGGTCTATCCATCCATCCATCCTATCCACCCATTCCATCTATCCAATCATAAAGTCATCATCCACCATCCCTATACACCAATCTCTATATCCCATCTACCAATCATCTATCATCGATACACCCATCCATCCATCCATTCCATCCATCTCATACCTACCATCCATCATCCCCATCCATCCATTTCCGATCCATATCCCATCCATCTATCATCTCATCCATCCAGTCATCCCCTATCCATCCATCTTCAATCCCAATGATCCATCCACCATCCATCGTCATATCATTCATCCAACACTATTCCAAGCATCCATCCACCATTCATCCATCATCTATCATCCATCTATATCCATCCAATCTCGATCCACCATACAATCACCATCCATCCATTCCGTCTATATCTATCCATCCATCCATCCATCCCTACAGCATCCATCTACCCATCCATCCATCTATACCATATCCATCCATCATCAATCCCAATACTCCATCCATCCATCCGTCTACACTCCCCAAGCCCCCATCCATCCATACAGATCCGATCCATTTCCATTCAACACCCCTCCATCTATACACTCACCCATCCATCTATCCCTATCCCTATCTATCCATCCATCTCAATCCCAACACCTATCCATCCACCATCCATCTATCCATCCATCTATCCATCCATCCATCCATCCATCCAATCTCACACTATCCATTCCATCCATCACCATCCATCCATCCCTCCATCCCATATCCAATCCCAACACCTATCCATCCACCATCCATCCATCTATATCCATCCATCCATCCATCCATCCCATCCATCCATCTATCATCACTCAGCCATCCATATCCATCCATCCCATCTATCATCCATCCATAATCCAACACCTATCCATCCACCATTTATCTATGTATCCATCTATACACTCACCCATCCATCTATCCATCCATCCATCTCAATCCCAACACCTATCCATCCACCATTCATCTATGTATCCATCTATACACTCACCCATCCATCTATCCATCCATTCATCTCAATCCCAATACCTATCCATCCACCATCCATCTAAGCATCCATCTATACACTCACCCATCCATCTATCCATTGCTCCAATCCATCAATATACTCATTGACACATCAGTTAATGCATCCATTTATCTATCCTCCCATCCACTCATCCATCCATCTATTATTGACACACCAATATATACAATCAGCAAACACCAAACCATCCAATCTTCCATCTGTTCTCAATCCGAACACCTATCCATCCATTCATCAGTCTATTCATTCATCCATCCATCCATCTATTCTCGGTCTCAACACCTATCCATCCATTAATCAGTCTATTCATTCGTCCATCCATCCATATAATCTCAATCTGAACACCTATCCATCCATTCATCCATCCATCTATTCTCAGTCTGAACACACATCCATCCATACATACATCCATCCATACATCTATTCTCAATCTGAACACCGATCCATCCATTCATCAATCTATTCATTCATCCATCCATTCATCCATCTATTCTCAATCCAAACACCTATCCATTCATCCATCTATTCTCAATCTTAACACCTATCCATCCATTCATTCTATTCATTTATCCATTCATCCACCAATTATTTACACACCAATATATACAATCATCAAACACCAAACCATCCATTCTTCATCCATCCATCTAACCATCCATCCATCCATCTATTCTCGGTCTCAACACCTATCCACCCATTCATCAGTCTATTCATTCATCCATCCATCCATCTATTCTCAAGCTCAACACCTATCCATCCATTCATCACTCTATTCATTCATCCACTCACTGATGCACCCATCCATCTATTCATTGCTCTATCCATCAGTTTATTCATTGACACATCAGTAAATGCATCCATTTATCTATCCATCCATGTTTCCATCTATTATTGACACACCAATATATACAAACACCTACCCATCCATTCGTTCATCGATCTATTCATTCATCTATCCATCCACCTAAGCATCCATCCATCCATCTATTATTGACACACAAATATATACGATCATCAAACACCAAACTATCCATTCTTCATCCATCCGTTTATCTTTCCTCTCAATGACCCCCACATTCATCCATACAATCCGGACGAAGGTTTTAACGTCTCCACGTATTCACGTTACAATCCGGACGAAGGTTTTACCTCACGGACGAAGGTTTTAACGTCTCCATGTATTCACGTTACAATCCGGACGAAGGTTTTAACGTCTCCACGTATTCACGTTACAATCTGGATGAAGGTTGTGACGTCTCCGCGTATTCGCGTTACAATCCGGACGAAGGTTTTAACGTCTCCGCGTATTCACGTTACAATCCGGACGAAGATTTTTACGTCTCCACGTATTCACGTTACAATCCGGACGAAGGTTTTAACGTCTCCACGTATTCACGTTACAATCCGGACGAAGGTTTTAACGTCTCCACGTATTCACGTTACAATCCGGACGAAGGTTTTAACGTCTCCACGTATTCACGTTACAATCCGGACGAAGGTTTTAACGTCTCCACGTATTCACGTTACAATCCGGACGAAGGTTTTAACGTCTCCACGTATTCACGTTACAATCCGGACGGTTTTTAAGTCTCCGCACGTTACAATCCGGACGAAGGTTTTAACGTCTCCGCGTATTCACGTTACAATCCGGACGAAGGTTTTAACGTCTCCGCGTATTCACGTTACAATCCGGACGAAGGTTTTAACGTCTCCGCGTATTCACGTTACAATCCGGACGAAGGTTTTAACGTCTCCATTCGTATTCGTCTCCGCGTACGTTTTTTAACAATCCGGACGAAGGTTTTAACGTCTCCACGTATTCACGTTAACAATCCGGACGAAGGTTTTAACGTCTCCACGTATCCGGACGAAGGTCACGTTAACAATCCGGACGAAATCCGGACCAAGGTTTTAACGTCTCCACGTATTCACGTTAACAATCCGGACGAAGGTTTTAACGTCTCCACGTATTCACGTAACAATCCGGACGAAGGTTTTAACGTCTCCACGTATTCACGTAACAATCCGGACGAAGGTTTTAACGTCTCCACGTATTCACGTAACAATCCGGACAATTTTAACCTCCACGTATTCACGACAATCCGAAGGTTTTAACGTCTCCACGTATTCACGTTACAATCCGGACGAAGGTTTTAACGTCTCCGCGTATTCACGTTACAATCCGGACGAAGGTTTTAACGTCTCCACGTATTCACGTTACAATCCGGACGAAGGTTTTATTTTTACGTCTCCACGTATTCACGTTACAATCCGGACGAAGGTTTTAACGTCTCCACGTATTCACGTTACAATCCGGACGAAGGTTTTAACGTCTCCACGTATTCACGTTACAATCCGGACGAAGGTTTTAACGTCTCCACGTATTCACGTTACAATCCGGACGAAGGTTTTAACGTCTCCACGTATTCACGTTAACAATCCGGACGAAGGTTTTAACGTCTCCACGTATTCACGTTACAATCCGGACGAAGGTTTTTAACGTCTCCACGTATTCACGTTACAATCCGGACGAAGGTTTTAACGTCTCCACGTATTCACGTTACAATCCGGACGAAGGTTTTAACGTCTCCACGTATTCACGTTACAATCCGGACGAAGGTTTTAACGTCTCCACGTATTCGTCCGCGTATTCGCGTTACAATCCGGACGAAGGTTTTAACGTCTCCACGTATTCGTCTCCGCGTACGTTACAATCCGGACGAAGGTTTTAACGTCTCCACGTATTCACGTTACAATCCGGACGAAGGTTTTAACGTCTCCACGTATTCACGTTAACAATCCGGACGAAGGTTTTAACGTCTCCACGTATTCGTCTCCGCGTACGTTAACAATCCGGACGAAGGTTTTAACGTCTCCACGTATTCACGTTACAATCCGGACGAAGGTTTTAACGTCTCCGCGTATTCACGTTACAATCCGGACGAAGGTTTTAACGTCTCCACGTATTCACGTTAACAATCCGGACGAAGGTTTTAACGTCTCCACGTATTCACGTTACAATCCGGACGAAGGTTTTAACGTCTCCACGTATTCACGTAACAATCCGGACGAAGGTTTTAACGTCTCCACGTATTCACGTTACAATCCGGACGAAGGTTTTAACGTCTCCACGTATTCACGTTAACAATCCGGACGAAGGTTTTAACGTCTCCACGTATTCGTCTCCGCGTACGTTACAATCCGGACGAAGGTTTTAACGTCTCCACGTATTCACGTTAACAATCCGGACGAAGGTTTTAACGTCTCCACGTATTCACGTTAACAATCCGGACGAAGGTTTTAATGTCTCCACGTCTTCACGTTACAATCTGGATGAAGGTTGTGACGTCTCCGCGTATTCGCGTTACAATCCGGACGAAGGTTTTAACGTCTCCACGTATTCACGTTACAATCCGGACGAAGGTTTTAACGTCTCCACGTATTCACGTTACAATCCGGACGAAGGTTTTAACGTCTCCACGTATTCACGTTACAATCCGGACGAAGGTTTTAACGTCTCCACGTATTCACGTTACAATCCGGACGAAGGTTTTAACGTCTCCACGTATTCACGTTACAATCCGGACGAAGGTTTTAACGTCTCCGCGTATTCACGTTACAATCCGGACGAAGGTTTTAACGTCTCCACGTATTCACGTTACAATCCGGACGAAGGTTTTAACGTCTCCGCGTATTCGCGTACGTTACAATCCGGACGAAGGTTTTAACGTCTCCACGTATTCACGTTACAATCCGGACGAAGGTTTTAACGTCTCCGCGTATATTCACGTTACAATCCGGACGAAGGTTTTAACGTCTCCACGTATTCACGTTAACAATCCGGACGAAGGTTTTAACGTCTCCACGTATTCACGTCGTTCACGTTACAATCCGGACGAAGGTTTTAACGTCTCCGCGTATTCGTATCCGGACGAAGGTCACGTTACAATCCGGACGAAGGTTTTAACGTCTCCGCATATTCACGTTACAATCCGGACGAAGGTTTTAACGTCTCCGCATATTCACGTTACAATCCGGACGAAGGTTTTAACGTCTCCGCGTATTCACGTTACAATCCGGACGAAGGTTTTTACGTCTCCGCGTATTCACGTTACAATCCGGACGAAGGTTTTAACGTCTCCGCGTATTCACGTTACAATCCGGACCAAGGTTTTAACGTCTCCACGTATTCACGTTACAATCCGCAGAGACACAGAGGCCCGTCGCACTTCATTCATAAAACGGCCATCAGGAATAATTACAGGAGGACGGAGAGTCTGACGGAGAGTCTGGCGCCGGTGTCTGTGTCTGTCGTCTGGAGCGCCGCTTTACTGCGTAACGTTCTCTTCAAGCAGATGTCAGGACGAAATCGCAGAGGAACCGAGACAACACTTAGGAAGAAAAGTAAGCTAATAGTGGTGAGATAAACGTCCTCGAGTGGCTCGTAAGTATTTGCACCATCAGTTGGAGAGAATACGAATAATCATTGCATTCTGGGAGTTTCCCGTGTTTACAGTCCTCACACGAACATACATCGACGTGCATTATTGACCTTTTAATGATTTTATGTCAGACCTGAGATCTGCCTCTAACACAGTAATGGAAAAACTGCAGTCATCTGTACAGAGGCATGGCAAGCAAACATCCACCCACTGATTCATCCATCCATCATCCCATTCAGCCAAACATCCACCCACTGATTCATCCATCCATCATCTCATTCAGCCAAACATCATCCCATTCAGCCAAACATCCACCCACTGATTCATCCATTAATCATCCCATTCATCCATCCATCATCTCATTCAGCCAAACATCATCCCATTCAGCCAAACATCCACCCACTGAAACATTCATCCATCATCATTCATCATCATCCCATCATCATCAGCCAAACATCATCCATCCCATCATCCATCCATCATCCGTTCACAAACATCGACCCACTTCATCCGCCAAACATCCACCCACTGATTCATCCATTCATCATCCCATTCATCCATCCATCATCTCATTCAGCCAAACATCATCCCATTCAGCCAAACATCCACCCACTGATTCATCCATTCATCATCCCATTCAGCCAAACATCCACCCACTGATTCATCCATCCATCATCTCATTCAGCCAAACATCATCCCATCAATCATTCAGCCAAACATCCACCCACTGATTCATCCATTCATCATCCCATTCAGCCAAACATCCACCCACTGATTCATCCATCCATCATCTCATTCAGCCAAACATCATCCCATTCAGCCAAACATCCACCCACTGATTCATCCATCACATCCATTCAGCAAACATCCATGATATCCATCCATCCATCATTCCAGCCAAACATCCACCCACTGATTCATCCATCCATCATCTCATCCATCAGCCCAAACATCATCCCATTCAGCCAAACATCCACCCACTGATTCATCCATCCATCATCTCATTCAGCCAAACATCCACCCACTGATTCATCCATCCATCATCCCATTCAGCCAAACATCCACCCACTGATTCATCATCCATCATCATCCCATCATCCATCATCATCTCATTCCAGCCAAACATCATCCCATTCAGCCACATCCACCCACCATGATTCATCCATCCATCCATCTCATTCAGTTCAGACAAACATCCACCCACTGATTCATCCATCCATCATCCCATTCAGCCAAACATCCACCCACTGATTCATCCATCCATCATCATCATTCAGATTCAGCATCCAACATCCACCCACTGATTCATCCATCCATCGATCATGTTATTCAGCAAAACATCCACCCACTGATTCATCCATCCATCCATCATCCCATTCAGCCAAACATCCACCCACTGATTCATCCATCCATCGATCATCTTATTCAGCAAAACATCCACCCACTAATTCATCCATCCATCCATCCATCATCCCATTCAGACAAACATCCACCCACTGATTCATCCATCCATCATCTCATTCAGCCAAACATCCACCCACTGATTCATCCATCCATTGATCATCTTATTCAGCAAAACATCCACCCACTAATTCATCCATCCATCCATCATCCCATTCAGCCAAACATCCACCCACTGATTCATCCATCCATCATCTCATTCAGCCAAACATCCACCCACTAATTCATCCATCCACCATCTCATTCAGCCAAACATCCACCCACTGATTCATCCGTCCATCGATCATGTTATTCAGCAAAACATCCACCCACTGATTCATCCATCCATTGATCATCTTATTCAGCAAAACATCCACCCACTAATTCATCCATCCATCATCTCATTCAGCCAAACATCATCCCATTCAGCCAAACATCCACCCACTGATTCATCCATCCATCATCTCATTCAGCCAAACATCCACCCACTGATTCATCCATCCATTGATCATCTTATTCAGCAAAACATCCACCCACTAATTCATCCATCCACCATCTCATTCAGCCAAACATCGACCCACTGATTCATCCGTCCATCGATCATGTTATTCAGCAAAACATCCACCCACTGATTCATCCATCCATCCATCCATCATCCCATTCAGCCAAACATCCACCCACTGATTCATCCATCCATTGATCATCTTATTCAGCAAATTCACCCAAACATCCACCCACTAATTCATCCATCCACCATCTCATTCAGCCAAACATCCACCCACTGATTCATCCGTCCATCGATCATGTTATTCAGCAAAACATCCACCCACTGATTCATCCATCCATCCATCATCCATCATCCCATTCAGCCAAACATCCACCCACTGATTCATCCATCCATCGACCATGTTATTCAGCAAAACATCCACCCACTGATTCATCCATCCATCATCCCATTCAGCCAAACATCCACCCACTGATTCATTTATCCATCATCCCATTCAGCCAAACATCATCCCATTTAGCCAAACATCCACCCACTGATTCATCCATCCATCGATCATCCCATTCAGTTATCTCAGCAAAACATCCACCCACTGATTCATCCATCCACCATCATCATCCCATTCAGCCAAACACCCACCCACTGATTCATCCATCCACCATCCCATTCAGCCAAACATCATCCCATTCAGCCAAACATCCACCCACTGATTCATCCATCCACCATCCCATTCAGCCAAACATCATCCCATTCAGCCAAACATCTACCCACATCCATCCATCCATCCACCTATTCATCCACCATCATTCCCTTCAGCCAAACATCTACCCACTGATTCATCCATCCACCATCCCCTTCAGCCAAACATTATCCCATTCAGCCAAACATCCACCCACTGATTCATCCATTCATCATCCCATTCAGCCAAACATCCATCCACCTATTCATCCATCCATCATACCATTCAGCCAAACATCCACCCACTTCACCAAACTCCACCCACTGATTCATCCATCCACCATCCCATTCAGCCAAACATCCACCCACTGATTCATCCATTCCATCATCCCATTCAGCCAAACACCCACCCACTGATTCATCCATCCACCATCCCATTCAGCCAAACATCCACCCATCTATTCATCCATCCATCATACCATTCAGCCAAACATCCACCCAGCTATTCATCCATCCATCATACCATTCAGCCAAACCTCCACACACTGATTCATCCATCCATCGATCATCTTATTCAGCAAAACATCCACCCACTGATTCATCCATCCACTATCCCATTCAGCCAAACATCATCCCATTCAGCCAAACATCCACCCACTGATTCATCCATTCATCATCCCATTCAGCCAAACACCCACCCACTGATTCATCCATCCACCATCCCATTCAGTCAAACATCATCCCATTCAGCCAAACATCCACCCACTGCTTCATCCATACACCATCCCATTCAGTCAAACATCATCCCATTCAGCCAAACATCCACCCACTGATTCATCCATTCATCATCCCATTCAGCCAAACATCCACCCACTGATTCATCCATCAATCTTCCCACCCAGCCAAACACCCACCCACCTATTCATCCATCCACCATCATTTTCAGCCAAACATCCACCCACTGATTCATCCATCCATCATCACATTTACCCAAACACCCACCCACTGATTCACCAATCCATCCATTCATCTATCCATCCTTCAATCAAACACCTATCCATGCATTCATCCAGCCATCTATCCATCCATTGACACAATAATCCATCTAGTCATCAATAAAAACTTTTTCCCATCCACCCATCTGTCCCATCATCCATCTATACATTCATTAACCCATCCACCTATTCATACACCTAACCATCTATCCACTCATCCATCTATCCATCCACAGGTTGACCACCCACCTTATTAATCCACCCACTTATACATCCATCTATCAGTCAACTTATATCTATCCACTCATTTATCCTTCCATCCATCCATTATTGACAAACCAATTCATCTCGTCTTCAAACTCATAAATTCACCAATCAATCAATCAATCAATCAATCAATCACACCATCACACCCACTGACAATTAATAATTGATGCATATACAGTATCCATCCATCCATCCATCCATCCATCCATCCTTCCTTCCATCCACCCGGATCTTTAAGAAGTTGTTATTCAGCATTAAAGCTGTTCAATTCCTGTTACATCTGTTTCTATAAAAGAATATATTTGTTTATTGGTGGAGTCAAAATATAATATTACACAAACGTTTTCTCAGGAGCAGCTGAGTTTTATATATTCCCTGGATTGCATCTGGCTCAGTCCAAACACCTTTACCTGTAAACCCTGGCAGCTGTGTGTGTGTGTGTGTGTGTGTGTGTGTGTGTGTGTGTGTGTGTGTGTGTGTGTGTGTGTGTGTGTGTGTGTGTGTGTGTGTACAGGGAGTTTCTCCAGCTGGATTCGGCCCGTCCTCAGGTTTTGTTTTGTGTGTTATTTTTGTTATCTCTCTGTATGGAGCACTCAGTGAACCGTAACTCCGCGCCAGATTCCTTCCCAGTGTGAGCGTTAAGCTGAGTATCAGTGAGAGTACAGGTGCTGTTCAGCGTACTGTGATAACCACTGAGGATCAAGCTGGTCCTCGTACACACACACACACACACACACAACACACACACACACACACACACACACACACACACACACACACACACACACACACACACACACACACACAGGAGCCTCAGATGGTTGGTATAAAGTCAGAAATGTATTCAGGAAAAGTTTCCTCACCGGGATCGGAAGGAAATTAAAAGCTTAACTCGCTCCGACGCTTTGGTCCAGTCCCGGACGTGAACCTTAATCATAGACCCCCCCCCCCCCCCCCAAAAAAATGATATCCGTTTATCCAATTGCAATAAATCTCTCAGCTGATGTTTGTTTACCACGCTGAAGACTACTTCAATTCATGTAAAAAAAAACAAACAAGTAAACATCAACCGTATCATTTATAGACCGCATTATAGGAAAGCACTTCCACTACTTCGTCTAAATGTTATATTAACGTCTAAACAACAAATATAGATTTTTATTTTGTATTAAGTTGTATTTTGTAAATTGACAAAAATAAACAATTTTTATTTATATTTCTGAAAGCATTCTTTTGAATTCTTTTTTTTCCACACCAAACTTTTGCACATTACTGTACATATATATATATATATATATATATATATATATATATATATATATATATAGATATAGGGGCACGGTGGCTTAGTGGTTAGCACGTTCTCCTCACACCGCCAGGATCCGGGTTCGATTCCTGTCTCGCCCATGTGTGTGTGGAGTTTGTGCATGTTCTCCCCCCTCCCCGTGCCTCAAGGAGGTTTTTCTCCGGGGTTCTCCGGTTTCCTCCCCCGGTCCAAAAAACATGCACGGTAGGTTGATTGGCACCTTGGAAAATTGTCCCTAGTGTATCAATGTGTGTGTGAATATGTGTGTGTGTGTGTCCTGCGATGGGTTGGCATTCCATCCAGGGTGTATCCTGCCTTAATGCCCATAGACACCTGAGATAGACACAGACTCCCCGTGACCCGAGGGAAGATCGGATAAAGCGGTAGAAGATGAATGAATGAATGAATTATTATTATTATTATTCAGTACAGGCATTTATTGTGTTTACATCAATGGCAATCAATGATCCTTTATACTGAATTTCTGCTTATTGAGATGGTTCAGTTCAGTTCACTACTGAAGGCCTAGGTGTGAAATGCACGGTCCACTACTGATATGTATATATATATATGTATATATATATATATATATATATATATATATATATATATATATAAGCTGTAGAGATGCTGGCATAGTATGTTAATCACCAGGCTTTAACCAATCAGGATTGAGCAATATTCCTAATTACTAATAGCACTTGGTGAACATTTTTTTATTTTCTCCTGAGTCACACACACACACACACCACACCACACACACCCCACACACACACACACACACACACACCCCCACACACACCACACACACACGGCCCCTCCCTCTTTGTAAAAAAACCTCAGAAATCAATTATTTTGTCATTTTTATTCTCCATGATGGATATCAAAGTGTCCCTTTTTTGCTCCAATAAGCTCTGTGAGCAGAAAATTGGTAAAGAGATAGAGCGCTCGTTCATCAATTAGCGTCTTTTTGTGGGACGGCGGGAGGAAGGGAAAAAAAAAAGAGAAAAAAAAATCATTATCTCTGCGTACTTACTTAATGTACCTTCCAGTAAGTGTTCAGTTCTTCCTGGTCTTGTGACAATCCGAGCGAGCGCGGGGGAAGGGGAAATGATTCCTAGCGTAGCGTAGCGTTAATGTATTCTGACCTTAACGGCACAAAAATACAGCAATAGATCAAAAGTGTGAGAGTACCAGTCCCGCGGACACAAACCGCCGCGTTCTGTATGATGAATTACACGCCGGCGTATTTAATTAATAAGCGGCGTTTTTTTCTGGCGGTCGCTCGCCGGCCGTGCGATTTACAAACGACTTTAATTACTGCTGTTATGTTGTTTTAAGAGCTCACAATGCTCCACAGGTTCACATCAGTTACGCCGTACACGCCGAGGAAACGCGCTCCTGATGCACACTTCTGTAACGCAACAATATTTAGTCATTTGGATTCGAATGGAGTTTTCACACAGGAAACCGGTTTTAACCGGAACACTGTGTGTGTGTGTGTGTGGGGGGGGCGTTACTGATAGAAAATGTGGAAATTGTTAAAGTCACAAATTTCAAAAATATATTGCGCAATATATATATATATATATATATATATATATATATATATATATATAGATATATATATATATATATATATATATATATATATATCACACATTTTCAATGTATCATAAATAAATACATTTTTCTTGTTTGTAATACTGTAACTGTAACAGATGTTATAATTATATATATTTCTCTCAAAATCTCTCCCTTTAATAAAATTATTGATTATTTAAACATTTATTTTACTCTGGAAACTTTTAATATGAATTTCTTGTTAATGACAATGTTATTTTGTTTAGTGTTGGTTTTGAAGTGTAAAATATGGGACGTGGCTCCTTTAAGAATTGTGTTCCGGTTGCTTTTTCCATATAAACTGGTGATACGGTGTTTAGGTTATACGGAAGCGCTTTATTGCGTTCAGTAAAAATGCGCTTTATTGCAGTAATACGGATTTGGGAATGCGATGCGCTTGCGTAAGGTTCCGTACGGTAATATACGCTAATATAGTGAGGAGATCGTACCTGTTGTGAATGCGCAGCTAGGGGGCGTCATTGGGGGGAAATTTAGGAAGTGTGAGTGGATGCGCTGAACGTTTATTTATTTATTTCTTCTTTATTTGTTGTTCATTTGCACAACACGACGCAAAGTGAAGGAGCAGATCACTCACATAGCGTTAATGCACACTGCGTTATAACACGTTATTAACATATAAACATATTGACAGCCCAAATATCATAACATCATAATGTTATGCTGCCATAATAATTTGGTGGTTTGTGATTCTCTGCTACAATATGTATTGTTTGACTATATATATATATATATATATATATATATATATATATATATATATATATATATATATAATATATTGATGCTAACACTTATATGGGAGTGATGTACAGGATGATGAAGACGATGATGATGATGATGATGATGATGATGGGATTAATATAACACATTATATGCCACAGTGTATTTCAGTATTCATGCGTCATTCTTTAATATCAAGCCTTCGTCTCAGAACATCGTCGTCTCCGAGGGGCGAAAAAAAAGGAGAGACAGAATTAATAATTGTTACGGGAAAATGAATGAAATCAGTGTGTTAGTGACAAATGAAGGCCTGGAGAATATGAAAAAAAAGGAATAATGATAGAAAAATGAGGGAAAGGTGGAAGGGAGGGAGGAAGGAGGGAGGGAGGATGGAGGGAGGATGGAGGGATGGAAGAGGATGAAAAATTGCAGGCGGGAAGGACTGTGAAAATGTGACCTATTCAAAGTGGATAATTTGCAAGGATCTGTCATGTCACGATGGAAACGCTAAGCACATTAATTTAAGAGAGAGAGAGAGAGGGGGGGTGAAGAGAATTGAGAGAGAGAGAGAAAGAGAGAGGTGGTGAGAGCGTGAAGAGAGAAAGAGAAGGGGGGTGAGAGAAAGAGAAAGAGAAGAGAGGAGCGAGAGAGGGAGGAGAGAGAAAGGAAGAGAGAGAGAGAAAGAGGGAAGAGAAAGAGAGAGAGGGAGAGAGAGATAGGGGGGGAATGAGGGTGAGAGAGAAGAGAGAGAGAGGGAGAGAGAGAAGGAGAGAACAGGGTCGAGAAGGAGAGAGAGAGAAGAGAAAGAGAAATGAGAGAGAGGGAAGAGAGAGAGAGAGGTTGGTGAGACGAAGAGAAAGAGAATAAGAGACGCCGAGAGAGAGGGGGGGGTGAGAGGAATAGAGAGAGAGAAGACTCCTGAGCTCTGAGAGACGAGAGAGAGAGAGCGAGAGAGAGAGACTCGGGGGGTGATGAGAGTTGTTGAAGAAGAGACTAAAGAGAAGCGAGAACTCGGAGAGAGAGAGAGAGAGAGAGGTTACTATAGATGAGGATTAGGAAGGACGAACCTTTGATGATTTCAATTATTTTTTTGCCGATGCTGGAACTCGGCGACGGAGACGACATCAAAGCGTGCGGTGATTAGCACGCTGCTAACTACATCTTCAGAACCTTCAGAACCTTCACCTTCAACCTTCATCCTTCAACATCTTCAGTACCTTCATTACCTTCAACCTTCAGTACCTTCATTACCATCAACATCTTCAGTACCTTCAGTACCTTCAGCACCTTCAGTACCTTCAGTTACCTTCAACATCTTCAGCACCTTCACCTTCAGTACCTTCAGCACCTTCACCTTCAACATCTTCAGTACCTTCACCTTCAGAACCTTCACCTTCAACATCTTCAGTACCTTCAGAACCTTCAGTACCTTCAGAACCTTCACCTTCAGTACCTTCAACATCTTCAGTACCTTCATTACCTTCAACATCTTCAGTACCTTCATTACCTTCAACATCTTCAGCACCTTCAGCACCTTCAGTACCTTCAGCACCTTCAGACCTTCATCCTTCAACATCCTTCAGTACCTTCAGAACCTTCAGCACCTTCAACCTTCAGTACCTTCATTACCTTCAGTACATCTTCAGCACCTTCAGTGCCTTCAGCACCTTCAGTACCTTCATTCAGAACCTTCCTTCAGAACCTTCAGAACCTTCAGTACCTTCAGACTTCAGAACCTTCAGAACCTTCATCTTCAGAACCTTCACCTTCAGAACCTTCAGAACCTTCAACATCTTCAGAACCTTCAGAACCTTCCTTCAGAACCTTCAGTACCTTCAGCATCTTCAACACCTTCATTACTTTCAGCATCTTCAGCACCTTCAGAACCTTCAGTACCTTCAACATCTTCAGTACCTTCAGTACCTTCAACATCTTCAGCACCTTCAGAACCTTCAGAACCTTCAGTACCTTCAACATCTTCAGTACCTTCAGAACCTTCAGAACCTTCAGTACCTTCAACATCTTCAGAACCTTCAGCATCTTCAAATCTTCAGAACCTTCAGAACCTTCAGACCTTCATCTTCAGAACCTTCAGTACCTTTAGAACCTTCAGTACA
This sequence comes from Kryptopterus vitreolus, assembly GCA_030449085.1. NCBI lineage: Eukaryota > Metazoa > Chordata > Actinopteri > Siluriformes > Siluridae > Kryptopterus > Kryptopterus vitreolus. Next base: position 15,479,423 of record JACRUU010000020.1, read on the forward strand.
TCTTCAGTACCTCAGAACCTCCAGTCCTTCAACATCTTCAGTACCTTCAGAACCTTCAGAACCTTCAGTACCTTCACCTTCAACATCTTCAGTACCTTCAGCATTACCTTCAACATCTTCAGTACCTTCAGAACCTTACCTTCAACATCTTCAGACTTCACCTTCAGAACCTTCAGTACCTTCAACATCTTCAGTACCTTCAGAACCTTCAGAACCTTCAGAACCTTCAGTACCTTCAACATCTTCAGTACCTTCAGAACCTTCAGCACCTCACCTCAGTCAGAACCTTCAGTACCTTCAGCACCTTCACCTTCAGTACCTTCAGCACCTTCAGCACATTCAGAACCTTCAGAACCTTCAGTATCTTAAGCATCTTCAGCACCTTATACATCTTTCCTCTGGTGGCGCAGATCTGATGAGTCCAAGTCTTTTTATAGTGATTTACATAAGATTCATTCAGCCACAAGTACATGTGTGTGTGTGTGTGTGTGTGTGTGTGTGTGTGTGTGTGTGTGTGTGTGTGTGTGTGTGTGTGTGTATTAGGTAGTGATGTAGGTGAGAAGGTGTGTGGTGCACTCCGGGTCCAGGAGATGGACTTTCACTTCAATCCATGGAATGTTGATCTTCATGGAGATGGAGTTTGTCTTGGATTAATCTCCCCATCAGTGTCAATTTGGTGGTGCTGGGATTTGAACTCATGACCTTCTGAGTTTTAACCATTGGGATTGACCAGAGTTGGACCGTAAATGTATTAAGTATCTTTTTCGCATTTATCTGTACTTTATTAAAATAGTTCCAATGCAGGCAATTTTTTAAAAGAAGATTGCAAGTTCAAATCCCAACACCACCACCAAACCGCCACTAGTGGGAGCCCTTGAGCAGAGGCCCTTAACCCTCAATCGCTGAGATGTAAGTTGGTCTGGATAAAGGCGTCTGCTAAAAGTGCTGTAAACATTTGACATAAAATGAATAAATCTTTTCACGTCAGCCTTTGATGATTAGGAAGATTATATAGATTATAAAGAAGGTGGTTTTAATTAAAAAAAAAAAAACACAAGATTATTATTACAGTAATGAATTTGGATACTTGAGTAAATCTGACGGCAAAAAACTCCTTATTACGCAATAAAGCGCATTTTTACTGAACGCAATAAAGCGCTTCCGTATAACCTAAACACCGTATCACCAGTTTATATGGAAAAAGCAACCGGAACACAATTCTTAAAGGAGCCACGTCCCATATTTTACACTTCAAACCAACACTAAACAAATAACATTGTCATTAACAAGATTATATTTAATTAATTAAATACAATTAATATTAAAAGGATCATTTCCAGAGTAAAATAATTATTAAATAATCAATAATTTTATTAAAGGGAGGGATTTTGAGAGAAATGTATATAAATGAGGTGGTAGCCCAGTGGTTAAGGCGTTGAACTCTGGACCTGAAGATCATAGGTTCAAATCCCACCACCAGTGGGCCCTTGAGCAAGGCCCTTAACCCTCAACTGCTCAGTTGTAAGTCGCACTGGATAAGGGTGTCTGTAAATGGCGTTTAAAGTGTAAAAGGGTGTCTGGCAAATGCTGTTAATGTAAATATATATATAATATATATATATATATATATATATATATCAAGTTTTATTATTATCATTATTATGATTATCTTATTATTATTATTATTATTATATTATTATTATTACTATTATTATTATTATTATTATTATTAGTTATTATTATTTTATTATTATTATTATTATTATATGTTCTATTATGAATATTAATGTTACGAATAATAATAATAATAATATTATTATTATTATTATATTATTATTATTATTATTATTATTACGTCTTTACGCACTCGATCCTGAAGCATCTCGTGAGCTTCTGATCTTCATGTATCTTCATGATGCTTTGATATTAGTAATGAAACTCATCTCCAGCCGAGCGGACTGAATCGGATTGCGACTGAATGCTGCGTCATGCGTAAAATAAAAAAAACGCCTCATTATATTTGATCACCGTCTTCCTGTAATGTTCTTCCTTTCCAGCTTCTGCTTCCATTGATTGCTTAAAAGCATCACTGTTTGCAGTCAGAGAGCAGTGTGTGTGTGTGTGTGTGTGGTGTGTGTGTGTGTGTGGAGGCTTGGGTACTTTACATTGAGTGTCAAAACGGACTCGTAATGCGTTGGAGGAAATTTCATGTCCCTGCGTAATTTCTCGAGGAGATTCCAGAGGAGAGTTTTGAGCTCCGTTTACTGTCTTTACGTTTTTTATACGTTCTCCTTACGTTTATATGGGTTTCCTCTGGGTTTTCCCTTATTTACAGATATTCATTCATTCATTCAATGCATTTGTGTTGGGTTTTTTTTGCCATAATGTACTTCAGTCAAAAGAAGAAAAAAAAAAAAGAAATCTCAAGATCGTCTCAATATAAAGCCAGTCAAAATCCTCCCCTGCAAAAGTCATTCAAATATCAAGTCAAAAAAAAGATGATAAAAAAAATGATAAAATAAACAAACAAGTAAATACAAACAAACACCTAGAAATAAATGAACCTTCCTCTCTCAAAAATCAATATAAAACAAACTCCTTTCAGAAGTGAATTATTATTATTATTATTATTATTATTATTATATTATTATTATATTATTATTTATTATTATTATTATTATTATTATTATTATTATTATTATCATCATATAATCATTGTTATTATTATTATTATGTATCAGAAGTGAATTATTGTGCAGAGCTGCTGGTATTAGGGGTGAATTATTATTATTATTATTTTATATTATTATTATAGTATTATTATTATTATTATTGTTATTGTTATTATTATCATTATTATTATTATGGATCATAAGTAATTATTGTGTACGAGCTGCTGGTATTAGGGTGTATAATAATAATTAAATTTATTATTATTATGATTTATAATATATAATAATATTATTCTTATTATTTTTATTATTATTATTATTATTGTGTACGAGCTGCTGGTATCAGGGGAATTGTTATTATTATTATTATTATTGATTATTTGATTATTATTATTATTATTATTATTGTTATTATTATTATTATTATTGTTATGGTGTACGAGCTGCTGGTATCAGGGGTGTAATTGTTATTATTATTATTATTATTATTATATTATTATTATTATATATATATTATATTATTATATAATAATAATTTTTATTATTATTTATTATTATTATTATTATTATTGTGTACGAGCTTATATCAGTTAATTATTATTATTATTATTATTATTATTATGGTATATGCTTATTATTATTATTATTATTATTTATTATTATCTTATTTATTTATGTGTACGAGCTGTGGTATCAGGGGTTAATTGTTATTATTATTATTATTATTATTATTATTATTATTGTGGTACTGGTAGGGGTTACTGTTTTATTATTGTGTATGCCCTGCTGGTATCAGGGGTTAATTATTTATTATTATTATTATATTATTGTATTATTATTATTCTTATTATTGTATTAGCTGCTTATTATTATTATTATTAATTATTTATTATCATTTTATTTATTATTATTATTATTAGTATTGGGGTATCATGGGTTTATTGTTATTATTATTTATTGTTATTATTATTATTATTAGTTACTTATTGTTTATTATTAGTACGAGCTGCTGGTATCAGGGGTTAATTGTTATTATTATTATTATTATTATTATTATTGTGTACGAGCTGCTGGATCAGGGGAATTGTTAATAATTTATGTGAGCTATTATTATTATTATTGTGTACAGAGCTGCCGGTATAGGGGTAATTGTTATTATTATTATATTATTATTATTGTTATTACGATTGGGTACAAACATTAATTTTATGTGACTACAAAAAAAAAGTATTATTGTCTTTTTCTTTATATAAAATAAAATGTGATCGATTGTATGGCTTGTCTTTCCGCCTTGTTGTGTTGTTGTTGTTGTTGTTTTTGCTGACTGTGTGTGTGGGAATCCTGCGCTGCTTTTTTGTAGTCAAACATTACAAATTGCTCAGTAAATTGAAATGGACATGAGTGAGACTGAATGCGAGTCTGAGATTTGCTTCGACTGGTGCATGAAATATATACAATATAAAAACGAGGCGTGTCTGAAACGTCCGAATGCGCAGGAAGAAAAGGATTAAAGCCGGATCAAACGTTTCACAAGCAGCAAAAACCCCCCAAAACCCCCCCCAAACCCCCAAACCTCCAAACCCCCAAAACCCAAACCACCCTCCAACCCCCAAACCCCCAACCCCCCAAACCCCAAACCAACCCCAAACCCCCAACCCCCCCAAACCCCCCCAACCCCCAAACCCCAACCCCCAAACCAACCCCCAAACCTCCAACCCCCCAACCCCCCCAAACCCCCAAACCCCCAAACCCCAACCCCCCCAAACCCCAACTCCAAACACCACCAACCCCCAAACCTAAACCCAAAAACCCCCAACCCCCCAAACCCCCCAAACCCCCCAAACCCCCCCAAACCCCCCCCCCCCCCCCCCAAACCCCCCAAACCCCCCCCCCCCAAAACCCCCCCAAACCAAACCCCCCAAACCCCCAAACCCCCCAAACCCCCAAACCCGCAAACCCCCAAACCCCCAAACCCCCCAACCCCCCAACCCCAAACCCCCAACCCCCCCAAACCCCAACCAGCCAAACCCCCAAAACCCCCAACCCCCAAACCCCCCCCCCCCCCAAAACCATCAAACCCCCCCCCAAACCTCCAAACCCCCAACCTCCAACCCCCCACCCCAACCCCCCCCCAAACCCCAAACCTCAAAACCCCCAAACCTCCAAAACCCCCCAAACCCCCAACCCCACCACCCCCCAAACCCCCAACCCCAAACCTCCAACCCCCCCAAACCCCCCAAACCATCAAACCCCCACCCCCAAAACCCCCCAAACCTCCACACCATCACACCCCCCCCATCCCCCAAACCCCCAACCTCCAACCGCCCCTCAACCCCCCCCCAAGCCCCAAACCATCAACCCCCAAACCCGCTTCAGCTCAATCCCTCTCTCTCACACAGCCATATCCCTCCCTCTCTGTCTCAGCTCATATCCCTCCCTCTCTCACACAGCTCATATCCCTCTCTCTCTCTCTCAGCTCATATCCCTCTCTCTCTCAGCTCATATCCCCCTCTCTCTCAGCTCATATCCCCCTCTCTCTCAGCTCATATCCCCCTCTCTCTCAGCTCATATCCCCCTCTCTCTCAGCTCATATCCCCCTCTCTCTCAGCTCATATCCCTCCCTCTCTCTCTCAGCTCATATCCCTCCCTCTCTCTCTCATATCCCTCTCTCTCTCTCAGCTCATATCCCTCCCTCTCTCACACAACTCAGCTCTATCCAATCCCTCTCTCTCTCATATCCCTCTCTCTCATCATCCCTCTCTCTCAGCTCATATCCCTCAACACTCCTCCCTCTCTGTCTCAGCTCATATCCCTATCCCCTCCCATCTCTCACAGCTCATATCCCCCTCTCACTTCCCTCTCTCTCATGCTCATATCCCTCTCTCTCAGCTCATATCCCCCTCTCTCTCTCAGCTCATATCCCCCTCTCTCTCAGCTCATATCCCTCTCTCTCTCATATCCCTCCCTCTCTCTCAGCTCATCTCTCTCTATCTCACCTCATATCTCTCTCTTTCTCACCTCATATCCCTCTCTCCCCTCTCTCTCTCAGCTCATATCTCATCTCACACCTCATATCCCTCTCTCTCTCACCTCATATATCTCCCTCCCTCTCTCTCACCTCATATCTCTCTATCTCACCTCATATCTCTCTCTCTATCTCACCTCATATCTCTCTCTTTCTCACCTCATATCTCTCTCTCAGCTCTTATCCCTCCATCTCTCTCTCTCAGCTCATATCCCCCCCTCTCTCTCAGCTCATCCCCCTCCTCTCAGGCAACCCTCTCTCTCTCTCTCTCATATCCATCCCCCTCTCTCTCAGCTCATATCCCCCTCTCTCTCAGCTCATATCCCTCTCTCTCTCTCAGCTCATATTCCTCTCTCTCTCACTCTCTCTCAGCTCATATCTCTCAGCTCATATCTCTCTCTCTCACTCTCTCTCAGCTCATATCTCTCTCAGCTCATATCTGTCCCTCTCTCACTCTCTCTCATCATATCCCTCTCTCTCTCTCATCATCCCTCTCTCTCTCTCAGCTCATCTCCCTCTCTCTCAGCTCATCTCCCTCTCTCTCTCAGCTCATATCCCTCTCTCCCTCTCTCTCTCTCTCTCTCTCTCTCTCTTTCTCGTCAGTGAGTTCGATGCAGTCACACACGCCTGCTCTTTGAAATTGCATTTCGTTAATCCTTCATTTGAAAATGCATTTCCTGCACAACCACAACCAATTACAGCATAAATCAAAGGAATTTATCACCTTTTTCAGGACGGCAAAAAAGAGAGAGAGAGAGAGAGAGAGAGAGAGTAATAACGATGCGGATTATTATTGGTAAAAGTAGCCGAGTCTGTGCACTGTGCACTTTTTTTATCGATGTAGTTATCAGATTATTCATAAAAAGTCCGTGAGGGACCAAATATAAATATAAATATAAATATAATAAATATAAATATAAATATAAATATAAATATAAATATAAATCCAGCGACTCCTGGGTTCACGATCGAAGGGATCACTCCTCTCTCGACCCTCTCTCTATCTCTCTCTCTCTCCTCTTCTGCTTTCTCTCTCCCTCCTATCTCCCCTCTCTCCCTCTCTCTCTCTCTTCTCTCTCTCCTCCCTCTCCCCCTCTCACTCATCTCTCTCTCTCTCTCTCTCTCTCTCTCTCTCTCTCTCTCTCTCTCTCTCTCTCTCCTCTCTCCCTGTCTCTCTCTCTCTCCCTCTCCCTCTCTCTCTGTCTCTCCCTCTCTCTCCCCTGTCTCTCTCTCTCTCATTCTCTCTCTCTGTTCTCTCTCCTCTCCCTGTCTCTCTCAGTCCCTCTCTCTCTGTCTCTATCCCTCTCTCCTGTGTCTCTTCTCTCTCTTCCCTCTCTCTCTCTCCTCTATCTCTCTCCCTCTCTCCCTCTCTCTAATCTCCGCTCTCTCTCTGTCTCTCTCTCTCTCTCTCTCTCTCTCTCTCTCTCTCTCTCTCTCTCTTTGTGTCTCTCTCCCTCTATCTCTGTCCCTCTCTCCCTGTCTCTCTCAGTCTCTCTCTCTCTCTCTCTCTCTCTGTGTCTCTCCCTCTCTCCCTGTCTCTCTCTCCCTCCCTCTCTCCCTCTCTCTCTCTCTTCTCTCTCCTCTCTTGTCTCCCCCCTGCTCTCTCTCCCTCCCTCCCTCTCTCTCTCTCTCTCTCTCTGTGTCTCTACCTCTCTCCCTCTCTCTATGTCTCTCCCTCTCTCTCTCTTTCTCTTTGTGTCTCTCTCCCTCTATCTCTGTGTCTCTCCCTCTCTCCTCTCTCTCTCTCTCTCTCTCTCTCTGTCTCTCTCCCTCTCTCTCCCTCCCTATCTCTCTCTCTCTCTGTGTCTCTCCCTCTCTCTCCCTCTCCCTGTCTCTCTCTCTCTCACTCTCTCTCTTTCTCTCTCTTTCTCCCTCTCTCTCTCTCTCTCTCTCTCCTCTCTCTCTCTATCTCTCTCTCTCTCTCTCTCTCTCTCTCTCTCTCTCTCTCTGTCTCTCTCTCTCTCTCTCTCTCCCTCTCTCTCTCTCTCTCTCTCTCTCCCCTCGATTAACTCGGTCTCACTAGAGATCGAAGGGAAAAATAAAATAAATAAATAAATAAACGCCCGCTAACACCCGAACAATGCCCGATCGCGCCGGTGCGGCACTGAGAAACGCCGCGTGCACAAACGCTCCCTGTTGCCGAGGAACAATACAAGCCCCGCCCTCTCCGGCGCGCTCAGGACTCCGCGGCGTCTCCCGTCTCCCTAAAAGCCCGCTTCCAGCGCCACCCCGCCATTTCCATAATCACTTTATCCGTGTGATGTGATCGGGCTGGCGCGCAGAAAAGGAAGACATTACCCCCAATTTGAACCGCCCGAGTTCTGGCACAGTGCAGAGGGCTGTTCTGGGTAGATAAGACACACACACACACACACACACACACACACACACAAACACACACACACACATGACAGTGGAGTGCAGTGAGAGATGGAGTCCTAACTCCTGCCTTTTATACCAGCCGAGTGATTATTATTGCTTCTGTGAGATTCACCAGCTTGTGGGGGGGGGGATATAAATGACGTTTCTTTTACATGAGTCCGAATGTGATTCTCTCTCTCTCATTCTCTCTCTCTCTCCTCTCCTCCTCTCTCTCTCCATCTCTCTCTCTCTCTCTCTTTCTCTCTCTCTCTATTCAATTACATCCTCTGACTTCTTTCATCTGTCACCAAAATGCTGGAAGACTATTTTCTGTGATTATGCCAAGATGCGCTTCTACACCGCTGATGTTTCTTTCTTTCTCTCTTTTTTTTTTCTTCTTCTTTTTTTTTTCGATGAGTCACCGGATCTTCGCTCTGCACTTCCACAGTTCGCTTCTTTTTCTGTTTTAACTGTCAAAGCGGCTCCCGAGACCACAGTCTATAAAAAAAAAAACCCAAAGCGGCCGGATCCTGAGGTCTGACGGATTTCCGAAAGAGACGCAAAAAAACAGACGATGTTCCTGTTTAATACAGATTAATAGAAGAAAATGGAGAGAGATGCTTGCCGATGCAAACCTCGGCTCCGGGCGCGACCAGTTTGGAGAGACGAGTGTTTAGACACCAAAAACACTCGTTTTGGCCGTTATTAAAAGACCCGGTCGAAAATTTTCCCAATTCATCTCTATGGGCTGGAACGATGCAGAATTCCCAGAATTCCGTGTGGGTCTGGGTTAAAACAAGCATATATTCGTGTCCCACTCCATCTCACCTACGAGTGGATATGTCACATGTGCATGCACAGGATCGTCAAATTTCCCCATTCATTTTCTATAGGGCCGGAATGTCGCCAAATTCCCAAAATTCCGAACGTGTGTGGGATTTGGGAGGTATATGATCGTGATCCACTCTGGATCCCCTACGAGTGGATTTTCCATATGTGCATGTCGGACGCTCACAGGCCCGAACTGTCAGGCACGGAATTTCAACCCCATTCATTTTCTACTGGAAAAAATTCCCGCTTTTTGGCCCCGGGTTCGAAATTCCGCGGGGCGATTCCTTATAAAAGTAACAGCACACCTCACACCATCGGGACGCACGATATGAGGAATGATTCGTGACGATCGGATAACTGGGGGGAAGGGACGTGGCGAATATTTGAGCAAAGCGAGAGAAAGATTATAATAGTGATGTTTTTGCACACGGCACTAAATATCAGGAAGGAAAAGGCGAACTACGACCTGAGGGCCACATCCGGGCCCTTGGTATTTTGTGTTTTTGTTTTTAATTCGGCCCCGCTGAGGAATTGTCCAAATCAAATGGTAACGTAATTACGACTGCATTCATTCGACCTCGTCTTGTAATTGCCTGAGGATCCAGCAGGTGGCGCTTTGAGGCGCAGTGATACGTGGAGTTTTACCATCAATGCCTTTTATATGTTTATAAAATATAAATGTTTTATATATAAAACTTATATATGTTTTATATGTTTGATATTCATCTGTTATGATTTTTGTAAAAGTAAAAATACACATAAAAATAAACTTTATAATGTGTATGATTGTCTTAAAATAAGACTTTAAAGCGTGCATTGACAATAAACTACATCTCCCATGATGCATGTGACTATGTTACCTGTGAAGTGACGGCATCCCGCCACTAGAGTGCAGTGTATCCCACTCCCAGCGATTGTCCCAGCAAGAGGAATGAAGAAATTAAACCACTGAGCCACACCCACCCACCCCTTACATTTTTCTGGACAACACAGTGGATTAGGGGCCTTGCATAAGGGCCCAATGTGGTGATACCTTTGCCATGCGGTGTTTATAGATAGATAGATAGATAGATAGATAGATGATAGATAGATAGATAGATAGATAGATAGAAGATGGATGGATAGATAGATAGATATTTGATAGATAGATGGATGATAGATAGATAGATAGATGTATAGATAGATAGATAGATAGATAGATAGATAGATAGATAGATAGATAGATAGATAGATAGATAGATAGATAGATATAGAGATAGATAGATAGATAAAGGATGGATGGATGGGATTGGCAGATAGACAGATAGATAGAGGATGGATGGATGTTTGGTGGATAATTAGCTAGATAGATAGATAGATAGATAGATAGATAGATAGATAGATAGATAGATAGATAGATAGATAGATAGATAGATAGATAGATAGATAGATAGATAGATAGATAGATTAGATAGATGGATGATAGATAGATTAGATAGATAGATGATAGATAGATAGATTAGATAGATAGATAGATAGATAGATAGATAGATAGATAGATAGAGAGAAGATAGCTAGATAGATAGATAGATAGATAGATAGATAGATAGATAGATAGATAGATAGATAGATAGATGGATGGATGCATGATTAGACAGATAGATAGATGGATGGATGGATGTTTGGTTGGATAATTAGATAGATAGATAGATAGATAGATAGATAGATAGAAGATAGATATAGATAGATAGATAGATAG
>JACRUU010000020.1:15497549-15525049 GCA_030449085.1 Kryptopterus vitreolus
ACATGGTGTTCAGGTGCAGGTTCATCTACTGTCATTAGTGCAAGGGGGTGTTTTTTTGTTTTGTTTTTCTTAATAGGGGAAAATTGTGATCTGCACTGCCCTCTGCTGGACGAATTTATAGTGGTCGAAAAAAAAAACCTCCCTTATAGAAGAAGAATAGAATAGCTTTTATTTGTCACATATACATTACAGCACAGTGAAATTCTTTCTTCGCATATCCCAGCTTGATGTTGGTAGCTGGGGGTCAGAGCGCAGGGTCAGCCATGAAACGGCGCCCCCTGGAGCACATAGGGTTAAGGGCCTTGCTCAAGGACCCAATGGTGGCAGCTTGGCTCGAACCCGGATCTTCCGATCAGCAGCCCAGAGCCTTAGACCACTGAGCTACCCCCCTCCCTAATGACCGCCCAGTCATTAGTTTAACACATGCAGGGCATTGGGGACTGGAACACATAACCATTGTAAATTTAGGCATAAAAATTGACCCTGTATGGGACGGCGTTTGGTGCACAATAATCCCATTGATATAAGTGAGGGTTAAGGGCCTTGCTCAAGGGATTTGATTTAATGACCTTCTAATCTGTTTCCACGCTCTTGCAGATGCTCTTCTCCAGTGAAGCTCATCTAAAATATGGCGGTGCTACTGGAACTCATAACCTTCCGATCATAAAGCCACCATCTTAATATTTCATCAGCAGTCCTTCACTGAGGCACGTAAAGTATGTAGATTATCTCCAACCTATGGGGCTGTCAATGTCAATGCATTATTAACACGTTAGCGTAAATTGACTTTAACAGCACTAATGTTAATAACGTGTTATAACACAGTGTGCGTTACTATGCGAGCGATCTGCTCCTTCACTCTGCGTCGTGTTTGGTGAATAAACAATAACAAATAAAGAAGAAATAAATAAATAAACGTTCAGTGCATCCACTCACACTTCCTAAATTTCCCCCTGAATTACGCCCCCTAGCTGCGCATTCACAACAGGTACGATCTCCTCACTATATTAGTGTATATTATAATAATAATAATAATAATATCCTTTATTGGTCACATGTACATTACAGCACAGTGAAATTCTTTTCTTCGCATATCCCAGCTTGATGTTGGTAACTGGGGTCAGAGCGCAGGGTCGGCCATGATACGGCGCCCCTGGAGCACAGTGGGTTAAGGGTCTTGCTCAAGGACCCAAGGGTGGCAGCTTATTACCGTATGGAACCTTACGCAAGCGCATCACATTCCCAAATCCGTATTACTGCAATAAAGCGCATTTTTACTGAACGCAATAAAGCGCTTCCGTATAACCTAAACACCGTATCACCAGTTTATATGGAAAAGCAACCGGAACACAATTCTTAAAGGAGCCACGTCCCATATTTTACACTTCAAACCAACAAAACAAATCACATTATAATTAACAAGAAATTACTATTAAAAGAATCATTTCTAGTTTAAAATAAATATTAAATAATCAATCATTTTATTAAAGGGAGAGATTTTGAGAGAAATTGATATAATTTATAACATCTGTTACAGTTACAGTATTACAAACATGAAAACGTATTTATTCATGCTATATATATATATATATATATATATATATATATATATATATATATATATATATATATATATATATATATATATATAAATATATGTCATTTTGCATTTATGCCATTGGGTACCCACCCTTATCCAGAGCGACTATGTTATTTATTACAGCATGACCAGTAGAGGGTTAAACACCAGCAGCTTTATGGTGCAGGGATTTGAACTGACAACGTTCTAGTCAGAAGTGCAACTGGAGCAAAGCTGTGCAAACGCAGGTGTATGAATAGTTTTGTTGATATAGTATATAGCTGTTTGAATACAATATAAAAATCCCGTATTTGGGATTAAAAGAACGGGACGATAGACGGCATAAATCCTCCGTCCTTTCCTGCAGTCATTTACAAAGGCGTAGGAATGCGTCCTGTCCCTTCATTCATTCATTCATTCATTCATTCACCTTCTAGCGCTTTATCCGATCTTCCCTCGGGTCACGGGGAGTCTGTGTCTATCTCAGGCGTCTATGGGCATTAAGGCAGGATACACCCTGGATGGAATGCCAACCCATCACACACAAAACACACACACACACACACACACACACAAACACCCACACATTCATACACTAGGGACAATTTTCCAAGATGCCAATCAACTTACCGTGCATGTTTTTGGACCGGGGAGGAGGAAAGGGGGAGGAAACCGGAGAACCCGGAGAAAAACCCCCTGAGGCACGGGGAGAACATGCACAAACTCCACACACACACATGGCCGAGACGGGAATCGAACCCGGACCCTGGACCCTGGCGGTGTGAGGAGAACGTGCTAAACCACCGTGCTCCTCCCTGTCCCTTCAATTAAAGTTAAATGTATTATTTCATCTGCAAAATTCTTCCGTTAAACGGGTGCAACATCTACCGATTTAGCCACAGCGGCATTACGTTCCTAATAATGTTCATTAATATAAGAAGCAGCAGGTTTTTTATACACGGCCGCGCGTGCCTGCGGTTTGCTAACGATTCTCTTGCAGCGATGGTGTAACTGTAGCAGTGGAAAAAAAAAAGCCTATTATTCACTTGCATCTGGCGTCTGTACAAGTCACACGGGTCTGTATAAGGCAAAAGCAGCCGACGTCAGCACTTTTGGGATGCAGGTTTGACAAATGCTCACTCAGACATGTGGGTGTGTTTACTTCTGGTCTTTTGCCAGCTGGATCTCAGGAGGTCTCTAGAGCAAAAAAAAAAAAAAAAGGGGGAATGATTACATTAACTTCATATGACTAATAGATATCAAATCATTCAGCTTTTTTATACTTGAACGTCTCCATAAATTAAAATCGACTGGGGAGAAGCACCGGATCCGATTTCTCCGTCGCCGGCATCGATCGCTTACGCCGAGCGCGGAGTCGCGCTGGAATTCTGCTTTATACAGCAAAAAATAAACGGTAAAGCGGGTTTTTATGCCAAAGCTCATGCAGCAAAAAAATTATATATATATATGTATATATATATATATATATATATATATATATATATATATATATATATATATACATATATATATATATATATATGGCAATTTTCGGGACATTTTAGCGACTTTTCCAGCCTATTATTTATCATTGATATAATTAGATATTATTTACTGTAATATTATTCACGTAAATATTACAAACGTTCAGAACGTGATATTTGTACGCGAATACGCAACAAAAATTATAGCGACAATTTAAAAAAAAATTTTGTATCATATGCAAATACGGATAAGAAACACTTCACCAACTTTCGCCGTTACGAACTGTGCGCAAAATCACTCGTATTCGTAAAAAGTGCCCCGCTAACGAGTCACGGAGCGTAACGAGGGAAGGATGGATGGAAGGATGGACGGATGGACAAATGGATGGATGGACGGACAGATGGACAGACGGACGGATGGATAGATGGACGGATGGATGGACGGACGGAGGGGATGCATGGACGAATGGACGGACGGATGAACGGATGGATGGATGGATGGATGGACGACTGGATGGACGGATGGATGGATGGACGGACGGACGGAAGGATGGATAGATGGATGGACGGAGGGGATGCATGGACGAATAGAATACGACAGACGGACGGATGGACGGATGAACGGATGAACAGATGAACAGATGAACGGACAGACGGACGGACGGACGGACGGACGGACGGACGGACGGACGGACGGACGGACGGACGGACGGACGGACGGACGGACGGACGGACGGACGGACGGATGGATGGACGGATGAACGGATGAACGGATGGACGGATTGACGGATGGACGGACAAAAAGATCGCAGGTTCAAATTCCATAACCACCACCAAGCTGCCACTAGCGGGCCCTTGAGCAAGGCCCTTAACCCAAATCATGTAAATATAAATATCACAACAATCAGTAATAAACTACAATAAACATCAGCATCCACATCTGGTCACTAATCACGTCTGGATTCCATTTAAAGGACAATTTAACATAGGAAGATATGAATATAGATCATTTTATGTAAACAAATAACACCAAATGAAATATATATATATATATATACATGCGCTATTCTCCTCCTCACTCTGCACTTCCTGTGGACGTGTCGGATTCTTTCTCTTCACTCTTCACTCCTTTTTTCCTGAGGTGACGAACCACCATGGTGGCATTAAAGGCTCTCTGAAACACACAGGCAGTAATGTTTACATCTAAAAGTATTTGCCCCCTCCCTGATTTGCATGTGTGTCACACTTTTAATGTTTCAGATCATCAAACAAATGTAAATATTAGTCAAAGATAACACGAGTAAACACAAAAACGCAGTATTTAAACGAAGGTTTTTATTATTAAGGGAAAACTCAACCCGAAACTACGTGTGTGAAAAAGTGTTTGTCAAAACACACGGATTTTGTTTTCACTTCATAATAAACAACTTCATTTAGAAACTGTGTTTTTGTGTTTACTCGTGTTGTCTAATATTACTATTTAACTAATATTAAAGTGTGACATTTTAATGAACAATTTTTCACACCACTGTATATATATATATATATATATATATATATATACAAATTATTTTCTTTTATATTCATCTTTTTGTTTCTTTATATACATATTTATATATATATATATATATATATATATATATATTTATATATTATATATGTATGTATATTTTTTTCCACACCACTGTATATATACGCGTATATATATATATATATATATATATATATATATATATATATATATATATATATATATATATATATATATATATATATATAATATATTTATATATATATATACTATATATAAAAAAAAACAAAAAAAGAACATAAAAGAAAAAAAAATAATAATTAAATAATATATATATATATATAAATTATTTTCTTTATATTCATCTTTTTTGTTTCTTTTATACATTTTTATATTTATATATT
Organism: Kryptopterus vitreolus; assembly: GCA_030449085.1. Classification (NCBI taxonomy): domain Eukaryota; kingdom Metazoa; phylum Chordata; class Actinopteri; order Siluriformes; family Siluridae; genus Kryptopterus; species Kryptopterus vitreolus. Next base: position 15,502,548 of record JACRUU010000020.1, read on the forward strand.
TTATATATGTAAATATGTATTTTTTTCTGTTTTTTTATATGTATATTTTTTTTTTCCACACCACTGTATATATACGCGTATATATAAATATATATATATATATATCATTAAAATATATATACAAATATAAAAGAAACAAAAAAAAGAACATAAAAGAAAAAAAATATATAATAATAATAAATAAATATATATATATATATATCTATATATATATATATATATATATATATAGGTGGTGGTCTTTGTGATTTGTAATCTTGAACATTTTCAGTAGTAACTGTAATTTAATGACGTTTTTTTCAGTAACTGTAACGGATTACGGTTACTTCTATTTTGTAATTAAATTACTTGACGACATGTAACCCGTTACTCCCCGACACTGCCGAAATACGCCCCAAACACATTCCTTTCATTTCATTTTGACATTGTAGCGTGAAGTAGAGTAAATAAAATAATCATTTAATTGAATAAAACGATAATAATTTTATATAATTCAAAAATACAGCGTTAAAAATCATGGAGAATTATACATTAAAAAGAAATATAGGCATTAAAAAATTTGCAGAGGTTATTTGCTGTTTCTGCAAAATAATTCGTCGTTAGTCGACTTTATAGTCGGCCTGAATAACGGCACTGAATAACATAATATTTTATGTTCATTTTCTGTAACAGACATTTGTTCCGTTACACATTTGTTGTTCGCGGTGGAGCCGAGGTTCTTCCGAGGTTCTTCCGAGGTTCCGAGGCAGAAGGTTTTAAACCCAAACCTGTTCCAGCGTGATGTGGCATGGAGATGTGAGTCACATGGTTTGGAGTGGATCTTGAAACCCTACTGCAGATATTTGGGACGAATAAGAGCAGCGCCTGTAACTCAGACCTCATCAAACTTCTAATGGGGTGGAAAAACTCCCTTAGATGGGATGGGAAGAAAGTGTGAGAGGAACCGAGGTACTGAGGACATCTGGTAAGTCGGTGTGTACATACCTTCACGCTCTGTCTTTTATCAGACTCAACATTTTAAACAAAGCTACATCTTCTCAGCCGAGCGGAAACATCTGGTGTTCTGTAAACGTCCGTGCAGAGAAAACGGCATGATGACCATAGAGGATAACGAATAAACCAGTGCTGCAGGATTAATCGTACACCGGTGTGTTATACGCATCGATGCCTACCTACCCATTAACCTACACCTTAACCTACCCCTTAACCTACACCGTAACCTACGCCGTAATCTACACCGTAACCTACCCCTTTACCTACACCTTAACCTACACCTTAACCTACACCTTAACCTACACAACCTACGCCGTAACCTACACCTAACCTACACTGTAACCTACACCGTAACCTACCCCTTAACCTACACCGTAACCTACACATTAACCTACACCGTAACCTACACATTAACCTACACCGTAACCTACACATAACCTAACCTACCCCTTAACACCATAACCTTACACCCTACACCGTAACCTACACCTACCTACACCCTACCTACACCGTAACCTACACCCTTAACCTACACCTTAACCTGCGCCTTAACCTACACCGTAACCTACACCATAACCTACACCATAACCTACACCATAACCTACACCATAACCTACACTGTAACCTACACCATAACCTAACCTACCCATACACCTATAACCTACACCGTAACCTACACACTAACCTAACCTACACACCCTATGTAACCTACCCCTTAACCTACACCATATCCTACACCGTAATCTACACCGTAACCTACATCATAACCTACACTATAACCTAACACACACCTAACTACACCGTAACCTACACCGTAACCTACACTTAACCTACTACACAACTTACACTATAACTACTGCCATAACCTACACTTACCTACCTAACCTACCTACACCGTAACCTACACCATAACCTACACCATAACCTACACTATAACCTACACCATAACCTACACTACACCTAACCATACCAACACCATAATCTACACTATAACCTACACCTACCCTACACGTAAACCTACCTACCATAACCTACACCATAACCATAACACCATAATACTACACTATAACCTACACTGTAACCTACACCATAACCTACACCCTACCCCTAACCTACACCATATCCTACTCCGTAATACTACACCGTAACCTACATCATAATCTACACTATAACCTACTCCGTAACCTGCACTGTAACCTACACCCTAACCTACACCATAACCTACACATAACCTACATTGTAGCCTACACCACCTACACCATAACCTACACCATAACCTACACCATAACCTACACCATAACCTACACCATATCCTACACCATAACCTACACCATAACCTAACCTACCACACTAACCTACACCATAACCTACACCATAACCTACACATAACCTACACCATAACCTACACACGTAACCATACACCATAACCTACACCATAACCTACACCATAACCAACACCATAACCTACACCATAACCTACACACCATAACCTACACCATAACCTACAGCCTAACCTACGCCTCACCACCATAACCGTACATACCTCATAACCTACACCGTATCCTACACCTACAATAACCTACACCATAACCATACACCATAACATACACCATAACCTACATCATAACCTACACCATAACCTACACCATAACCTACACCATAACCTACACCATAACCTACACTCATAACCTACCTACACCATAACCTACACCATAACCTACACCATAACCACACCATAACCATGTAACCATAACCTACACATAACTACACAATAACCTACACTATGTAACCTACACCCACACCATAACCTACACTGTAACCTACACCATAACCTACACCATAACCTACACCATAACCTACACCATAACCTACACCATAACCTACATCATAACCTACACCATAACCTACACCATAACCTACCCCTACAACCTAACCTACACCATACCATAACCTACACCATACACCATACACCTAACCTACCATACCTACACCATAACCTACACCATATAACCTAACCTACACCGTAACCTACACCATAACCTACACCATAACCTACACCATAACCTACATCATAACCTACACCATAACCTACACCATAACCTACATCATAACCTACATAACCTACACCATAACCTACACCCTATAACCATAACCCATACAATACAACCTACCTACTGTAACCTACACCATAACCTACACCACAACCTACACCATACAACCTACATACCTAACAAGTAACCTACACCATAACCATACCTACACATAACCTACATCATAACCTACACCATAACCTAAGAGGTCTGTGATTGGTCATCCCCGAGCTGGTGTAGCGGCGTTGCGTATTCCGGCGTAATACCTCCATCCCTCCACTTCTACTTCTAATCCCTCCATCATCTCCCACTGCTCTCTCCATCAACTACCACTAATCCCTCCAACTTCCACCACTGTACCAGTGATCCCTCCATCATCTTCCTCTGATATCTCCATCCTCTACCATCGATCCCTCCATCCTACCACTCTGTTCCTCTGATTTTGTGTTAACAGGCGTGATTAATCCTGCGCCGTGTATTTTCCGTCCCTGCATCGTCACAAACAAGCAGTTTCAATTCCACATCCGAGTCGCACGTCTTCCGGAGGTGAGAAAGCAGCAGGAGGAATCTGCGCTGCAAACGTGACGCCGTGTCACATGACACGCGAGTAAATACGATCCAACTCGGCTTTCAGGGTGCGAGACGGCGAGGTGAGGATCCGGAGCTTTCACGCACCGATGCACCAAAACGAGCTGAAGTGCAAAAACTCACCTTCCACTCAAAACTCACCTTCCACTCAAAACTCACCTTCCACTCAAAACTCACCTTCCACTGAAACTCACCTTCCACTCAAAACTCACCTTCCACTCACCTCCAAACTCACTTCCACTGAAAACTCACCTTCCACTAAAACTCACCTTCCACTGAAACTCACATTCCACTGAAAACTCACCTTCCACTCAAAACTCCTCCCCTTCCACTGAAAACTCACCTCCACTGAAACTCACTCACCTTCCACTGAAACTCACCTTCCACTCAAAACTCACCTTCCACTCAAAACTCACCTTCCACTCAAAACTCACCTTCCACTGAAACTCACCTTCCACTGAAACTCACCTTCCACTCAAAACTCACCTTCCACTTCCACTGAAAACTCACCTTCCACTAAAACTCACCTTCCACTGAAACTCACATTCTTCCACTCAAAACTCACCAAAACTTCCACTCAAAACTCACCTTCCACTAAAACTCACCTTCCCTTCCACTGAAACTCACCTTCCATTCCACTGAAACTCACCTTCCACTCAAAACTCACCTTCCACTCGAAACTCACCTTCCACTGAAAACTCACCTTCCACTCAAAACTCACCTTCCACTCAAAACTCACCTTCCACTGAAACTCACCTTCCACTCAAAACTCACCTCCCACTCACCTTCCAAACTCACCTTCCACTCAAAACCCACCAAAACTCCCACTGAAACTCACCTTCCACTAAAAACTCACCTTCCACCCAAAACTCACCTTCCACCCAAAACTCACCTTCCACCCAAAACTCACCTTCCACTAAAAACCAAAACTCACCTTCCACTCAAAACTCCACCTCCACCTTTCCACTGAAACTCACCTTCCACTGAAACTCACCTTCCACTGAAACTCACCTTCCACTGAAAACTCACCTTCCACTAAAACTCACCTTCCACTGAAACTCACATTCCACTCAAAACTCACCTTCCACTGAAACTCACCTTCCACTCAAAACTCACCTTCCACTGAAAACTCACCTTCCACTAAAACTCACCTTCCACTGAAACTCACCTTCCATTCCACTGAAACTCACCTTCCACTGAAAACTCACCTTCCACTCAAAACTCACCTTCCACTCAAAACTCACCTTCCACACTTCCACTGAAACTCACCTTCCACTGAAACTCACCTTCCACTCAAAACTCACCTTCCACTCAAAACTCACCTTCCACTCAAAACTCACTTCACTCTTCCACTGAAACTCACCTTCCACTGAAAACTCACCTTCCACTGAAACTCACATTCCACTGAAACTCACCTTCCACTCAAAACTCACCTTCCACTCAAAACTCACGTTCCACTGAAAACTCACCTTCCACTAAAACTCACCTTCCACTGAAACTCACATTCCACTGAAACTCACCTTCCACTCAAAACTCACGTTCCACTGAAAACTCACCTTCCACTAAAACTCACCTTCCACTGAAACTCACATTCCACTCAAAACTCACCTTCCACTGAAAACTCACCTTCCACTCTGAAACTCACCTTCCACTGAAACTCACCTTCCACTGAAAACTCACCTTCCACTCAAAACTCACATTCTGAAACTCCACTCAAAACTCACCTTCCACTCAAAACTCACCTTCCACTAAAAACTCACCTTCCACTGAAAACTCACCTTCCACTAAAACTCACCTTCCACTGAAACTCACATTCCACTGAAACTCACCTTCCACTCAAAACTCACCTTCCACTCAAAACTCACCTTCCACTGAAAACTCACCTTCCACTGAAAACTCACCTTCCACTCAAAACTCACCTTCCACTGAAACTCACCTTCCACTTCCACTGAAACTCACCTTCCACTCAAAACTCACGTTCCACTGAAAACTCACCTTCCACTAAAACTCACCTTCCACTGAAACTCACATTCCACTGAAACTCACCTTCCACTCAAAACTCACGTTCCACTGAAAACTCACCTTCCACTAAAACTCACCTTCCACTGAAACTCACATTCCACTGAAACACCTCCAAACTCACCTTCCACTGAAACACCTCACTGAAAGTCACCTTCCACTGAAACAAAACTCACCTTCCACTCAAAACTCACCTTCCACTCAAAACTCACCTCCCACTCAAAACTCACCTTCCACTCAAAACCCACCTTCCACTGAAACTCACCTTCCACTCAAAACTCACCTTCCACTGAAACACCTTCCACTCAAAACTCACCTTCCACTGAAACTCACCTTCCACTCAAAACTCACCTTCCACTCAAAACTCACCTTCCACTCAAAACTCACCTTCCACTGAAAACTCACCTTCCACTCAAAACTCACCTTCCACTTCACTGAAACTCACATTCCACTGAAACTCACCTTCCACTCAAAACTCACGTTCCACTGAAAACTCACCTTCCACTAAAACTCACCTTCCACTGAAACTCACATTCCACTGAAACTCACCTTCCACTCAAAACTCACCTTCCACTCAAACTCCACCTCCACTCACCTTCCACTCAAAACTCACCTTCCACTGAAAACTCACCTTCCACTGAAACTCACCTTCCCTTCCACTGAAACTCACCTTCCACTCAAAACTCACCTTCCACTGAAAACTCACCTTCCACTGAAACAAAACTCACCTTCCACTCAAAACTCACCTTCCACTCAAAACCCACCTCCCACTGAAACTCACCTTCCACTCAAAAAACTCACCTTCCACTCAAAACTCACCTTCCACTGAAAACTCACCTTCCACTCAAAACTCACCTTCCACCCAAAACTCACCTTCCACTCAAAACTCACCTTCCACCTCACCTTCCACTGAAAACTCACCTTCCACTGAAACTCACCTTCCACTCAAAACTCACACTTCCACTCACTGAAAACTCACCTTCCACTGAAAACTCACCTTCCACTAAAACTCGAAACTCACATTCCACTGAAACTCACCTTCCACTCAAAACTCACGTTCCACTGAAAACTCACCTTCCACTAAAACTCACCTTCCACTGAAACTCACATTCCACTGAAACTCACCTTCCACTCAAAACTCACCTTCCACTGAAAACTCACCTTCCACTCAAAACTCACCTTCCACTGAAACTCACCTTCCACTCAAAACTCACCTTCCACTGAAAAAACTCACCTTCCACTGAAACTCACCTTCCACTGAAAACTCACCTTCCACTGAAACTCACCTTCCACTGAAAACTCACCAAAACTTCCACTCAAAACTCACCTTCCCACTCCCACTGAAACTCACCTTCCACTCAAAACTCACGTTCCACTGAAAACTCACCTTCCACTAAAACTCACCTTCCACTGAAACTCACATTCCACTGAAACTCACCTTCCACTCAAAACTCACGTTCCACTGAAAACTCACCTTCCACTAAAACTCACCTTCCACTGAAACTCACATTCCACTCAAAACTCACCTTCCACTGAAAGTCACCTTCCACTGAAACTCACCTCCCAAAAACTCACCTTCCACTGAAACTCACATTCCACTGAAACTCACCTTCCACTCAAAACTCACGAAAACTCACCTTCCACTGAAACTCACCTTCCACTCAAAACTCACTCAAAACTCACCTTCCACTGAAAATCACCTTCCACTCAAAACTCACCTTCCACTCAAAACTCACCTTCCACTCAAAACTCACCTTCCACTGAAACTCACCTTCCACTGAAACTCACCTTCCACTCAAAACTCACCTTCCACTGAAAACTCACCTTCCACTAAAACTCACCTTCCACTGAAACTCACCTTCCACTCAAAACTCACCTTCCACTGAAAGTCACCTTCCACTCAAAACTCACCTTCCACTGAAACTCACCTTCCACTCAAAACTCACCTTCCACTCAAAACTCACCTTCCACTGAAACTCACCTTCCACTCAAAACTCACCTTCCACTGAAACTCACCTTCCACTCAAAACTCACCTTCCACTAAAAACTCACCGAAAACTCACCTTCCACTCACCTTCCAAACTCACCTTCCACTCACCTTCCACTGAAACTCACCTTCCACTCAAAACCCACCTCCCACTGAAACTCACCTTCCACTCAAAACTCACCTTCCACTGAAACTCCACTCAAAACTCACCTTCCACTCAAAACTCACCTCCCACTGAAACTCCACTGAAACTCACCTTCCACTCAAAACTCACCTTCCACTGAAAACTCACCTTCCACTCAAAACTCACCTTCCACTGAAACTCACCTTCCACTCAAAACTCACCTTCCACTGAAACTCACCTTCCACTAAAAACTCACCTTCCACTGAAACTCACCTTCCACTGAAACTCACCTTCCACTCAAAACTCACCTTCCACTCAAAACTCACCTTCCACTGAAAACTCACCTTCCACTAAAAACTCACCTTCCACTCAAAACTCACCTTCCACTCAAAACTCACCTTCCACTCAAAACTCACCTTCCACTCAAAACTCACCTTCCACTCAAAACCCACCTCCACTGACTTCCACTGACTCAAACTCCTTCCACCAAAACCACACTTCCACTCTTCCACTCAAAACTCACCTTCCACTAAAACTCACCTTCCATGAAACTCACATTCCACTGAAACTCACCTTCCACTCAAAACTCACCTTCCACTGTTCCACTGAAAACTCACCTTCCACTAAAACTCACCTTCCACTGAAACTCACATTCCACTGAAACTCACCTTCCACTCAAAACTCACGTTCCACTGAAAACTCACCTTCCACTAAAACTCACCTTCCACTGAAACTCACATTCCACTGAAACTCACCTTCCACTCAAAACTCACCTTCCACTGAAACTCACCTTCCACTGAAAACTCACCTTCCACTCAAAACTCACCTTCCACTGAAAACTCACATTCCACTGAAACTCACCTTCCACTCAAAACTCACCTTCCACTCAAAACTCACCTTCCACTCAAAACTCACCTTCCACTGAAACTCACCTTCCACTCAAAACTCACCTTCCACTGAAACTCACCTTCCACTCAAAACTCACCTTCCACTGAAACTCACCTTCCACTCAAAACTCACCTTCCACTCAAAACTCACATTCCACTGAAACTCACCTTCCACTCAAAACCCACCTCCCACTGAAACTCACCTTCCACTAAAAACTCACCTTCCACCCAAAACTCACCTTCCACCCAAAACTCACCTTCCACTAAAAACTCACCTTCCACTGAAACTCACCTTCCACTCAACACTCACCTTCCACTCAAAACTCACTAAAACTCCACTGAAACTCACCTTCCACTGAAACTCACCTTCCACTCAAAACTCACCACTCACCTTCCACTGAAACTCACCTTCCACTGAAACTCACCTCACTCCACTGAAACCACCTCACTCACCTTCCACTCAAAACTCACCTTCCACTGAAACTCACCTTCCACTGCAAAAACTCACCTTCCACTGAAAACTCACCAAACTCACCTCCACTGAAACTCACCTTCCCCTGAAAAACTCACCTTCCACTCAAAACTCACCTTCCACTGAAACTCACCTTCCACTGAAAACTCACCTTCCACTGAAACTCAATTCCACTTCCACTCAAAGAAACACCTTCCACTCAAAACTCACGAAACTTCCACTGAAAACTCACCTTCCACCTAAAACTCACCTTCCACTGAAACTCACATCAAAATCCACTGAAACTCACCTTCCACTCAAAACTCACTCAAAACTCACCCACTTTCCACTGAAAACTCACCTTCCACTCAAAACTCACCTTCCACTCGAAACTCACCTTCCACTGAAACTCACCTTCCACTCAAAACTCACCTTCCACTCAAAACTCACCTTCCACTCAAAACTCACCTTCCACTGAAACTCACCTTCCACTGAAACTCACCTTCCACTCAAAACTCACCTTCCACTGAAAACTCACCTTCCACTAAAACTCACCTTCCACTGAAACTCACATTCCACTGAAACTCACCTTCCACTCAAAACTCACGTTCCACTGAAAACTCACCTTCCACTAAAACTCACCTTCCACTGAAACTCACATTCCACTGAAACTCACCTTCCACTCAAAAAACTCACCTTCCACTGAAAACTCACCTTCCACTGAAAACTCACCTTCCACTCAAAACCCACCTCCCACTGAAACTCACCTTCCACTGAAAAACTCACCTTCCACTGAAACACCTTCCAAACTCACCTTCCACTGAAACTCCACTGAAACTCACCTTCCACTCAAAACTCACCTTCCCCTGTTCCACTGAAAACTCACCTTCCACTCAAAACTCACCTTCCACTGAAACTCACATTCCACTGAAACTCACCTTCCACTCAAAACTCACGTTCCACTGAAAACTCACCTTCCACTAAAACTCACCTTCCACTGAAACTCACATTCCACTGAAACTCACCTTCCACTCAAAACTCACGTTCCACTGAAAACTCACCTTCCACTAAAACTCACCTTCCACTGAAACTCACATTCCACTGAAACTCACCTTCCACTCAAAACTCACGTTCCACTGAAAACTCACCTTCCACTAAAACTCACCTTCCACTGAAACTCACATTCCACTGAAACTCACCTTCCACTGAAACTCACCTTCCACTGAAACTCACCTTCCACTCAAAACTCACCTTCCACTCAAAACTCACATTCCACTGAAACTCACCTTCCACTCAAAACTCACCTTCCACTGAAACTCACCTTCCACTGAAACTCACTCACTGAAACTTCCACTGAAACTCACCTTCCACTGAAACTCACCTTCCACTCAAAACTCACCTTCCACTGAAAACAAAACTCACCTTCCACTGAAAACTCACCTTCCACTGAAAACTCACCTTCCACTCCAAAACTCACCTTCCACTCAAAACTCACCTTCCACCTTCCACTGAAACTCACCTTCCACTCAAAACTCACCTTCCACTGAAACTCACCTTCCACTCAAAACTCACCTTCCACTGAAACTCACCTTCCACCCAAAACTTCCCTTCCACTGAAACTCACCTTCCACTCAAAACTCACCTTCCACTGAAAACTCACCTTCCACTGAAACTCACATTCCACTCAAAACTCACCTTCCACTGAAACCTCACCTCACCTTCCACTGAAACTCACATTCCACTGAAACTCACCTTCCACTCAAAACTCACCTTCCACCTGAAAAACTCACCTTCCACTCAAAACTCACCTTCCACTGAAACTCAAAACTCACCTTCCACTGAAACTCACCTCCCACTCAAAACTCACCTTCCACTCAAAACTCACCTTCCACTGAAAACTCACCTTCCACTAAAACTCACTGAAACTCACCTTCCACTGAAACCCACCTTCCACTCAAAACTCACCTTCCACTGAAACTCACATTCCACTGAAACTCACCTTCCACTCAAAACTCACTGAAACTCTACTTCCACTCAAAACTCACCTTCCACGAACCTCCAAACTCACCTTCCACTCACCCTCCAAACTCACCTTCCACTCAAAACTCACCTTCCACTGAAACTCACCTTCCTCCACTCAAAACTCACCTTCCACTCACTAAAAACTCACGTTCCACTGAAAACTCACCTTCCACTAAAACTCACCTTCCACTGAAACTCACATTCCACTGAAACTCACCTTCCACTCAAAACTCACGTTCCACTGAAAACTCACCTTCCACTAAAACTCACCTTCCACTGAAACTCACCTTCCACTGAAACTCACCTTCCACTGAAACTCACCTTCCACTCAAAACTCACCTTCCACTGAAAACTCACCTTCCACTGAAAACTCACCTCACCTCCACTCAAACTCACATCCACCTTCCAAACACCGAAACTCACCTTCCACTCAAAACTCCGTCCACCACTGAAAACTCACCTTCCACTGAAACTCACATTCCACTGAAACTCACCTTCCACTCAAAACTCACCTTCCACTGAAAACTCACCTTCCACTAAAACTCACCTTCCACTGAAACTCACATTCCACTGAAACTCACCTTCCAAACTCACCTTCCACTGAAACTCACAAAACTCACCTTCCACTGAAAACTCACCTTCCACTCCAAAACTCACCTTCCACCCAAAACTCACCTTCCACCCAAAACTCACCTTCCACCCAAAACTAAAAACTCACCTTCCACCCAAAACTCACCTTCCACTCAAAACTCACCTTCCACTGAAAACTCACCTTCCACTCAAAACTCACCTTCCACTGAAACTCACCTTCCACTCAAACTCACCTTCCACTCCAAAAAACTCACCTTCCACTGAAACTCACCCTTCAACTCACTCCAAAACTCACCTTCCACTGAAACTCACCTTCCACTCAAAACTCACCTTCCACTAAACTCACCTTCCACTAAAAACTCACCTTCTACTCAAAACTCACCTTCTACTCAAAACTCACCTTCTACTCAAAACTCACCTTCCACTCAAAACTCACCTACCAAAACTCACCTCCACTGAAACTCACCTTCCACTGGCTCTTGGCAAAGTTCTTCTGGATTTGCTCGGACACCGAGCCGTGGATGTTTCGCTCCAGCGCCGCTCCGCCTGAAATCCTGAACAACAAGAACGGGAATAAACTGTTAAATGTGACCAATAAAAGATCAGCCGCTGACACTGGAGACTCCTTCCAAAAAAATAAACCTTTTTCTTTCTTTTTCTTTCCTAAATATAAACAAATCCATTTTATTATTAGACGTAGGCCCCTTTGTATTTATTATTTATTATTATTTTTTTTTTTTAATTATTTTTATTAAATACAGTATATAGTATATATACTTTATTATTATTATATTATTATTATTATTATTATTATTTTTGAACGGATTACGAAAAAAACACGACAAAACAAAAGCTCATCACGAACAAAGGAGAGAAAGAAAAGGAAGAATCTAAATAAATATATGCATAGTTATGTACATAAATACATAAACAAAAACAAAATAGTATTTACACTTACAAGAGGAGGAAAACAAAAACAACGATCCAGTGAATTTTAAATAAAAGTCCCATCATCTTAAGAAAGGTATTTGTAGAATGATGTGACGAATTTAAAGGAGCGATATTTATAACAATTTCACGCCCGTTTTTTTTTTTGTTTGTTGTTGTTGTTGTTGTTGTTGTTGTCCAAAATCCAAAACAAGAAGATTTTTTTTTTTTTTCTTGCTGCAAAGCTCAGGGAAGTTTGAATAACATCCTACGCATGGTTTTGGAGATATGTGCCTACCCCCTGTGATCCTTTCCTGAAAAAGATCCGAACCGAAGAAGATGCCCCGCCCCCCCCACCGCCCCCCCCCCCCAAAGAAAAAATGTCCAAATCAAATCATATGATAATTATGACTATAATCATTTGAATTTGTCCTGTAATTCCTGTAACATTCCACCAGGTGGCGCATTGAGACACGGTGATAAATCGAGTATTAATTGATTTATTCATTCATTCATCTTCTATCGCTTTATCCGATTCTTCTCTCGGGTCACGGGGAGCCTGTGGCCTATCTCAGGCGTCTATGGGCATTAAGGCAGGATACACCCTGGATGGAATGCCAACCCATCACACACACACACACACACAACACACACACACATTCACACACACCATTCATACACTAGGGACAATTTTCCAAGGTGCCAATCAACCTACCGTGCATGTTTTTGGACCGGGGGAGGAAAACCGGAGAACCCGGAGAAAAACCCCCCTGAGGCACGGGGAGAAACATGCACAAACTCCACACACACATGGCCGAGACGGGAATCGAACCTGGACCCACCCTGGCGGTGTGAGGCGAACGTGCCTAACCACTAAACCCCCCCCGTGCCCCCTAATTGATTTTTTATATATTATATATATATATATATATATATATATAGATGATATATATATATATATATATAGATATATATATATATATATATATATATATGTGTGTGTGTGTGTGTGTGTGGTGGTGCTGGCCCGGCCCAGTCGGTGTGGGCCCTTGAGCTCATAAGTTCCCCCCCCCCCCCCACCTTTTCCAGTTTAGATTGTGTCCTGGCTTCTGACCAATCGGATTCAACCCATGTTGCGTTTCTCTTTCCTTACTCTAGGTAAGCTTTTAACCAGAGAAATAAACAATTTTTCTATTTTTTAACAAGTTCTATGCTTTTAAAGCTCCATGTACACATCTTCATACCCACACCATGCCTCTCTCTCCCTCTCTCTCTCCTCTCTCTTTCTCTCTCTCTTCTCTCTGTGAAGGCTGACATCTCTTTCACCAGCGATCGACCTCTCCATTCTCCAACCACTTCAGCGTGGTTATTTATAGACTCACCACGGATGCTGCAAGGCCTGCTCGCTATTGAACCTCCTCTTCGGATCTTTCTCGAGTAAGTGCAGGATGAAGTCTTTGGCTGCGGAGGAGAAAACACAACCGGATCGATGCCATTTAGTGCAGGTGCTCGGGAACCATACAGAGGAATCCTTATTATTATTATTATTATTATTATTATTATTATTATTATTATTTATTATTATAGAGGATTTCATTTCATATCTTGGCAAAGTTTCCGAATGTGTTTGTGAATGTATTTTATCGGATATTTATAATCACCTTAACGATGTCTCTCTCTCTCTCTCTATGGAGTGAATATGATTAATAAACTTATAATTATTCATAAAACAATACTAAGTATTAATTATTATTAATTATGAATTAATTAATTAATTAATATTGAATTATGAATTATTTGTGTTGTTGTTGTTGCTATTATTATTATTATCATTATTATTCATTATTAATAATAATTAATTACTAATTATTAATACAATAAAAAAATAAACACGGCCTGGCAAAGGGAGGACGAGAAGGAAAGAAAGCGATCGCGATTAAAAAGAAGAAGAAAATGTGCAGAAATGTGATTGGTTTGATTGATTGATTGATTGATTGATGATTGATTGATCGCTGCTATGTTAGGAAGAAAATATTCGTATATGGAAGCGAATGTTGCTTAGGCAGAGGGAAATAATATTCTTACCATTTCTGCTTATTAGGGGTCCAACATGTAGTGCTGAAAACCCTATTATTATTATTACTGTTATTATTATTATTATTATTATTATTATTATTATTATTATTATTATTTTATTATTTGTTATTTTTATTATATTTATTATTATTATTATTACTGTTATTATTATTATTATTATTATTATTATTATTATTATTATTATATTATTATTATTATTATTATTATGATTATTATTATTATATTATTATTATTATGTTATTATTATTATTATTATTATTATTACTGTTATTATTATTAATTATTATTATTATTATTATTACTTTATTATTATTACATTATTATTATTATTATTATTATTATTATTATTATTATTATTATTATTATTATTATTATATTTATAGTTATTATTATTATTATTATTATAGTATATTTATTACTGTTATTATTATTATTATTATTATTATATTTATTAATATTACTATTTTTCCCAAAACTGATCGTGCAGACCAAACCGTAAGTCCTAGAGACTTGAAACTTGGACAGATGGTAAAGCTCAATTTAGGGACAGGCTGACATAATATCAAACCATGTGGGCACAGGGGGGCGCTATAATAAAAAAAAAAGTATTTCAGACATTTTTGATCATAGCTCGTAGAAAATGTATCGTACACTCAAAACATATATATTTATGGAATCCGTGGGGAAAACCGCAGAAATTCCTCTTTGACCCTTTTATGCTCCGAAGTTTGCTTTTTTCGTAAAAAAATTGGTTATGTTAAAAACCTACTTTTGAGCACCAGAGAGTTTTTTGCGAATAAAAACAGTGTTCAGTAGATATTGATTATGCATAATTATGAAATAAATATCGAAATTTTGACTCACCGTTGCAACGGCGCACCTAAAAGCTGAAAGTAGGCGGGGCCACATTGACACAAATAGCAATAACTCCTGAACGCAATGAGATATCTTCATAAAACTTGGCACATCTCTGTATGTCCTGAATACTTGATCAGATCCAAAAGAAATGCGTAGGTTTGCTAATTAACGGCTCTAAACGAAGAAAAAAAACCTTTCATTTGTTCTTTGTTTGGCGCCACCTAGTGGTGAAGCTACACAATAGCCACTAGGGGGTGATATCAAGCTCCCTTTTTTCTATCCTTATCTTGAGTGGCGTACACACGCTATACAAGCCTTTTTATAATGAAAAGTTGTGGTAAAGGATGCTTTAATAGTAAGCTGGTTCAGCTGGTTAGCAACGTCAGGTCCTGATATCCGGTACGTGTGATGTTCACATCCCAAAGGTGCTGATTTAGGATTTAGAGCTCTATAGCAGGAGATCTTCCACTGCAGGGCTTCATGTAAAATCGTGTCTTATATTTTACGGATGATCCACATAAAAATCAGGCGTTTTGTTCGTACCTGATTCGGAAATGTCGTCCCAATACGGCGAGTCGAACTCCACCTTCGCCTTGACGATCTGCTTGTAGAGTTCGGCGTC
Organism: Kryptopterus vitreolus; assembly: GCA_030449085.1. Classification (NCBI taxonomy): domain Eukaryota; kingdom Metazoa; phylum Chordata; class Actinopteri; order Siluriformes; family Siluridae; genus Kryptopterus; species Kryptopterus vitreolus. Next base: position 15,518,804 of record JACRUU010000020.1, read on the forward strand.
GTTATCGTCGTAGAATGGAGGATAACCGCACAGCCTGGAGACAATCAGACACGCTCTGCTGAACGTCAATGTCTAAAACGACCTTTCAAGCTACGCTCTGCTGAGAAGATCGAACGCAAGATATTGGGGGCGTGGCTTCAAGGATTCGTGTACGTTTATGATGTTTGTCCAAAAGACCCATTTGTTAACGTTTGCTGAAATTTGTCGTCCAAATAATGACCTTATTATGCAAATCATATCTTAGGAAAATGTCATTTAATTGTCCACAAACACACATTTATTTTTTTCCAGATATTTGATTTCATTTAATAGATTTAATTCGACATTTTAATCAATTTCTCAATTTAATCAGTATAAAAATATATTTAAATCATTTTTTTAATATTGCATTGAATTTATTTCATTCATTCTACTTCATTTTTTTAATAAAATATAATTAGGGACAGGGGCACGGTGGCGTAGTGGTTAGCACATTCGCCTCACACCTCCAGGGTCCGGGTTCGATTCCCGTCTCGGTCATGTGTGTGTGTGGAGTTTGCATGTTCTCCCCGTGTCTCAGGGGGTTTTTCTCCTTTTTCTCCGGGTTCTCCGGTTTCCTCCCCCGGTCCAAAAACATGCACGGTAGGTTGATTGGCACCTTGGAAAATTGTCCCTAGTGTATGAATGTGTGTGTGTGTGTGTGTGTGTGTGTGTGTGTGTGTGCCCTGCGATGGGTTGGCATTCCATCCAGGGTGTATCCTGCCTTAATGCCCATAGACGCCCGAGCACAGGCTCCCCGTGACCCGAGGGAGATCGGATAAAGCGGTAGAAGATGAATGAATGAATGAATAATTAGGGACAGGGGCACGGTGGCGTAGTGGTTAGCACGTTCGCCTCACACCGCCAGGATCCGGGTTCGATTCCCGTCTCGACCATGTGTGTGTGGAGTTTGCATGTTCTCCCCGTGCCTCAGGGGGTTTTTCTCCGGGTTCTCCGGTTTCCTCCCCCCGGTCCAAAAACATGCACGGTAGGTTGATTGGCACCTTGGAAAAATTGTCCCTAGTGTATGAATGTGTGTGTGTGTGTGTGTGTGTGCCCTGCGATGGGTTGGCATTCCATCCAGGGTGTATCCTGCCTTAATGCCCATAGACGCCCGAGCACAGGCTCCCCATGACCCGAGGGAAGATCGGATAAAGCGGTAGAAAATGAATGAATGAATGAATAATTAGGGACGTGTGCAAAAGCATCACTATTATAATCTCTCTCTCTCGGTGTGAGGCGTGCTGTTACTTTTATAAGGAATCGCCCCCGCAGGAATTCCGAACACGGCGCCAAAAAGCAGGAATTTTTTTCCCATAGAAATTCCGTAACTCACAGTTCGGCCTGTGAGCGTCCGACAATGCACATATGGCAAATCCACTCGTAAGGGGTCTGGAGTGGATCACGATCATATACCTGCCGAACCCCACACACACTGTTCGGAATTTCAGGGAAATCCGCGACATTCCCGACCCCCATAGAGAATCAATGGGGAAATTTGATGCTCCGTCCGACATGCAGATTTGACATATCCACTCGTAGGTGAGATGGACGTGGACATTCTGGGAATTCTGCGTCGTTCCGGCCCAATACAGATGAATGGGGAAAATTTTGACGTGCCGCTGTTTGGTTGTATCGACGTATTCACTTGTTTATGTAGACTTTATGGCAGTGATATCATCTAAAATTGATATACCGTGTTTCCAAAGGTATTGGAACGACCTGTGTGTGTGTTATATATATATATATATATATATATATATATATATATATATATATATATATATATAATTATATAAATTTATGTTTATAATATATATTTGCAAAGACTGTACACTTACATAATAAATGAAATCACTCCCCCATGGCCCACAAGTCTACTTCTTTACCATATGTCTTCTCTTGTAGAAGCTCCGGAGCTACAAACACACACACACACACACACACACCACACACACAAACCACCACACACACCACACACACACACACACACACAAAGGAAAACCTTTTAGCTTGAGCATTTATATATATATATATATATATATATATATATATATATATATATATATATATATATATATATATATATATATTATATATATATAAATTCAAATTCATTCATCTTCTACCCGCTTCTATATCTATTATCCGATCTTCCATCGGGTCACGGGGAGTCTGTGCCTATCTCAGGCGTCTATGGGCATTAAGGCAGGATACACCCTGGATATGGAATGCCAACCCATCGCAGGGCACACACACACACACACTCACATTCACACACACATTCATACACTAGGGACAATTTTCCAAGGTGCCAATCAACCTACCGTGCATGTTTTTGGACCGGGGGAGGAAACCGGAGAACCCGGAGAAAAACCCCCTGAGGCACGGGGAGAACATGCAAACTCCACACACACATGACCGAGACGGGAATCGAACCCGGATCCTGGCGGTGTGAGGCGAACGTGCTAACCAAACCACTACGCCACCGTGCCCCTGTATATATATATATATATATCTATATATATATATATATATATATATATATATATAATGTTAAATATTATTCTATTATGTTGTATATGAGTTCATAAACATTCAAATAAAAAAAAATAAAATAAAATAATAAAAATCGCTCAGAATGGTGATATAATATAATCATAAATGGTGATATAATATAATAAATTCATAAATGCTCCTACAGACACCAAAGATGCCCGTTTTGGGCGTTTTTTCGGGAGGGGGCGGGGCCAGTGATGCACGTGACATCATCAAATTATCCAGCGTCCGACTCCCATCGATGTGCTGCGCGTTTAGACACGTCACATGACCCTGTGTCGTCCGAGTTTCGTGTCCATTTTCGCAGATTTTTCACGTTTGCGGCCACGTGACGTCCATGCGGCAGTCTTATGATCACAACCGACTCCATCTCACCTACATGTGGATGTCACATGTGCATGTCGGCTGAACAAATTTCCCCATTCATTCTCTATGGGGCCGGAATGACGTCGCGGATTTCCCCTAAAATTCCGAATGTGTGTGTGGGGTTTCGGGAGGTATATGATCGTGATCCACTCCGGACCCCCTACGAGTGGATTTTCCATATGGGCATGTCGGCCCTATTCTTTTTCTATGGGAAAAAATTCCCGCTTTTTGGCCCTGGGATCGGAATTCACACCATCGGGAAGCACGACATGAGGTATGATTCGTGACGATCGTTCAAAAACTGCGGGACGAGTAACACGAGAGAGAGATTATAATAGTGATGCTTTTGCACACGGCACTAATAAATGTAATAAGAGACAGATGATGATTCACAGCTTGATGCGTTTGGGAAATTCAACCGCAAGTTTCTAGTGTGCAGTTCTTGTTACTGATAATCATCTCGGCTTATTTTGGAAATAAACGTACTGGGACAGTTTATCAGATACCGTCAATTAAATGCAATACAGGATTTCATTGGGGCACGATGGTTTAGTAGCACGACATTTGCCTCACACCACCGCCAGGGTCCGGGTTCGATTCCCGTCTCGGCCATGTGTGTGTGTGGAGTTTGTGCATGTTCTCCTCCGTGTCCTCAGTGGGGTTTTTTTTTTCTCCGGGTTTTTCTCCGGTTTCCTTTTCCCCCCCGGTCCAAAAACATGCAGGTAGGTGATTGGCACCTTGGAAAAATTGTCCCTAGTGTATGAATGTGTGTGTGTGTGTGTGATGGGTTGGCATTCCATCCAGGGTGTATCCTGCCTTAATGCCCATAGACGCCTGAGATAGACACAGACTCCCCGTGACCCGAGGGAAGATCGGATAAAGCGCTAGAAGATGAATGAATGAATGAATGAATGAATATCACTTACCTACATAAGCAGGGGTTCCACAAGCAGTGGATAAAACGCCCTGATCTGCTATTTTCGACAGCCCAAAGTCACTAAGGACAATCCTGGAATCGTGGAAAGGAGTTTCGTAGAGCAGGTTCTCTGGCTGGGAAAGAAATATCACTTTGTAATATTCGCAGTTATTTTCGAGTTACTTTTATACTACTTTATAGTAATACTAATAATAATAATAATAATAATAATAATAATAATAAAATGAATAATACTACTACTAAAATAATAATAATATAATAATAGAATAATAATAATAGTAATAATAATAATAATAATAATAAATAGTAATAATTAATAATAATAATAATAATAATTACAATAATAATAATCTACAATAATAATAAATAATAATAATAATAATAATAATAATAATAATAATAATAATAATAATAATAATATATAATAATAATAATAATAATGTAATAATAATAATAATAATAATAATAAATAATAATAATAATAATAAAATAGTAATAATAATAATACTAATAATAATAATAATAATAATAGTAATAAAATAATATAATAGTACTAATAACCATCACTCCGTCGTCCTCCACTAAGCCTCCTCGTCCCTCGTCCATCCTCCTCCCTCCTCCTCGTCAATAATCCTCCCTCCTCTCCATCCTCGTCCTCCCCCTCCTCGTCGTCGTCCAATAATCGTCCAATCCTCCATCGTCCTCCTCCTCAGTCCTCCTCCTCAATCCTCAATCCTCATCGTAATCCTCCCTAAGTAACATAATAATCCAATAATCCTCCCGTAATACCTAATAATACTAATAATAATAGGAATAGTAATACGTAATAATAAATAATCAATCATAATCTTGAAGCTAATAATAGTTTAAATAGCATAACTTGTGCTCATTGTTGAATTGCCTTCAGGTCCCTGTGTATGACTCCAGCTGGTGAAGGTACTTGGACGGCTTCCAGGACTTGCAGGATGACGTGGCTGGCATCCTTCTCCGTGTAGCTTCCTCGCTCCAGAATCCGGTCCAGCAGCTCGCCTCCGGTCACCCTGAGGCACACACACACACACACACACACACACACACACACCACACACCACACCACACGGTACACTCGCGGAAATGTATGTGCAAGTAACACGGTCGCTTTTATTTCACATCGAATTGTCACATTGTGTTATTCGTTATTAATTATAATATATTAATATATATAATATAAACATATATATATCATATATATATTCTATATATATATATAATATATATATATATATATATATTTATGTCCATTTATTGGCCAAAAAATACATACAGGTAGTTTTTCCACCCTTCTGGTTTACCCTCATTACAAGAGCGGCCTCTAGAGGCGAATCACTGACACCACGTGCTGTGTGATTTATTTATTTTTTATATTAATATTAACTGTGCTGCACATAGTGGGTGCTAAAATTCTATTTATTATTTATAACGTATAAGAGAAAAAAAGATAGAAGGACAGTAGGATGAAAGGGAGGAAATAAGGAAGGAAGATAGAAAGGAAGAAAAGAAGAAAGGAAATAAAGTAGGATGGAAGGGAGGAAGAAGGAATTAAGGAAAGAAGGAAGGAAGGGAGGGAGGAAATATGGTAGAAAGGAGGAAGGAAATAAAGTAGAAAGGAATTAAGGTAGGACAGAAGGTAGGAAGGAACGAAGGAAGGAAATAAGGTAGAAAGTTAGGAAGGAAGGTAGGATGGAAGGGAGGAAGAAAGGAGGAAGGAAGAAAGGAGGAAGGAAATAAGGTATAAAGGTAGAATGGAAGGGAGGAAGAAGGAATTAAGTAAAGAAGGAAGGAAGGAAGGAAGGAGGGGAGGGAGGAAGGAAGAAAAAAGGGAGGGAGGGAGGCGTAGAAAGGAAAGATGGTAGAAAGGTAGGAAGGACAGTAGGATGAAAGGGAGGAAGGAAGGAAAGTAGGGAAGATGGAAGGGAGGAAGGAAGGTAGGAAGAAGGAAGGATTTAAGGAAAGAAGGAAGAAGAAAAGGGGGAGGGAAGGAGGGAGGAATGAAAGATGGGAGCAAGGAGGAAGGAAATAAGGTAGAAAATTAGGAAGGTAGTATGGAAGGGAGGAAGAAGGAAGGAAGGATGGAAGAAGGGAGGAAGGAAATAAGATAGAAAGGTAGAATGGAAGGGAGGAAGAAGGAATTATGGAAAGAAGAAAGGGAGGGAGGGAGGGAGGGAGGGAAGGAAGGAGGAAGGAAAGGGGGTAGAAAGTTAGGAAGGAAGGAAGGAAGGAAGGATGGAAGGGAGGAAGGAAATAAGGTAGAACTGTTAGGAAGGAAGGTAGGACAGAAGAAAGGAACAAAGGAAGGAGAAAGGAAATAAGGTAGCATGAAAGGGAGG